>OX101756.1:95292392-95827392 GCA_944452675.1 Tachina lurida
TGCACCATACAAAAGCACGGGTAGTATGAGTGTCTTGTAGATTGTTATTTTCGTTATTCAAGAGAGGGCTTTACTTCTAAACTGCCTGCTTAGCCCAAAGTAGCACCTACTTGCTAGTATTACTCTTCTTCGTATTTCGAGACTGATGTTATTGCTCTTATTAATGGATGACCCGAGGTACACAAATTCCTCTACAACACCAAAGTTATAGTTGTCCACAGTTTCACCTAATCTAGTAGATTTTCTGTTTGTTGAAACCATCACTTTGGTTTTGCTTTTATTAACTGCTAAGCCCATTTTCAAGGACTGCCTTTCAATTCCTGCAAAGGCAGCAGTTACATATCGCAATGTCCTACCCATGATATCAATATCATCAGCATATGCGTAGAGCATGTGGCTCCAGATGAAAATTGTGCCATTTATATTAACTGCCGCATCGCGTATGACCTTTTTTTAAGGCGATTTTGAAAAGATTACACGATAAACAGTCACCTTGCCTAAATCCACGTGTGGTGGCAAAAGATTCTGAAAGACTATTTCCGATTTTCACTGATGATGTAGAATCAGTTAGTGTCATCCGGCACAGTCTTATCAACTTCGCCGGAATCTCGAATCCAGACATGGCCTGATACACTCTTGTTCGAAACGGGCTGACAAAAGCGGTTTTATAATCAACGAATAATTGGTATGTGTCGATTTGCCTTTCGTGCATTTATCCAGGATTTGACGTAGTGTGAATATCTGGTCTGAAATGGATTTTCCAGGTCTAAAACCGTATTAATAGGAGCCAATTATTTCATTGACCTTTGGTTTTAATCGTTCACACAATATCGTAGGCAAGATTTTATAGATGGAAAGCAGACTTATGCCTCTATAATTGGCACAGAATGATTTGTCACCTTTCTTGTGATCAGGACATAGCACGCTGAGTATCCAATCATCGGGCATGGAACCCAATTGTACCAATAAGTTGATGCATACACCTAATCAATTCATTGCCTCCGGCTTTAAATAGCTCAGCTGCCTTGTTGTTTTTCAGTCTGGATATAGCTCTTCCTACCTCATTCTCGCTGGTGTACATTCAACACCGTCATCATGGATTGGATCTTCATTGCTGCTCTCCTGAGATACCAACAAATTACAGAAATCAGAAATGCAGATGATCTGCATAAGCGGCAGTGAAATGCGCATAGGATCCAGCTAAACCCCTGTAGCGTGTTCTAACTATCACTACGACTAACATTGCGTAGTAAACATTTAAAGTCAACTTGACCGTAACATACATAACATCCAATTGCATTGAAAGTATTTTGGACATTTGACACTCATGCATTCGGGCAAATACCGCTGCATTAAATGTTAGATAAAAGCATTGGCAGACTGCAACGTAAATATGTATTTTGTACAACGGCTATTTGACACTCACCAGTCTGCTCAAAGGCCGCAGCATAATGCACTTGAATAAATCATATTTAATAACCAATAATGTGTTTATATATAAATATAAACAATACTGAATCTATGTTTTCCAAATTTCTTATGAGACACACGCCGCACGCCTACCGTGGGAAACTAAAAGGAACAATTTGCTTATTAAGCATATACCTTAAATTAATGAATAAACAACTTTCTTGTGAGCTCCTTGCTGAGCTCTAACCATCAAAAGAAATAGTTTACTTCATTTAAAATTAAAGGCATTCATCTGCCTTCAACCATTTAGAGCCAGTGGCGTTTATTAGCGCCGGCACCCTCGGGCAGGTAGACATTAGGGAATTTTTAAATTATTACAATGTATTTTTAATAAAAAAATATTTTACTTAATAAGTAGAATAATAATTTGGGATTATTAGTGCTTTCTTTCCATAAGCTCAGCACGCGTTCTTCATCAGTCACCAGATTGTCTTGTTGATATACATATACATCTCGATTTCCTCACACTCGCGCCTTTCGAATTCCCTCTTTTTACGTCGAAATAGGCGTGAAATCTGGTGCTGCTAACCACCATGTTACGTTCCGCTGCGAAAGATATCAGTCTCATACCGTTGTCGGTCGTTTCCTTATGAAGGCTGAACTTTTCGACTGTTGGACTAAAGATACTTTCCCTATTTACCTATTTTAGCATTGAAATTACCTAGAATAATTTTTACGTCATGGCTGGGACAACGGTCATACACTTTCTCTAGGCGCTCGCAGATTGTATGTTTTACAGGGAAGGAAATGACTTCTTGGATTTAGTACCAACTGTCAAAATAAAATGTCCTTTTTGGACAATGACGGTACCATTTTTTTTTTAATATTTATTAATAAGAACGGAAACGTGAAAAACTTTTTTAAAGTTCAGGAGTAGACAATAAAACAAAAAAAATTAAACAAAAATGGGTATAAAAATTGAGTATAAAAAAATAACATAAAAAATATTAAATATTACATTCATATGGGTACATTCGTAGATTAGACTTGTTAGAGGTTATTTTACAAATTTTGCTTATTAACAGGCCTTTTATTTTCAAGCACTATAAAATCTAAGTTATGCGCATAAAAAATTCGCGATAAAACCTAAAACACACTATTGAAGTAAAGGAGCGATATGTAGTTAACAAAAATAAATATAACCACAGCCAAGGCGAGTTCATGTACGAGGTGCTGTCAAGTTAACAGGTACAGTTAAGGTACTAGACAGATTTTTTTGTTGCAGAGTAGACACCACCTGGTTCATATACATTGCCTTGACAACAACATTGCAACAAAAACAGAGAACTTGGCCGTCTATAATAAAACACACATAAAAAAATTAACGATAATATAGGCAAAATTAATGTTATTATGTAGTGAAACATTGCCATTTTTAAATTGTACCAAGTAACTCGCGGTAGTACCACTGTACCATAAAAAGTACAATTGTACCATGATTTCCATCCGTGATCTTTAATCTGTTTATCCTTGTCTTCCGTAGGGGCATTTGCACATATCAGGCTGATGTTGAAGAGGAGAGGATAGGTCACACTTACTAAAATTTACGCTATATTTAATATATTTCTATCCAGAGGACTTAAGAAATTTCGTACATACTGGGGGCTCTTATAATGAATAATAGTGCATTTTTAACGTGTACAATACTACACTCATCACGCTCTAACCCACTATTTTATGTAACTCTGCCCCGTTTAGGCCAAATGTATGTATTTCATATTAATCATTTTAATTTTTTATGAGTTGCTTAATGGGTTCGATTACGATAACGATTAAAAAGTGTGATTAATCGCGATTTCGATTACGGTTATAATCGCTGTGCAAACCCTAGTCTGTACGTATCACTACTGCACGCATGCTGGTTTATGGTTTTTATTTATTTAATTCTTCAAGTGCTTTTGTTTATTATACCCTTTACCAAAAATGGAAAAGGGTATATATAGGTTTGCCATTCCGTATGTAATTTCCATAATATTAATTTGCGACCAAAAAAATATATATATTCTGGGTCCTTATGAATAGCGAAGACGAATAAGCGATGTCCGTCTGTCCGTCCGTCCGGTGTACGTGAAATCGGTTTTCCGAAGCTCCCAGAAAAGCTAGAGACTTCGTTCTTGGACTGGTGTGTCAGAAATGGTCCAACTTAGATTGGTATTGAAAATCAGCAAAATCGAGCAGACGGTTTCAGAGCTGGAAAACTGAAACTTGATTTTGCCATATAAAAGTAACTACCGAAAACAAATTTTTATTTTTTTAAATAAATAAACCTATTTTACACTTCAGTACGACCAAAATTGGTATTTTAAATTAAAAAAATATGAAAAAAAATTAAAAAGACGTTTCCAGGGTTGGAAAACTTTAACTTATTGTGTTATGTAAAATTAACTATGTCTAAAATTATGCAGGGTATTTTTTCGAGAACCGTAAGAGCTAGAGACCTGAAATTTGGACACAGTGTATAGACCTTTGGCCGCTACAACAAACAATACATGAGAATTGGAAATTAAAGGGTGTTCCAAAACGAGCAACGAAAAATTTTAAAATCTCATGTAATATACAGTATTTTTCGGTTAATTGACCCTACGGTTAATTGATTTCCACGCTTAATTGAACCACATGATCGGGCAAAAAAATATTGCATACGAAAACACATGTAAATTTCCTCGGATAATTGAACCCGGTTTATTGATTTTCCCGCTTAATTGGTTCAAAATTCATGTCATCAAAAATAAATTTCCTCTTACTTTTACCCGGTTAATTGCATTATTATTGAAAAATAATCTAGCATTTTTGCACATACATATTTGACATCATTTGTGAAAAACACTGGGTGGCATCTCTACTAATTGAAATAATAATAAAAACCTGCGTATACACATACATATATGTAAATTTTTTTCTGTTACTTGCATTTAAAAAAAAATTATTTTGAAAAACTTAAAATGCACATATGCGATTTCTTTTAATTCATTAGTAGTTCCAATTATGCGTGATTTCTGTAATTGAACAAACTGTTCAATTCAACGGGATTCTTGTAATTGAACGAATTGTTCAATTAAGCGGGTATCGGCTAATTGGTTCCCCGGTTAATTGAGCAAAAAGTTGAGCAAATTTTGATGTGCAATTAACCGAAAAATACTGTACATACAATTGAATGCATGTATGTATGTATATACACTTGAAATTTGTAAGGTTAGTGTATTTTTATATACACTACAAAAATTAGCACTAAAATTTCAAAAAAATTTTAAATAAAGGGTGTTGCATCAGTTAATGCAATTTTGACTATGCAATTTTGACAACTTGCTGTATCTTGGAAACCGTAAGAGCTAAACTCTTGAAATTTTCAAAAACGGTAAAACTAAAAATCAAAAAATTATAAAATCGCCAAACCGAAAAAAATCGCCAAAAACCAAAAAAAATCGCCAAAATGAAAAAAGCACCAAATTAAAAAAAATGTCTACGACTAAAATAAATTGCGAAAAACCCGAAAAATTGCTTAAATGAAAAAAATCGCCAAAATGCGAGAAAATCGCCAAAATGAAAAAAAATGGCCAAAACGAAAAAAAACCCAAAAAAAAAGCAGAATAAAATCGCCAAAATGAAAAAAACCCCAAAACAGGAAAAACTCGCCAAAAGCAAAAAAATCGCCAAAACGAAATAAAGCACCAAATTAAAAAAAATGTCTAAGACTAAAATAAATCGCGAAAAACCGGAAAAATTGCTAAAATGAAAAAAAAAATCGCGAAAACGAAACAAATCGGCAAAATGAAAATAAAACGCCAAAATGAAAAAAAATCGCCAAAACGAAAATAACAGGAAAAAATCGCCAAAATGAAAAAAAATCGCCAAAATTAAAAAAAAATCGCCAAAATGAAAAAAAAATTGCCAAAATAAAAAAAACCCCAAAAACAACACAAAATTGCCAAAATAAAAAAATCGCTGAAATGAAAAAAAACCCTAAACAAAAAATCGCCAAAATGAAAAAAACCCCAAGCAACAGAAAAAATATCCAAAATAAAAAAATCGCAAAAATTAAAAAAATCACCAAAATGAAAAAATATTGCTAAAATGAAAAACAGAAAAAAAATCGCCAAAATGAAATGACAAAATTGCCAAAATAAAAAATTCGCCAAAATGAAAAAAACCCTAGGCAAAAAAACCGCCAAAAGGAAAAAATCGCCAAAATGAAAAAAAAATCGCCAAAATAATATGTCTCCAAAATGAAAAAAAGCCCCAAAAACAGGAAAAATGCGCCAAAATGAAAAAAGGCCTCAAAAACAGAAAAAAATCGCCAAAATGAAAAATCCTCCAAAAACAGAAAAAAAAATCGCCAAAACGAAAAAGAAGCGACAAAACTAAATAAATCGTTTAAACTGAAAAAAACTTCGAAAAAGCAAATAAGCCACATTAAAAAATGCTCAAAACCTAATGTACGAATGGAACCCTTCGTGCGCGAGTCAAAGTCGCACTTTACTGAATTTTTTATACTCTTTACCAAAAATGTAAAAGGGTATATATGTATGTATAGGTTTGTCATTCCGTGTGTAATTTCCATAATATTCATATGCGACCCATAAAATGTATATATTCTGGGTCCTTATGAATAGGGAAGACGAATAAGCGATGTCCATCCGTCCATCCGTCCATCCGTCTGGTGTACGTGAAATCGGTTTTCCGAAGCTCCCAGAAAAGCTAGAGACTTCGTTCTTAGACTGGTATGTCAGAAATTGTCCAACTTAGATTGGTATTGAAAATCAGCAAAATCGAGCAGACGGTTTCAGAGCTGGAAAACTGAAACTTGATTTTGACATATAAAAGTAACTAGATAACACAATTTTTTAAATGTTTTTGTTAAATAACTTTGGTAAAGGGTATATAAGATTCGGCACAGCCGAATATAGCACTTTTACTTGTTTTATTTTGTATTGTTTTTCGCTTTTCGAGCGCGCATATACATATATACTCACGTATGTATGTATGTATGTATGCATGGACATATGTATGTATGTATATTTTGTAATTGCTCTTCTTAACAATTAAAACAAATAGTGCATTAGCGGTTTGCTGGGTGTCCTTGATTTTGGTGTCAGATGAAATGCAAACACACGCACACGTACATATGTATGTATGTATGTATGTATGTATCAGCGTTGCCACTTTCTGGGTAATAGTGCAAAATCTATACTATTTAAAACTCTTTGCACTATTTTTGCACCATACGTTTTTTTGTATATTTTTGCACTATTTGACTTTAACGGCAATTATATTTCTTGCTTAAAAGCGATAACAGCATAAGTAGACTTAAGACAAAATCGAGTTATATATGGTACAAAATTCTGCAGGCGAAACTTCATGCCTGCGGGAAATCCCCATGTCTCTATCAAAGCTTATTATAAAGATACAAACAAATTAATATTGATGTAAGTCTTAACAAAAGTCCAATAAAAGTATAACCCTGATAATTGAAATGTTAAGATTACCTAAGAAATATTATAACCGTAGTTATTTAAGGCTATGTAAACTACGAGAATTTCCACAATATTTCCAAAAGAAAGCCATAAAATTTTATCAGCTATTAACTACAGCGGAATTATTATCATTAAAAGCTTATGTATGTAATAATTGGAGTATTTAAATTATATTTAAGATTGGAAGTTTTTGAAGATCATGCAAAAATAATTGAGTCAATGCTGTCTGCATTGGATGAAAAACTTACAAAATATTATTTGGAGTTGCTTTCATATTCTCTTGGACTATGAACTAATTTTAATTTAATTTTTCAATGCCAATCTCCACTTTTGTACAAATTTAAAGCTGAAGTAATCAAAGTCTTGCATTTTTTTTTGTAATTACATAAAGCTGATTTTTTGAAACAAAATGAGTTATTTTTGTTTGAAAATAAAAACGAGCAACTTTTTATACAGCAAAATGAAATTTATATTGATTTAGATATATACATACATATGCATATAGTCGTTAGCGATTTTAAAAAATCCATTTGGATTTGTTAAGCTAAATTATCAAAACTTAGATAATGAGTGACGTATGTTCACGTCACAAGGAGCTTAATATATATGATGAATTATATGTTGAAATTTGCCGGTATAAAATTTTTCAAAATAAAAACTGTGATATCATCTTTATTAATTTAAAATTTGTGATACTATCATATCTATCAAACGCATCTATTGAAAGAGGTTTTTAGTAAACTGGACTTAATAAAAACTGATACCAGAAACAACTTATCTGCTAACACATCGATTTTAAGATTGTTGTGAAAATTTTGGATGAAGTTGAATTTTGTTGCACTATTTCATTTGTTTTTAGATTCCACCGGCGGCAACGCTGGTATGTATGTATGTATGTGCTAGTCCGTTACGCGTAATTCACACGCCTGCATTTGCACACACACACACACACCCAACCACACATCTGTAGAAAAAAAATGTATGAATGCGTTTTAAACACATACTGATATTGCATCATCACACTCCCATCAATCGATGTTCAAAGTGCTGTCCATGAACGGTATCATAAGCACGAGTACGAATGAGTACAAGTGTATGCTAATATGTAGGAATCTTATTTCATGTTTCAGTGCAATTAAACACCGCCACCGCGAACTATTACGTCCGCAAGATGTAATATTTTTTTTGTTGCAGTACATACCCTGTAGGAAATGTCACTAGTGAAACAGTACTGATTAACTATTGACGTTGACACCAGAACTACTGGCGAATTATATCCCAGACAATGTCTTTTGCTATAGACATTTAAGACGTGCGTGTCATTGAAAAAAAACTACTGACGTTGGTACTACTGACTGTGTAGTTCTCTTGGGACCATATGAAGACGTTGGAAATATAAAGTCACTAGTGCATTTTCGTAATTGTAGTCTACACTTTTGAAACTGAACATTTTGTTCACATTTGGTGTTTTTATACCCTTTACCAAAAAATTGTGTTGTATTGGTTTGTCATTCCGTTTGTAATTTCTGCAATATCAATAAGCGACCCATAAAGTATATATATTCTGGATCCTTATGCATAGGGAAGACGAATAAGCGATGGCCGTCTGTCCGTCTGTCTGTACATGAATTCCGAAGCTCCCAGAAAAGCTAGAACTTTTTTTAATATTAAAGTAACTAAATAAAACAAATTTTTTTTTTCTTATTTTTTCTTTGTTCACTTAACACACTTTATGTATTTTTTCAATCTAATAATCTAAAAGGATGATTCCAGGGTTGGAATGTTTATTTTTCTTTCTAAAAGTAACTAGGTCAAGTTAGTTTTTTTCTTTTTGTTTAAAAATTTTATATACTTTATGACTTAGAATGAAATAGTTTGGCATATAAATTTGAAAAATAAAAAACATAGCTCCAGAGCTGGAAAACCTAAACTTTTTCTGGTATATAAAACTAATTATTTCTTTGGTAATTAAATATATTTTATATTTTAGAAAGAAAAAAAATTAGTATTAAGAAACAGAAAAATCAAAAATATGGTTCCAGGGTTGGAAATTTAATAAAATAGTTTCGGTAAAAAATAACCAAAAACAAGTAAGAGTGCTATATTCGGATATGTCGAATATTGTATACCCTTTACCAACGTATTTATATGTAGTATACAGATACATACATGCGTACATATGGAGCCCTTTTTTCGATTTTATCGTAAGCGACATGTTATCGAAAATATACTTTTTTATTGAACCTAAAATTTTATGGGCCTACACATAGTTTAGAATTATCAAAATGGCAAATTGTTGATAACTTTTAAGATACAAGCTGTACAATTTTATCGTAAGCGACAATTTACGTACAAAAACAAATTTGAATATTTAAAAAAAACTTCTGAAAAATTTAATTTTTGTCGCTTACGATTAAATCGAAAATAAGGCTCGATATGCACATGCATATTTGTTTTGTGATAAAATTTATAATTTTTTGTTATAGTGCAATTTTTAGTAAGTGACTCTCGGCTTTTTTCTACTAAAGAATTTTCTTGAGTAAAGCTGTTCATAAAACATGAAATATTTTTAACTGAAAAAAAATTATTTTTGGTTATTTTTTTTCAACTTCTAAACCTGGAAAAATTTAAAATTTTGTGGTTTTAATACGAGTACAAATTTATTTCTTTCTAAACTATAGAATATATATAGTTACCAAAGAAATAACTAGCTTTATTTAATTAGTTTTATATAACAAAAAAAGTGTACTTTTCCCAACCCTGGATTCATCCTTTTAAATTTTTTTTGGTCCTTATACCAATCTTGTTCTTTAAAATATGCTAAGTGAACAAAGAAAAAAATAAATAAGGAAAATACTAGTTTTATTTAGTTTCTTTAATATCAAATAAATTCAGTAAAGTGCGACTCTGACTCGCGCACGAAGGGTTCCGCACATTCGGTTTTCAGCATTTTTTAATATAGCATTTTTTTTCGTTTTTGGCTTTTTTCAGTTTAAAAGTTTTTTTTAGATTTTTCGCTTTTTTCTCGTTTTGGCGATTTTTTCGGTTTCTGGCGATTTTTTCGGTTATTGGCATTTTTCTCATTTTGGCGATTTTTTTTTCATTTTGTCGATTTTTTTTTCATTTTGGCGATTTTTCCGGATTTTTGCGATATATTTTAGTTTTAGAACTTTTTTTTTTAATTTTAGTGTTAATTGCTGTAGTCTGTATAAAAATACACTATCTTTACATATTTCAAGTGTATACCTATATACATACTATTGTATGTATATAACATGTGATTTTAACATTTTTCCTTCCTCGTTTTGGAACACCCTTTAATTTTTTATTCTTGTGTATTTGTTGTTGTAGCGACCAAAGGTCTACACAATCTGTTCAAATTTCAGTTCCTTTTCAGCTTTGGTGTACGGAACCCTAAAAAGTTTAAATTTTCCAGCTGTGGAGCTTTGGTTTTTATTTTTAAAATTTTCTATACCCATCTTTTCTCTTTAAAATATAAAAAATATATGTATAAAATTTATTTTATATTTCACAAAAAGTGTACGTTTCCCAACCCTGGAAACATAATTTAAATTTTTCTGATTTCTTACAACAATATTTTTCTTTTAAGAATGTAAAACATTTTAAATTTATCGATAAAAAAAAATTAGTTTTTGTAGGTTATTTTTATGTAACAAAAAAGGTAAATTTCCCAACCCTGGAAACGTCTTTTTGATTTGTTTAATTTTTTTCATATTTTTAGTACAAATTTTATTCGTACTGAAATATAAAATAAGTTTATTTAACAAAAAAATTAAAAAAATTGTGTTATCTAGTTACTTTTATATGGCAAAATCAAGTTTTAGTTTTCCAGCTCTGAAACCGTCTGCTCGATTGTGATTTTCAATACCAGTAGTTAGATACTGCCGGTTCTATGACCATTAAAATTGTCAAATTTGGGTAATAAATGTCGAAATTTGGGTAATTAATGTCGAAATTTGTAATTTATGGGCTAAATTTTCCATATTATGGTAATTAGTGTCAATGGTGTGGAGTGACGAGGGTTTGCATAACCCTTTTTTGTTTGTACATAGATAAGGATAGTTTGATGTCGGTCCGTCGATGTGTTTTTGTTTTAATTTTATGGTTTGATGTCCGTCTGTTGCTGTGCATAGTTATTTATGTAGGCACGCAGGTGCGCTTGTCCCTTTTTTGTTAGTACATAGATAAGGATAGTTTGATGTCGGTCCGTGGATGTGTTTTTGTTTTAATTTTATGGTTTGATGTCGGTCCGTCGATGTGTTTTTGTTTTAATTTTATTGTTTGATGTCTGCCGGTCTATGTGCATAGTTATTTATGTAAGCACGCAGGTGCGCTTGTTTGTACGTAGTATTTTTTTCGTTTGTTAAGCGGTTGCAGTAGCTGTATGATTTTAGATTGTGTGTGCGTGTGTGGATAGAGAAAATGTTGCTTTGGTTTTTTTGTATTATTCTTTTGTTTGTACGTAGTATGGTTTTTCGTTTGTTAAACGGTTGCAGAAGGGTATTTGAGAAAGAAATTATGTATGCTTGTGTGGGGGGGGAATCTGAGAATGTTTTTGTTGTTGGTTTTATTTAGTTTGATTTTTCTATTTCCTTAAAGAGTTTGAAGAGATGAATAAAATATGTAATTTATGAGCAATGAATTTACTTGAAGGTTGGACAAATTGAAGTGTAACATATTTAGGATTGTCAAAGGGAATTAGAGATGTGTGATCATGGGAGCTAACGTTATGCTCGTGCGTGTGTATGAAGTTTGTGATACTGAGGATTGTCAAATATTGGTTGTTATTTTCTTGTATTATTCTTTTGTTTGTACGTAGTATGGTTAATCGTTTGTTAAACGGTTGCAGAAGGGTATTTGAGAAAGAAATTATGTATGATTGTGGGAAATCTATAAATGTTTTTTGTTGTTGGTTTTATTTAGTTTGATTTTTTCAATTTCCTATGTTTAAAGAGTTTAAGGAGATGAATAAAATATGTGGTTTGTGAGTTAAGCATGGTTTGATATCCGTCCGTCCGTTGATGTACATAGTTAATTATGTAGGTACGAAGACTTGTATGTATGTTTTTGTTTTAATTTTGAATTGAATGTTTTTTTTCTTGGTTTGTTAAGCGGTTGCAGCAGGTTTATGATTTTAGATTGTGTGTGTGTGTGTGTGTGCATAGAGAAAATGTTGCTTTAGTTTTATCTATTTTCTTTTTAGCTGGTGACCATGGAAGGTTATTTTAGAAAGACATTATGTATGCTTGTGGGAAATCTATGAATGTTTTTTGTTGTTGGTTTTATTTATTTTGATTTTCCTATTTCCTATGTTTAAAGAGTTTGAAGAGATGAATAAAATATGTAATTTATGAGCAATGAACTTACTTGAAGGTTAAAGAAATTGAAGTGTACGATATTTAGGATTGTCAAAGGGAATTAGAGATGCGTGATCATGGGAGCCAACGTTATGCTCATGCATGTGTATTTACGTATGTTTTTACAATAACTTGAGTGTTGGCAGATGGGTAAGTAGTCGTATATGTATATAAAAAAAGCGAGTGTGTAATGCCGAGTACACATCTGGCATTTGTTGTGTTCTAATTATTTTTTAAAATGTGTGCAACGCCTTTCACATTATGTTTTTTATAGGGAAGGCAACACCACACAACAAAAAATAAATAAAAAAATCGGAAATCATAAACGTTACCACTAGTGCACACTGTGTGCATGCGGCATTACTTTTTTTGTTTGTAGTATTTCGTTTAGGACATGGAAGGGTATTTATAGAAAGTAATTATGTATGCTGATGAGATATCAATGTTTCTGTTTTTGTTGTTGTTTGTGATATTGAGGATTGTCAAAGATTGGTTGTTATTTTCACTGCTTGCTGACATTTGTCTCTGTCTCTGTCTATTGACTCTTAAATTATGCATATGACTTGATAGTAATTCGTATAAATTGAGAAGTTTTCTAATCTAACAGCAAGTACAGCATTGTATCTAGACAGTACATCATCAAATTTTACAAAATTTAAAAAATATATAAATTATTAAAATGGATGCGGTATATATATGCAATATCTGCAATAAGGTATACAAATACCAAAAGTGTTTTTCCGACCATATCCGAAAACATGATGTTGAGGACCAATATAAATATCCTCAACAACAACAACATCAATATCCTCAACAACAACAATATGTATATCCTCAACAACAACAATATGTATATCCTCAACAACAACAATATGTATATCCTCAACAACAACAACATCAATATCCTCAACAATATAAATATCCTCAACAACAACAACAACAATATGTATATCCTCAACGACAACAACAATATCAATATCCTCAACAACAACAACAATATCAATATCCTCAACAACAACAATATCAATATCCTCAACAACAACAATATCAATATCCTCAACAACAACAATTACAAATGTATTGGGAGCAAACTCCTACTGTCATGCAGTGGTACCCAAATACGGACCAACAATTACAATATCAACCACAACAACAACTACATGAAGCGGATGCTTATGGAGGTAATTTAATAAATAATACCAGCATTGATGAAGAAACTCAAGGAAGACATGAAGAAAATATGAAATTTTACAACATAAGCAAAGCTTTCAAAAATAACATTGCAACTTATGGATTAAACAATGAAAGAGATGAACTTTTACTGGAAGATTTCATTGGTGAAAATGAATCAATTTTCATAGAGATGCTTAAAAGTCATTTACTAAGCCACATTGTAATAAAATTTAATGTAAGTATTGTGGCAGAATATGTAAAAATTGTGGGAGAGGAATTGGAGTTCAATATTATTCATCATAGAGCTAAAATGAATTTGTTGACCAGAGGAGATGAAATATATGAAGTATTTTCAAATCAAATTTCACAAATTCAAAATAAAATGTGTGAATTCCAAGAGAAGGACTCTGGTTGGACTTTGATACGCATAGTCCGAGCAGAGCTAAGTATTAATAAGGCTTCTCTAGTTAAAGGAGCAAACTGGATGAGTTTACCAGAAAAACTTCAAAAAAGAAAAGCTTGCATTAATGTAGAAAACACCGATCAATACTGTTTCAAGTGGTGTCTAATCGCAGCAGTGGATAATTCTCAAATAACGAGTAAACAGCGATGTAGCTCATATAATATTCATGATATAACTGCTGACATCATTTGTACCCAAAACGGTGTAACGCTCGATTTTAAGAATTTAATATTTCCAATATCTTTAAAAGATATTAAAATATTTGAGAAGCGGAATAACGGAATCAGCGTAAACGTATTTGGTTATGATGAGGAAAATAATGTAATTGTTGGTCCATATTATATTACAAAGGAGGAAAAATGTATTCATATCAACTTATTGTAAAATTTTTTATAATATTTATTATAAATGATTTAATTTAAATTTTTTTACAGATTATTAAGTGGTCAAACTATTAAACATGAACACTCTCTTAAATTGTGTAATGTATGTCTACAATATACACACAATGATAGGATCATGGAGCAACACAAAGCGGAGTGTGGTAAAATTGTAGCCCAACTACCATCACATAAAAACGCTACACTTAAATTTAAGGATCACCAACGACAGATGGATGTACCTTTTGTCGTGTACGCTGACTTTGAGTGCATACTTGAGGACATCCAATATAAAGTAAGTGAAAAAAATAGTTTAACTAAAAAGCATATTCCCTGTGCTTTTAGTTATAATATTAAATATATTAAGCATAATACAGATAAGTTTAGAATCTATACTGGCAAGGACGCGGCAGAAAAATTTGTTGCTTATTTAGTTTTAGGATTGTGAGGATATTTATACTAATTATTTAATGACTAAGAAACAAATGGATTCTTTATCCCCTTTAGAGATATTCAGTTTCAAAAATGCTGTAAATTGTCACATATGTGATACATTTTTAGGTAGTGATCGCGTAAGGGATCATTGTCATGTAACTGGCAAATTTAGAGGTGCAGCTCATAATATGTGCAACTTAAAATATCAACAGCCAAAATTTATCACTATTTATTTTCATAATTATTCGTCTTATGACTCACATCTTTTTGTTAAAGAGTTAGGAGAAAAGTCTGACAACATAAAAGTCCTTCCGCTAAATAAAGAACGTTACATATCTTTATCAACATATACAAAAATGAATGACGATTTCAATCTTGAACTTAGATTTCTAGACACCTTACGTTTTATGCCCGAAAGCTTAGAAACTTTAGCCAATAATCTTACGGATAACGATTTCTGTACAATTAAAGAGCAATTTACATCAAAAATAGAGTTTGATCTGGTTAGAAGGAAGGGTGTTTTCCCTTACAACTATCTCAATTCCTTTGAAAAATTAAATGATAGTCAACTTCCAGCGAGGGAAGACTTTTTCAACACACTTACCAATAGAGAATGTTCGCATGAAGATTACGAGCATGCAAAAAAAATTTGGCAAACATTTGATTGCAAAACTTTACAAGACTATATGGAGTTGTATTTAAAAACAGACGTACTGTTACTAACTGATGTATTCGAAAATTTTCGAAAAGTTTGTAAGGGAATATATAATCTAGATCCAAGCCAGTACTATACTGCTCCTGGACTATCGTGGGATGCTATGTTGAAGTACACAAATATAGAATTGGAATTGTTAACTGATCTAGATATGTATAATTTCTTTAAAAAGGGGATACGTGGGGGGATTGTACAATGTAGTAAAAGGTATTCAAAAGCAAACAATAAATATCTAGAGGATTTCGATAAAGAGAAACCCTCAGAATTTCTAATGTACCTAGATGCCAATAACCTTTACGGTTGGGCTATGTCCGAATATCTTCCATATGGAGGATTCAGATGGTTATCAAGTGATGAGCTAAATCTGGATCCAAATCGGATAGATAATAATTCAAATGATGGTTATGTGTATGAAGTTACTTTAGAATATCCCTCCAATTTGCACGAATCACACAATGACCTACCTTTTTGTGCGGAAAATAAAAAACCTTATGGAAAGAATCAAACTAAATTAATTGCTGACTTTTCTACTAAACATTCATATATTATTCACTATAGAACTCTTAAGCAATGTTTAGAGTATGGTTTGATTTTAAAGCAAGTACATCGGATTCTCACTTTCAAACAATCTCCATGGTTAAAATCATATATAGACTTAAATACCAAGCATAGAGCTAACGCTAAAAATACGTTTGAGAAAAACTTCTTCAAATTGCTCAATAATGCGGTATATGGTAAGACTATGGAAAATGTAGATAAGAGAAAAGATGTTAGAATTGTAACAAACTGGAACAGAACGAATTGCAATCATTTGGGAGCCCAAGATTGGATATCTAAACCCAATTTCCATAGTTTGTCTATTTTTTCAGAAGACATGGTGGCGATTCAAATGAATAGGCTCCAGACATATTATAATAAGCCTACTTACTTAGGATTTTGTGTGTTAGAACTTTCCAAATGGAAAATGTATAATTTCCATTATGGTTACATGCAGCCTAAATTTAAATCAAAATTGTCATTAAACTATATGGATACTGATTCATTCATATATACAATACGGACTGATGACTTCTATGCTGACATAAAAATGGACATACAGGATGAATTTGACACATCTGATTATCCTGCAGATAACATATATGGTATTCCTCGTTTAAACAAAAAGGTGCTGGGTATGATGAAAGACGAAAATTGTGGAAAAATAATGAAAGAGTTTGTTGGGTTGCGATCTAAAATGTATTCATTTATTGTTCAAGATCAAAATGATGTAAAAAAATCGAAGGGGGTCAAGAAAACCATTTTAGATAAGTATAGCCTAAGTTCATATAGAGATTGTCTGTTTAATAAATCAAATGTATTTGATAATATGCTTACCTTTAAGTCGAGTTTGCATCAATTATATACTATGCAACTACATAAACTAATACTAAGTTATCAAGATGATAAAAGGAAAATAAAAAGTGATGGTATAAGCACATATGCATGGTATCATTCAGCAATAGAGGAAACCAATCCTGAGTATGAGCTTGACATGCTATTAATGGAAATTGATAGACTTCAAGAAGAAGAAGAAAGTTAAAATAAATGTAAATTATTGTAAATTTTTATTGTTAAAATAAATGTAAATATTAATTATTAAGAAAAATTTTTATGAAAAAACAAAGAAAATATAACCAATAAAAAAACAGTAAAAACATTTATTTTTGTCTACATTTTGTTTTTTATTTATTATCCATCCTTAAATATAATTTATGAATTTTCACATCTGTTAGAATCTTGTGCTGCATTTTTTCCCCAATCTCATAACAAAGTCGTGTCAGTTCAATCTTTACATCCCTTTCGTGTATTTCTCGTATTTCATTGATTTGAAGTTTTGTTTTGTTTAAAGCGGAGCAGGTTGGTATATAATATTCATGATAGAAATGAAGGATTTGTTTTCTCAGAATGTTGTTCCAACATAAAATTGATGTAAAAAATACTCGAATTTGAGTTAGTGATCTCCATGTGTCAGAATCGATTTTTATTTTAAAGTTTCCTTGTATGATAACTAAAAAGCAAACACCTCTTTTATATTGAAACTTATATTCAACATCTCTCTCACTTTCATTATCAATTATATTTATAGAATTTAAAAAATCTCGACGATTAAGCATATCATGAATATACTCCTTATAGCACATGAGATGTAACCACTCTTCTCGATCCAGTCCAATGTATTGCTTATTTTTATAATGCAACCATATCATTGGCTTAAAACCAAAAGCTGTAGAAAATCCACATGAAATCTTCAATTTCCAATTGAGCAAGTATTCAAACCCAAAAACCAAATCATATATTTGAGGTTTTCGTTCTTGATTGTTGTGAAATATATTCTTTAAAGTACGTTTATCCATCCTCAATGAAAATAACATTTAAACTAATAGCTTTTTCGGTCTATTAATCTCTATATATACAGAAATATGTATATTAAAATAAATAAGAAATCAAAAGCATACACACACATACATATATATTTTATATTTATTAATTGATTTTTTTACATAAATTTTTATAGGTATCTATAATTTTAAAAATTATTTTTTTCCTAATGTGAAACATGGTGCACCGACATGTGTCTGGGCCTTCTTCACATCCTTCACTATACCAGGGGCAGCTGGCAAAATGTCCATTCTCGTCGGAGTCCTCCTGCTCCACAACTCCATACTCCTCATTTTCAGTGAGCATGGATACAAAAAAATTTATGCTCTCTTTATGCTCATATAATAATGAGTCCTCAAAGGAATGGAGGAATTCAAATAACTGCTCACGGATTTGGCTCATTTTTTTAATTTAATTTATTAATTTTTTTAAGAATTTTGTTGAATGCTATTTTTACACTAATATTCTTGAATGGTTTACGTTCCTATTTATAGTAAAAAATATACTTGTAAAATTAAAATTTTACAAAAAATTGTGAGTTCTTTTGAATTTTTTTGTTTCAGTTACACTTTAGCACATTAATATAACTATCTCTCTAATCTTTTGTTTTGAAATTTTTTTGTTTCAGTTACACTTTAGCACATGAATATAACTATCTCTCTGATCTTTTGTTTTGAAATTGTTTGTATCAGTTACGCCTTAGAACGTCAAAATATGTAACTATCTCTTTCACTACAATTCTATCAGTGAGAAAACAAAAAATTTACGTAAAACATGATTACAATATGAGAAAAAGAGATAGCTACGATACTGATCTTTCTTTTAAGAACTATTTTTTACCTATTTAAAGATTGGTAGAAATATTTAATACATCAGTTTACAAAAGCAGATTGAGCTATCTGTCAGAGAAGAAAAAAGTACATATAAAAATTAAATTTAATTAATTAATATTGTGATAATGAATCCTCCAGATTTGATCACGAAATTCAATACATTGAATAAAAAAAAATTAATTCATATAAAAGAGCTCCAGGACTCAACGAAGTATGCAGTTAAAAACGCTAAGCGTGTGACGAGTAAATACGGCACCACAATTCAAATTGAACTAGAAAACAACATAATGTTTTTACCAAATCGGTACAACACGCTATCGGATGATGACATAATAGAACTGGCATCCGGGATATATTGCATATGTAAGCAAGGAGACAGTGGCTTAAAATTGGATACTGCTGCTGAAATAAATATCTTTTTAACAAATGCTCAATACCCACAGTGGGAATAATATGTAGAAACTATTATTTTATAAACATTTTGATTAATAAAACAGAAAAAATTTTAAAAATTGTTCGTGTGTTGTATTTATTTATTTTTTAAACTTACTTTGTAAAGAAATTGAAGACATAAATGTCCACATTTAAATGAATTATAATCTTGATATTGATTGTAATTATATTTTATATTTTTGCCTAGATATTTAACTAGTTCTAATGGAGGTTGTAAATTTCCAAAACTGTCGAAATATTCTTTATGTTCATTGTTTTTATAATATGCTACCCAATGGGTTCCAGGTCCTCTTGATAAATCCAAATTAATGATTCCACATTCTCTTTTTCTCGATCGTTTTGGTAGTGTATCCAACATGAAAACTCCTCTAAAGTATGGAATGTTTGTTGAAAAGTTTCTCAGATCAACATCAGATAGGGGTTTATTGGGCAGCTTTACGAAACATTTGGTTTTGGTTTTTGTTTTTCTTGACAAACCAATCCATATCCTTTCTTATATGGTTTAAGGTAAAAACTTTTCCCCATTGCTACTGCTTCCATTGTTTTATTATGTCTAGTTGCTTCATCAAGTTGTTGTTTGGCATTCTTTGCAGCATTTATTGCTTTTGCTATA
The DNA here is from genome assembly GCA_944452675.1 of Tachina lurida. Lineage (NCBI taxonomy): Eukaryota > Metazoa > Arthropoda > Insecta > Diptera > Tachinidae > Tachina > Tachina lurida. The sequence goes on from OX101756.1 coordinate 95,312,195, forward strand.
GCTGCTCCGCCACTAGAAAGACTACCAATTGCACTCAGAGCAGTAAGAATAGGTACTAAAGGTAAGAAGCCACCAATTTTTGGAACATTAATTACGCGTGGTATTACAACTTGCGATTTCTTCCCCCTTAACGATTTGTTGATAACCTTTCGTGCAATCCTAATGGCAGAGTTAATGTCTTGAGGTTTTTCCTTCTTCAGTATTTTTGTTGCAGTTTTAATTGATGTACTGAACAGCTTTTTTCCATTTTGTTCACGTTTTTTTCCAACCTTCTTCTTCAATCCCATACCAAATTTTCTTTTGACTTTCATTGCGTTAGTAACCATATATGCAAACGACTTTTCTGCAAGACTGCTATCTTTTGAAATAACTCGTTCCCAAGCTTTATTTTCAAGAATTTTATCAGCTTGATGTCTACTATTTAAATCATTTGTTTTGGAATAAGCAATATCGTGATTTTTACATGCAGCGTCTAATAAATTAATTCCTTTGTCACCGCGATCTAAACGTTTTTGTAATTTTGTTCCGGGTCCACAAAACTGATATCCAGGAAGGTGTAATTCAACAGGCAGAGAGTTTATTACTCTATTCACTAAACCTTTTCCAACGGCTGGTTTTTTATAACTAAACGTTTTGTTATAATGTATAAACATCTTATTTTATTTTTTCTTCTATAATAAAAGTAACATTTATGAAATGCAATTAGTTATAAAAATGCAATTAGTAAAACAACATAAAAATATTGTGATTCGCAATATTGATGCTTCAACGAACATCAGATCTAAAATTAAACATAGCTCTCTCTTACCAAATTCTATTCGTGCTCTAATAGTTGGACCATCAAATTGTGGAAAGACTAATGTTATGATTAGCTTGCTAGAAAGTCCTAATGGACTCAAGTTTGAAAACATCTATTTATACTCAAAATCCCTTTATCAACCCAAATATGAATACTTAAAGCGATTAATTTCACCAATTAAAGGGATGGGATATTACACATTTACAGATAATGAAAAAGTTATTCCTCCTGATGAAGCGAAAACTAATTCTATTATGATCTTTGATGATGTTGCATGCGAGAAACAAAATAATATACGAGCATATTTTTGCATGGGGCGACATAAGGATGTTGATTCATTATACTTGTGCCAAACTTATACGAGAATCCCCAAGCACTTAATAAGAGACAATGCAAATGTGATTATAATGTTTAAACAAGATGAGACAAACATGAAGCACGTTTATAGTGATCATGTTGCCAGCGATATGAGTTATGAAAAGTTTCATGAAATTTGTCGAGAGTGTTGGAAGGATAAATATGGATTTTTGATGATAAGCAAAGATAATGACTTAAACAATGGTCGCTATAGAAAGCAATTCGACTATTTTATAACGATATAAATTACTCTACATAAAAGTAAAACATTAGTACTAAATTTGGCCTTGCACATAGTACATCTACTTATTTCCTAAAGTATTTACCGTACCTGAACTGAAAGCTGATTTATTACCTGATCTAATAGCTGATACCTGATCTGATACCCGATCTGATAGCTGATCTGATAGCTGATCTAATACCTGATCTGATAAGTGATACCTGATCGGATAGCTGATCTGATACCTGATACCTGATCTGATAAGTGATACCTGATCGGATAGCTGATCTGATACCTGATACCTGATCTAATAGCTGATCTGATAGCTGATCTGATACCTGATCTGATAGCTGATACCTGATCTAATAGCTGATACCTGATCTAATAGCTGATACCTGATCTGGTGTCTAATAGTTGAAAATGGATGAAAAAGTTTTAAAAGAGCTAATAAAGACAAGAAATGTTTTAAAGAAAAAATTTCGTAGTATAAAAGTTGATGAAGCAGATACACATGAGCTATTCAAAGATACATTTAAACCAATAATAGAACCATTAACAGAATTTGTGAACAGTTCTAAAAACAATAAAAAAAGTATTAAATCAGAAAGAAATGAATTTAAAACGAAAGTTTATAAAAATTCAAATTTTCCATTCAACGAACAATCAGTTAAGTTAGAGACAAGTACTCCAAAGAAACTTGTTGAAGAAACGTTATGCAATAAAAATATCTCACTTCGTAATCGAAACGCAAACAAGGTTGATAATGTTGATACTGATGATGATGATGATGACAATGATGATTTTTACTCTCAATCGGAAACTCTAGACAATTCAGATAATAATAAGAGTTATACTGACCTAGCACTCTTGGAAAGCAGAAACGAATTAGATACTCTATACGGTCCACATAAAGATTTTAATAATGAATGGAAGTTTGGCAATAGTAGTATTAAACTTACTGAAGATAAAATAGTGATTGGAAATCAAATATGGGCTTTTACACCAGGTTTATTTTCTTTACTGTTTCACAAAACACCAAAATATTATGATAAACATGAATTAGATATATATAAGAAAATTTTAGTGAGCACAAATGCATACAAAAGAGATTATAGAGCTGAAGGACAAATCAAAGGAACGAGAGCATATAAATATAAGCATATTATCAGTAAATTGTTTAAGAAAGAAAGTGAAAAAAACTCATCAACTTCGTCATCACTACATGCAATAAAAAGCCCTTACAAGGGTAAGGGTTTGATGAAACTAAACCCATACAAAGCTAACTATATATACTGGGATGATCCTAATGAGTTAGTAGATCGCCTTAGACTATTGCTAGCATCACAAGCTGCAGGTCATACTAATCACAATAACGAAATTGTCTCAATTATCGAAGAATTATATGAAGCAAAAATTATAGAATAATATTTATCTACATAAATCATGTCCATCGATAAGTTTGGGCACTATCTTAATGATACAAGTGGTACAGTTTTTGTGAAAAATGTTCCTAAGCTGCTGGGCTTCGTTATGGATACAACTAATAACATTGACGTTCAAAACAAAAGAATCAAAAATGTGGGAAAAGCTTTGGAGGAAAACGACGTTGTTAATAAATTGTTTCTGCAAAGTCAAATTGAAGAGGTACGAGATGAAATCAACATAAGTTTAAGTCAGAAACTCAACGAAATTCAGGAAACAATCTCAAGTATGAAATTATTCTTTGAAAAAGAAATTAAAAAGATAAATGAGTTAATTTATGGGTATGTAAGAACTATGATGGTCGACAGTATTTAAATGAACTCACACTGAACTCAACTTATCCCATCAAATTCTAAATACGTTAAATAATGACTTCAAAAAGAAATTTAATAAATGAACTACATAAGCAAGCACGAAAACATTTTCCACGTCGAAGAGTTGTTATGAAAGGAATAGATGATCTTTGGCAAGCTGATTTAGTTGAAATGGGGAACTATTCTACAGACAATAGAGATTATCGATTTTTGCTGACTGTAATTGATACATTTTCAAAATTTGCTTGGGCAGTACCCTTGAAAAGAAAGACTGCATTGGAAACAAGCCAGGCTATGCAGAATATTTTTCAACTGGGACGAATACCAAAAAACTTGCAAACAGACGATGGTAAAGAGTTTTTCAATAAACACTTTGGAAAATTGATGAATAAATACAACATTAATCACTACTCAACATATAGCAGAATGAAAGCATCAATAGTAGAACGATTTAACAGAACATTAAAAGGAATGATGTGGAAAGAGTTTAGCTTTAATGGGTCTTATAACTGGCTCGACATTTACAAAGACTTGATTAATACATATAATAAAAAAATGCATCGCACCATCAAAATGCCACCGATTCAAGTTAACTATAAAAATGAGAAAAAATTATTAAACACGGTATATAACCGCTTAAAACTATTCAAATTATCAAAGTTCAATGTGGGAGATCATGTGCGCATAAGTAAATATAAACATGTTTTTGAAAAAGGATATACACCAAATTGGACCACAGAAATTTTTACGATTAAAAGAGTTCAAAATACACATCCAGCTACATACATATTAGAAGACTATCGTGGTAACCCTATTAAAGGTGGATTCTATGGTGAAGAACTTTCAAAAACCAGATATCCAAATACATATCTAGTTGAAAAAGTTCTTAAAACTAAAGGTGAGAAGGCATATGTTAAATGGTTAGGATTTACCAATCAACATAATTCTTGGATCAATAAAAATGAAATATTGTAGTTAAGTGTATATATAAGTCCATATTTGTATCTAATATATTTAAATAAAATATAATTATATATAAACTTCCTTTTTATACAAAGTGCTGTGTTTAATTTCACTTATTTGTAATCAGACAATCATAATGTCAATAACACTTACTCTTAGCTCAAACTCATCTGAGTTATCTGCTAATTACTTTCCTCCTATTCGTTTGGATGGTGAATATGAATGTGCTCTAACTGATTTTCATTCATATAATAGCATTCCCAATGTAGATGATTATAACAATATATTTCATATTGGTGAACATGTAATTAAAATACCAATAGGATCTTATGAACTGAATGATATAGTTGATTATATTAAACATCGCTATAAGCAGTATTGTCCGGAAAATAAAATTGATATAGAAGCTAATAACAATACAATGCAAGTTAGAGTTAATAGCTCTAAGGATCCCATATACTTTAACAGAGATAACACAATTGGAAAACTCTTTGGATTCAATAAGAAAATTCTAGCTCCTAACCAAGACCATTACTCAGATCTACCAGTCAATATTTTCATCGTGAATATCTTGCGTGTTGAATGTAGTATAGTGGTTAACACATATACGAATAACTCACAAGCACACACATTACATGAATTTGCGATCAATGTCCCTCCAGGCTATAAAATTGTTGAGATTCCTCGAAATCTTATCTATTTGCCAGTTAACTGCCGAGAGATAAGTTCTCTTACTCTACGCATAGTTGATCAGAACGGTGATTTAATTAATTTCCGAGGAGAGGAAATTACAACACGAATACATTTGAGATCTAGCAAATAATGATAATATACAACGTCAAGCAATCTAAGGATAAAATTGGATACACTCATAAAACGCTATTGCAAACCAAACCACAATTAAAGACATCATTACACAAAAAACATTTGACGCAAGAAAATAAAAAATTTTTGAAGTCTCTCAACTTAAAGCTGACAAAGAAATGAGTTACATACTAGATGTTCTAGAAAAACCTCAATCAGACGAGAGTATAATTAAAAAGGACTATCACACATATACACCATACCTACAATCCTTCAACAATAATGATGAGATTCGAATTTCAATACAAAATCAAGACTTATATGTGCTACCCAGCGAAAGTTACATATATGTTGAGGGAAGTATTGTAGATGATAATAACAGCAAAATATCTTCGTTTTTAAATCTAAAATTAAAAAATAACTTTGTGGCACATCTCTTTGACGAAATTCGATATGAACTTAATGGCATAGAAATTGATCATACAAGACATTTAGCGATCACAAGCAGCCTAAAAAATTTTGTTTCTTTATCACCAACAGAAAGTGTTGGCTTGTACAACGCAGGATGGAACAAACTCGATGATTTGGATATTTCAAATGGACACTTTAATTTCTATGTACCACTGAAACTATTTTTAGGTTTTGCTGAAGACTATAATAAAATTATACTCAGCGGCAAACATGAATTGGTTCTCCTACGTAGTAAGAACGATGAAAAACTCGTATACTCAACTGTTGCTACTGACAAACCAAAAATTAGTATCTCAAACATCTCATGGAGAATTCCACATGTACAGTTATCTGATTTGAGCAAATTGAATATGATTAAAATTATTAACAGTGGTGCTTCTATACCAGTGGCATTTCGCAGTTGGGATTGTCACATTAATCCTCAACTAAATACAGGAACTAGCTATATATGGAATGTTAAACTGGCTGCAAATAGAGAACGACCCCGTTTTGTGTTGATTGCTTTTCAACAAGAAAATAAGTTTGTTCACTGTAATCTAAACAATTTAAAAGTGCATTTAAATTCAGAATCGTACTCATATGATGATCTAAATATAAAATTTAAAAATGATCGGTATGCCATCGTATATGATATGTATCTACGGTTTCAACAAAACTATTACAGGAGGGAATCACAACCGCTTCTGACTGCTCAGGAATTTAAAAATAGTGTGCCGATAGTGGTAGTAGATGTCAGTCACCAAAACGAAGCCCTCTCTAACGGTCCTGTTGATATAAAAATTGAAATTGAAACGGACTCCAACATTCCTACTGATACATCTGCTTTTTGCATTCTCATCCACGATCGCATAATAGAATACATACCCTTAAAAGGTCAAGTTCGTAAAATAATGTAAATTAAAACTAAGATGATTGGGGATAAAGTTTTCATCGATATGCAAGGATTTAAATCCAATTCAAACATCTTCATTGCAAAAGAAATATCAATTGTTTTTAACAATAAGGAGCACATAAATTTTATTATTAAACCACCGTTTAACTTCAAAAGATTATCAATAGCAAAACAAAGAGAAGCGAATTGGCTAACAAGAAACTTTCATCATCTGAATTGGAATGACGGATCAATATCATTTAAGAGTGTTGTAAAATTTTTAAAATCCAATTTAAAACATTCTTCAATTTATGTTAAGGGTGTGGAAAAGAAGAAATGGTTTGAGAAACTACTTCAACTTAGAGTTTTCAACATCGAGGATATTGGCTGCATAAACTTAAAGCAAATACAACTTAAATATCCGGAATATTTTTACTGCAGCTATCATAATTATGGAGTCTGTGCCTTAAGAAATGCATATTTACTTTATCAGGAAAATAACTAAAAAAATTATTTTAGTTTTCTATTTTTACATTGCTACAACATATATGTATTTACGATATTTTTTAAAATAAATATGTAGATTAAAAATATACAAAATTTTGTTCAATCATTTTATTTATATGTATATGGTATGTACAAGGACAGAGACAGTTAATTTGAATTTATGTTTAAAAAATTAACTAAATTAAAATCTTAAATTTAAGGCAGCCAATACTGCATCGCCCTCTTCGTCTTTCATAAAGGTTGTAGTTAAATCGTCTACTGGCATATAGTTTAATGTTGCCAATAAGGCATCGCCCTCCTCGTCTGCCATAAACTTTTCCTCCTCCTTTTGGAAGTTTCCGTTATAGAAATATTCCATTTGGTTGTTTGGAATAAGATATTCATCTACCTCGTCCCCAAAAATATCTTTAATAGATACATTAGGAGGCAAATCGTCGACTGAAAGCTCTACTGACAGAGGGCTTACGGTTACCTCCTCCTCCCGATTGCTCAATCTCACAAATGTCTCTGGATGAGTTTGTGAGACGTTTAAAGATATTAAAATTGGGCTGCTTAATGTCTCCATAATAATAATTTATATATTTTTTAAATTTTGTAAAATTTGATGATGTACTGTCTAGATACAATGCTGTACTTGCTGTTAGATTAGAAAACTTCTCAATTTATACGAATTACTATCAAGTCATATGCATAATTTAAGAGTCAATAGACAGAGACAGAGACAAATGTCAGCAAGCAGTGAAAATAACAACCAATCTTTGACAATCCTCAATATCACAAACAACAACAAAAACAGAAACATTGATATCTCATCAGCATACATAATTACTTTCTATAAATACCCTTCCATGTCCTAAACGAAATACTACAAACAAAAAAAGTAATGCCGCATGCACACAGTGTGCACTAGTGGTAACGTTTATGATTTCCGATTTTTTTATTTATTTTTTGTTGTGTGGTGTTGCCTTCCCTATAAAAAACATAATGTGAAAGGCGTTGCACACATTTTAAAAAATAATTAGAACACAACAAATGCCAGATGTGTACTCGGCATTACACACTCGCTTTTTTTATATACATATACGACTACTTACCCATCTGCCAACACTCAAGTTATTGTAAAAACATACGTAAATACACATGCATGAGCATAACGTTGGCTCCCATGATCACGCATCTCTAATTCCCTTTGACAATCCTAAATATCGTACACTTCAATTTCTTTAACCTTCAAGTAAGTTCATTGCTCATAAATTACATATTTTATTCATCTCTTCAAACTCTTTAAACATAGGAAATAGGAAAATCAAAATAAATAAAACCAACAACAAAAAACATTCATAGATTTCCCACAAGCATACATAATGTCTTTCTAAAATAACCTTCCATGGTCACCAGCTAAAAAGAAAATAGATAAAACTAAAGCAACATTTTCTCTATGCACACACACACACACACACAATCTAAAATCATAAACCTGTTGCAACCGCTTAACAAACCAAGAAAAAAAACATTCAATTCAAAATTAAAACAAAAACATACATACAAGTCTTCGTACCTACATAATTAACTATGTACATCAACGGACGGACGGATATCAAACCATGCTTAACTCACAAACCACATATTTTATTCATCTCCTTAAACTCTTTAAACATAGGAAATTGAAAAAATCAAACTAAATAAAACCAACAACAAAAAACATTTATAGATTTCCCACAATCATACATAATTTCTTTCTCAAATACCCTTCTGCAACCGTTTAACAAACGATTAACCATACTACGTACAAACAAAAGAATAATACAAGAAAATAACAACCAATATTTGACAATCCTCAGTATCACAAACTTCATACACACGCATGAGCATAACGTTAGCTCCCATGATCACACATCTCTAATTCCCTTTGACAATCCTAAATATGTTACACTTCAATTTGTCCAACCTTCAAGTAAATTCATTGCTCATAAATTACATATTTTATTCATCTCTTCAAACTCTTTAAGGAAATAGAAAAATCAAACTAAATAAAACCAACAACAAAAACATTCTCAGATTCCCCCCCCACACAAGCATACATAATTTCTTTCTCAAATACCCTTCTGCAACCGTTTAACAAACGAAAAACCATACTACGTACAAACAAAAGAATAATACAAAAAAACCAAAGCAACATTTTCTCTATCCACACACGCACACACAATCTAAAATCATACAGCTACTGCAACCGCTTAACAAACGAAAAAAATACTACGTACAAACAAGCGCACCTGCGTGCTTACATAAATAACTATGCACATAGACCGGCAGACATCAAACAATAAAATTAAAACAAAAACACATCGACGGACCGACATCAAACCATAAAATTAAAACAAAAACACATCCACGGACCGACATCAAACTATCCTTATCTATGTACTAACAAAAAAGGGACAAGCGCACCTGCGTGCCTACATAAATAACTATGCACAGCAACAGACGGACATCAAACCATAAAATTAAAACAAAAACACATCGACGGACCGACATCAAACTATCCTTATCTATGTACAAACAAAAAAGGGTTATGCAAACCCTCGTCACTCCACACCATTGACACTAATTACCATAATATGGAAAATTTAGCCCATAAATTACAAATTTCGACATTAATTACCCAAATTTCGACATTTATTACCCAAATTTGACAATTTTAATGGTCATAGAACCGGCAGTATCTAACTACTAATACCAATCTAAGTTGGACCATTTCTGACACACCAGTGCAAGAACGAAGTCTCTAGCTTTTCTGTGAGCTTCGGAAAACCGATTTCACGTACACCAGACGGATGGACAGACGGACATCGCTTATTCTTATTCCCTATTCATAAGGATACAGAATATATGTATATATTTTATGGGTCGCATATGAATATTATAGAAATTACACATGGAATGACAAACCTATATATGTATACACTTTTCCATTTTTGGTAAAGGGTATAATAAGTTATGAAAAAAAGTGTAAAAAGTAGTACAATTTGATTAGCCAGTCAAAAACTGGGGGTAAGACTATTTTAGAGTTATTAAATAGCAGCACGATTTTTGAATATCTCGAGAGCGAGTAAACAAGCCCCAATTTTTTGGTATTGTATTGACGTGACGTCGATGTTGACTGGAATAAGAGTGAATGTAAAATATTTCTTAACCACAGAGTGCAGAATATAATATTCAAATATTGCTAATATCGAAAATAAAATAATTGAATCAAATTCTTTAATAGAAAAATACTGAGAGGTCACTTACTAAAAATTGCAATGTAGCAAAAAATTATAAATTTTTTCATAAAACACATATGTATGTATTTGTCTGTATACTACATACATATATGTACGTACTTTGGTACTTTGGCACAAAAAACATATAACAAAAAGCAATTTAATTCACTCATTCGATAAGGAATTAGGTGTTTGGTTTGTCGTTTATATTAAAAGTAAATGAAAAATTTAGTGTTTCGTTGAATTAGTGAAATCAAACATTTAGGTATGATCCCACAAAATCTCCCACAGGAGATTGTTTCATTTTTCACAGTTTAAATTTTTAAACTTTGAAAATGGATTATCTTTTTATTTGTCCTTTGAAGTTTCTTTTTGTTTGATGCTTTAAATTACTTTTTAATACATTTATATTTACCTTTTAAATTGAGTTCGCTAACTATTTTTTATAAAAACAAAATGTTTTCTACGCATCGAAAACAATATTAATATGTAGACGCTCCGTTAATAATGTCACCAAAAAGTGGTGACTTGGACCACTTAAACCCAAGCTTCCTTCAGGGTACATATACATATGTATGTACATTCAGTGTAGTGAGCCTAGAACCATAAGTCTCTACGTCAACACTCTTTTCTCTAGCGACAATTGCACTAGTTAAAATGTCGACAACATTCCTTTTATTGACAGTGTCACTAGAATATCACTACAGTTTTACTAAAGGGTGTTTTTTTAGAGGTATAAAACTTCGAATTGAAATAAAACACAAGAAAATCGTTTTAATGTCCATCAATTTGGCTTTATTGGAAGGATAATTTTATGCCATTAATGTTTAAATATGATTTCGGGCATGTGGCCGCCGCGGCTGGCTCGAATAAAGCCAATTCGGCTTTTTTAAAGCCAATTCGGCTGGCTCGAATAAAGCAAATTTGCACGATTTGCAAGCGTTGTTCTTTTGTCAACCTGTTTATGATGAAATGGCAAACCAAACTAAATATTAATCACTTGACAGCTGACAAAATGGCCGCCAGTTAAAAAAGTGATGCCAACTTAAAGTTCTATACCTCAATAAAAAACACCCTATATTATCGAGCGAGGAAATATCGATATTGTAGACTAAAGCACCTAAAATTTACTAGTGAATATTTGGTGCTAATGACGCCATGTGATCCCAAAAGAACTGCTTAGTCAGTAGTGCTACAGTCTAGTGGTGGATTTTCAATGACAAGCTAATGTTAAATGTCAATATATGATTACATTGGCTGGGGTACACTTGGTCAGTAGTACTACTGACAATGTCACTAGTAAATCACTACAATCTCACTATTCGCATTTCCTGCAGGGTTCATATTTGTATATGTACTTTTTACAATTATTTACTTGTTTTTTACATCATGGCTTTGTTTGCTGTTCAATTAACATAAATTTGGGTTGATTGTTAACGTGCAGCTTCTTTTACCATTCATATCACTCATTACGCCTTATTACAATGTTTGTTAATTAATATTTGCATTCGAAAGACCTGTTTTTTAAAGTAGAGTATCTAACCTATATACGAAGTCAGAAAAGTGAATAAATTTGGCACAACATTTTTGGTACACAGAGGGAAAAAAAGCGTTCTAAAATTGTTAAAGGTTGGTAACAAGTTGAGAACGAATCGTGAAAAATAGTTTGTTAGCTTTTGGTATCAAATCATGCTTAATGCGTTATTGAATTAAGAACAAAATACCATAAGTTAGTAAATCAAGAGCGAATTGTTGCGAAATTGTGAACAACTTGTACAAAACTTCTTTAACTTAGTATATTAAGAACGTTCTGTTATCAAATCAAGAACGATCGAAAACAAAATAAGACGTGAGCGGTATTGAAGTAACTTATTATGCTTTTAAACTTATTATATTTCTGTGTTGTGATTATCAACAATGTATTAAGAGCAGCGTTGCCGTTTTGGTTACTTGTAACCAAAATTGGTTACTTTTTTTTCCAATGTGTACTTGTGTACGTTTTTTCCATTTTGGTTACTTTTTTTAACACAAAATTAACCATTTTTATATGGTATTTAAATTTGCATATCGTGATGCAAATTAAATTAATTTAATTAAATGAATTTTGTAGCTAAAAAACAAATCGTCGGTTGATAATTTAAATGTCGTATGTGGATTTTAGTTGGTTTTGAATTAAGATCGAATACTTAGGGTTTCCGACCTGATCTTTCATTTGGCGTAATCAGTTTTTCGATACCTCATACGGTTTTCGAGATATGGAGTGTTGAGTTTGTCGTATATGGCACTTGCTGATACAATTTTCAAACTTAAAACTCAATTTACTCGAAACTATCGAAATCCACATACGACAATTAAATTATCAATCGACGAAATGTGGATGGGGTTTCTAAATTTAATACGTGATAATGAAGAAAAAATTGGTATCCCACTAGCAATTGCTCAGATTTTCCCAATTGCAAATAAAAAGCATGGATATTGAAATATTTTGAGACAAAGTTTCCAAACATACTTCTGAAAGGACATTTTCGTAGCTAAGTTTAATCAAAACTAAATGTAGGAAGCTGGATCTTAGTACCAACTCTATATTGTATATGTATATTTTAATACTTTATCTATGTATTCATGTGTTTGTATAACGAATGTAATAAAATTACATTTTATTTTTATTACAAAGAACTTATTTCTTTTGTTATAGTGTATTATATGATAGATAATTATAACACATGTCGAAACTTATTTTTGATTTAATCGTAAGCGACAAAAACCTTAGTTTTCAAGAGAAGATTATTTTTATATTATTAAAATTTGTTTACATACGTAAATTGTCGCTTACGATAAAATTTTACATCCCGTATCTTAAAAGTTATAAAATTTTTGGCATTTTGATAGTTCTAAACTATGAATAGGCCCATAAAATTTTAATTTAAATAAAAAAGTATATTTTCGATTACATGTCACTTACCATAAATATCGAAAAAAAGGCTCAATACAATTATGAAACTGAATTAAAAATTTAAATGTAATAGCTAATATTATATGATTTTATAATGATTATACAGTAAGCCCCGGCTAATTGCCTCATAAAAATATCATGACTTTTGGGGTAATTATACGGGCAAGGTATTAAAGCAAAGACAAATAAATAAGCAATTATGAGAATACGCAAATACCTTTAGAAATGCATTTATCTAAACTCACTGTGGTATTTAGTACATTATTACTTGGAATAAATATTTTATTAAATAACAGAAACAGTTTATATTACAAAAAATAAATACATAAGATGCATATATTCGATTACAGAATTGCATAAATATGTACTAAGGAAGTTTTGGGTAAATAAACGAGGAGATTTTAGGGAAAATTTATTTTAGGGTAAAATATTTTTTTGATTATTAAGCGAATGTTAGTTAATTAAGCGTGGAATTTGGTTTGAAAATGGGTGTAAAAAAACGGGTACTCAATATTTGGGTTGAATAAGCGATGAAAGTTGGAGTGGTTACAATACCTAGATGTGCAAAGAAAGGATCTCACAAGAGTTTAATCTTGCGTTGGACCCTTTTAATAGTTTTACGTGAAAACGTCCCAAAAACAATCCTTTGATTAAGAGGTTAGCAGTTAATATTATAGAACAATACCTGCGATTCCCACGGGGCCCTCCAGGTTTACATTTGTAAAGTAAAAGATTAAGTTACCAGTTATTAGAGTAATAAACCAATTAATATATTAAAGAAAAACCCGTATTTAAATTGAACACAACTGTGTACGTCGTATGGGTGCGAAACATAGCACGCTCCCACTAATGAAATAAATGCATTCCAGGTATTCATAAACCGGTGTCTGAGGCAAATCTTACGCGTATTCTGGCCTAACGTTGGATATAGATCCAACGCCACATTATGGGCACCAACAGGTCAACTGCCAATAAAAACCGAAATTCGACGTCGTAAATCAAAATGGATTGGACACACGTTGATTAAGCCCTCAGACAATGTAACACGAACCCACAGGGTAGCCGAAGAAAATGATGACCTGCTAATACTTGGAGGAAACTAGTTGAACCTGAAGGTTTTACAGAAGGGAGTACATGGCGAGAAATCAAAGCCTTAGCATTAGATAAACCAAACTTTAACTTGTTTGTTAAGGCCATAAGTTCCACCTAGGACTTATGGGAATTGAATAAAATAAATAATAATGTGTACGTCGTCAGCTATCAGAAGACATTACAAATGAAGTATAAAAAATAATTAAAACACATAAAAGTGCTATATTCGGCAGTGCCGAATCTTATCTACCCTTCACCGACGTACGTATCTATATGAAATATATAAATAAATACATACTTACATATTGTTTTTGACATAATAATATTAATCAGCTGTTTCCTACCGTTACAGTTACATTCCATTACAGTCGGCTGATTGAGCCTTTAGACACAAACAATTAATCAAATCGCTCATTTACTTCAATAGTGTCATAGCTCAAAAAATGCGTTTTTTTAATTAATAATGCAAAATAATTCGCCATTTTGTATTTTATCTTGTGTAAAAATTTCATACAAATAGCTTGTACTACCACCTCGTGAGAGAAGAATATTTTTTAACTTCTTCATTGATTTGTATGTAAATTGAAAACTTTAAATGAGTTTTCTGCAAAACTAGTTTTTTTTAGTTGTGACACTGTTGAAGCAAATGAGCGAAATGTGTTAAATTAAATGTTTTTTGTCGTAGACGAGCTACTGAAAGAGTTCGATACAAGTCTAAAACTTGTAATCAAGCCCGTTTAAATTAAAAATGCATCTAGTTCTTTCAGTAGCTCATTTTTTACAATTTATAATTGTTTATTTAAAGATTGTATTTATAGATTACAAGCCCCAAATTTTTCTAATTGCCTGTGGCCCCGGTACTCAAAATAACAGTTATTTATAACACAACAAACAAAAAGTATAAAAAAGGCAATTCCAAGAAGTGTCAAAAGAAACAGTCCAACGCCATAAACTTTTATTATTTTTATTTTTAATTTTTGTAATTGTAGTATTGTTGTAAAACTGTGGATACCTGATTGTTTTCCTAATAAAAGGTATATCATGTATTATTGGCAACATCTCGCCAATAAAACTGAACATGAACAAACCCAATTTGCGTTAGACATTATTAGATTATTAGATAGAATACAGGAACTAGCTATATATGGAATGTTAAATTAGCTGCAAATAGAGAACGACCCCGTTTTGTATTGATTGCTTTTCAACAAGAAAATAGATTTGTTCACTGTAATCTAAACAATTTAAAAGTGCATTTAAATTCCGAATCGTACACATATGATGATCTAAATATAAAATTTAAAAATGATCGGTATGCCATCGTATATGATATGTATCTGCGGTTTCAACAAAACTATTACATGAGGGAATCACATCCGCTTCTGACTGCTCAAGAATTTAAAAATAGTGTGCCGATAGTGGTAGTAGATGTCAGTCACCAAAACGAAGCCCTCTCTAACGGTACTGTTGATATAAAAATTGAAATTGAAACGGACTCCAACATTCCTACTGATACATCTGCTTTTTGCATTCTCATCCACGATCGCATAATAGAATACATACCCTTAAAAGGTCAAGTTCGTAAAATAATGTAAATAAAAACTAAGATGATTGGGGATAAAGTTTTCATCGATATGCAAGGATTTAAATCCAATTCAAACATCTTCATTGCAAAAGAAATATCAATTGTTTTTAACAATAAGGAGTACATAAATTTTATTATTAAACCACCGTTTAACTTCAAAAGATTATCAATAGCAAAACAAAGAGAAGCGAATTGGCTAACAAGAAACTTTCATCATCTGAATTGGAACGACGGATCAATATCATTTAAGAGTGTTGTTAAATTTTTAAAATCCAATTTAAAGTATTTTTCAATCCCTTTGACGACGAATGGGACACATATGTCCCATTTGGTTTTTTCGTCATTACAACCACATTTTCTAATGCATTCTGAACTGATCGGTATTGGTCGATAAAAAACACATACATTCTTTGGTATTCGCGTTAATAATAAGGCTTTGGTGTTAAAATTGCGCTTCAGGGCTTCTCAAAGTCAGAAATTTGATTTTTTTTTTGCAATGTTAGTTTCCTAATATCACGGGTTCTAATTGATATTGTTGGATAAACTTAGAGTACTAGATCTACCAATGCCTTATGCAAATTTATTGACCAACGCATTTTAAATGGGCTCTATAGTTTTATCGGGGGAGGTGAAAATATGGTGGGACATATGTGTCCCATTCGTCGTCAAAGGTAAAAATAAAGGATATTTTTTTATTTCATTTTTATTTTAGTTAAAAGTTTATAACTGAAAAAAAACAAAGAAAACAAAAACAATTCAATCAAAAAAATTAATTTAAAATTATGAGATCCCATATATGGTTCATGTATGTAAACAATATCAAAATCAAACTTAGTTGTGATAAATTGCAAAACAATTTCTGTTCATAGTAAAGCACATTGGTTTTTTACATGCGAAACAAATTGTGTTTGTTCGACTTTCGATTCCGTTTTTTGTGCAAACGACACATCGCTTCCTGACTCCCCCTTCCATTCTTGTTTGGTAATGTCCAGCTAAATTCGACACTGCCCGCAGTCTTGACCGTGTAACGGATTCTCGTGGTGTCGAAGTAATACCAGCTTTTCGACTACAAAAGCTATTTATTAACTGGGTAGCCAACTGCGTACGAAACTCTAGATGTTTTATAGAAAATGGTTTTGTATTGCTTGTGGATATCTTGTCATACACTATGTATGAGTTTTGCACACCCAAATCCATTAAATCAAAAAACAGACGAAGATAAAATCTAATCTTCGATTTACGATCATGTTCATAATAAGACTGAAAATAAATAAATTTTTCTAACTAAAGAAGTTAATTAGAAGTAACATAACGCTATACCTTTTTTTGGTCCATAATGGAAAATCATTTTTGGACATGTCACATTAATTTTATTTGCAGATCCAGCCTGGCGTCTTTTGACATTTACGGTGTCGATTGGATTTATGAAATTGGATCCCATATGCACTGCACGGTTATCCATCCATTTCACAATCGAAATTCCATTTGACACAAAGCTTTGGAAGTCTCCACGTTTAAAAGATTTATCGACATCAAATTTTGGCATTTGTGCACGATTTTTTCGCAAAGTGCCACATGCTCGTATTCCATTGGTCATAAGTTTATATAATAGCATTGGACTATTGAAAAAGTTATCGAAATATAGTTCTATTCCCATATCTTCCAGCCCTGCTGCCATATCTAGAATAACGGATTCGCCAATACCAACCTCTCTCTGTTCCCTTTTGCCTGTATATATATCAGTTTTATATAGATATCCACTCTTAGCATCGCAACGGCACCACAATTTAAACCCCCAGCTTATGGGTTTGTCTTTCATATACTGTTTCATTATATTGCGGCCCTTAAATTTTACCATATGCTCGTCTATAGACTGGCATTTGCCTTCGCTCAAGGTTTTTCCAAATGCCGAGTTTAAATGATTTATTACTGGTCGTATTTTAAAAGCTCGATCGTATGATGGGTCGTCACGGCTTACCTGTTCAGCGTTGTTAGCAAAATGTAAGCTGGAAAGAATTTTTTCAAAGCGGTCTCGAGTCATAACCTTGGAAATAAACGGTACTGAGTATATTTCTATCGTAGACCAGTACAATCTTATTTCTGGCAATCTGTGGATACTCATTGCTATAATCATCCCAAAAAACGCGTTCAACTCTTCTTTACTTATAGAAAATATTACACCTTTCTGCTCACAATAAAGTTTCGTTTGGTGAATTATGTGCTCTGCTAGTGTGTCGAACTCACAAACTGTATTGAACACTTCTAAAACAGATGGGACTTCCTCACTAGGGTTTACCTTTGGGTTTAAAACCTGTCCGTATATATAATCAGGGTTGGTATAAACTGGTGAAATGTAATTTTGATTGGCTTTTTTCCACTGAAATTTAACAAAAAGCTCTTTGGCTGCTTTAGGTTTGGGAACACCTTTTGCAATTGACGCATCAGTCATAGAATTTTTGCTCGTGGAAGGTTTTTCGGTCAGCAGAATATCTTCAATATCGATTTCGGGATTACCTTTTGCAATTGACGCATCAGTCTTAGAATTTTTGCTCACTGATGGCTTTTCGGTCTGCAGAATATCTTCGATTTCGATTTCGGTTCCGATCGCTAAATCCGTAAAATTATCCCGAACACTTCTATCCTCGATGTCTAATTCCAACACATTTTCTTCATCTTCACTATCCGATGCGTTCAAAAGCTGTACAATTTCACTCTCAGTTTTATAAAACCGACGTAATCTGCTCATTTTCAAAAATAGCTTATCTTAGTATATAGTTTATAACACTTGTGTATGTAGGTGGAAAAGACGTTTTCAAAGCGCAATTAAAAACACAAATTTACGCACAAATCGCGGCATGCAAACCTTTGGACAGTTGATTAGAGACTAATAGCTTGAATCGTTTTTGTGTGCTTTTCAATGTAAATAAAACAACAAACATAATCATACAAACTATTGTACAAACGATCAGCAACTCATAGTTAGAATGGTTTTTGTTGATTTTGCAATGTAAATAAAGCAATACGTTAGTGCATGCGTTGTCATGTTCACTTTTTGCAACGAAAAAATAATTTTAAATGATCAAGCATTTGTTCCCAAATTTTTACCTTTGACGACGATTGGGACACATATGTCCCATGATTTTTCTCGTAGAAGGAGTAAAAATTTTTAAATTTGGACAACACTTTAGTCTTGAAATGTTGCGTTTCCGAGTAAGAATCTTAAATAAAATTTTAAAAATTTCCGCCGGAAAATTCTTCGTCGTCAAAGGGTTAAGGGTGTGGAAAAGAAGAAATGGTTTGAGAAACTACTTCAACTTAGAGTTTTCAACATCGAGGATATTGACTGCATCAACTTTAAGCATATATAACTTAAATATCCGGAACATTTTTACTGCAGCTATCACAATTACGGAGTTTGTGCCTTAAGAAATGCATATTTACTTTATCAGGAAAATAAGTAAAAATTTATTTTAATTTTCTATACTTATATTGCTACAACATATATTTACGATATTTTTTTAAATAAAATATGTAGATTGTTTATCTAATTTTTCGACCTTTTATATATGTTCAATAAAACTATTTCTTTAAGCTTTAGGTCCGTAAATTTTATATATTTTTCTTATATATTTTTATTTTTGATCGATATTCGTAAACCTTTGGTTTACTTATATATCCTGAAGAAGTAAACCAAAGGTTTACGAAATATCGATCAAAAATAAAAATATATAAGAAAAATATATAAAATTTACGGACCTAAAGCTTAAAGAAATAGTTTTATTTAAAATATGTAGATTTAAAATATACAAAATTTTGTTCAATAATTTTTTATATGAATATGGTATGTACTAAAGGGTTGCACAGTTGGAACTGTTCACAACAGTTTTGCGTGTGTATTGGTTCTGATATGTTTAGCTATGTTAATTAGCGTTTCTGTCTCTAGTAGGTATGGTTGTTTTTCAAAACTGTTGTTGTGTGGTTGTATAATGAGCAAATGAGAATAACATGTTTGTTTGGATCTGTTTTTTTGAAACCAATCAAATACGTAAAACTGCTTTTAACATAAGTAACACATAGTGTGTTGAAAAAAAAATACGATTGTTGATGAATGAAAGACTGCTTTATGCTACTTTAATTTTTTTTCATAACGTTTATTTAATATAATTTGTTTAAAAAAACTAATTGAGTGCTTTGAAGTTAAACACAAATATCTTAAATAAAAATAATGTGTTTTTTTTTTAATTTAAGTAGAAAGCAAATGCTTTTGTTATTCAATTTACCCTTTAAATAAAAAACTCATACATACATATATGTACATATAATTCAAGAATGAGTTTCACAAAAAAATTTAAATAATTTAATAAAATAAGGTAACAAAAATAATTCTTTTTTGTACTTACATATATAAAAAATAAATATACACAGGTACATACGAATTAAAAAAAAACTCGGGTAACAATAATTATTGTCTTTTGAATTTTAACATAGGTACTTTATGTAGTAAAAAATCAATTATTCAATAATAATATAACAAAAATTAATGTGATATAATTAAAAAATTAAGCAACAAAAACTATTAAATTTTTAATTTAGGCATAGGTACATCATTAAATTAAAAAATCAATTATTCAAGATAAGCATGTAATATAAAGTAGATTAATTACGCAATACAAAAATATATGTACATACATACATACATATATCTACATATGCATATCCATACACATATACATATATGCATATACGTATATATTATATCGAGTTTCTTGTATGCATATTTCATAGAAGAACATCTAATGAATCGCAAAATTCAAGTCTCGTTTGCAAAAATGAGTTAGAGCTTTCTACATTAAGGTATCGGTATGTACTATATACATACATATATACATATGTATATGATAGGCTTAAACGAAATTCAGTTCTTTGAATTTATATTCACAAATAAAATTTCATTGAATGATTTTTCATTAGTACCAATTTGTGATCGTTTATCTGTTATTATTGCCCGAGCTACAGAAAATATCCTTTCGGAAGGAGCACTAGATGCTGGTATAGAGAATATTCGGCAGCTTAGCTTATATAACAGCGGAAACTCATTTTTTCTATCATCCCACCATTTCAAAATATTTAAATCACACTGTAGGTGTATAATAGTATTTTTATATTTATTAATTTCCTTTTCAATTAAATTTTTGTTAGAATCAGTCTTATCTATAAGTTGTATATAAAATATATATAGGTTGTAAAAATAAAATATTCTTTTCGCAATTTTTTAAACTTTAAACTTGCAATTGATTACAAAATTGCCTAGACACGTTCAGGTTATATTGAAATGTTTACAAAAATAGTTCAGGTCTAAATTAGTTACAACTTTGTCCAAGGCCTATTTATCAGGTCAACGCAACTCTCACGATGATTTTTGATTTTATGGTTTGTTTTCTTGTTTGAGCTATCAAAAGTTATTTGCACCATATACTTTAGTTCATGTTTGTGTGTGTTTCTGACAACTTAAACATAAAGTTTTTTTTTGTATTGCTGTGTTTTTGTAGAGTTGCGTTGACCTGATAAATAGGCCTTGACTTTGTCAAATATTGTTAGCAATACGTTAAAAGTCCCTGTTTGTTACTCTAAAAAAAAAAGGCAAATATAAATTATTTTTTTCGTAAAATATTAACATTTAGGGCCTAACCCACGATATCGACAACGTTCGACTTGTCGGACTCTTACATTTGAAACAACAACAAAAAATTTACATTTGTTTTTGTTTTGAATGTAAATGTGTGACAAGTCGAACGTTGTCGACATCGTGGGTTTGGCCTTTAGTGAACTCTTAGCTACATTATGGTATGTATGGTCATATATATAAGTACTACCACCAAGCCTGAATTAGCTGTTGGGCAAAAACTTGAGCGTGTACTGATTTTCTAAGTCTATGGAGGCCCATAAAGTTGGTCACCAAAATCACTAATTGAGTATATAGTTTTATTAACCTTTGATAGTATAATGGAACCTATACTGTCAAGTAGGTTCTATTGTGTTCAGTGTTCCTTTCACTGTTGTACATCTTAATTAATCAAGAAAAGCTTCAAATATCTGCGTAAAAAAACAAACCAAAATATAATTGTAATAATTATTTATTTGGCAAGTGTTAATACCATGCACAAATTACACAAATTATTAAAAATACTGACTAAATACAATTAACTTGAATTTTCTATGCATATTTTGTATATACAATATAAAATATTATGTGTACAAAAAAGTGTCATTTTACATAGTAAATGTGTATGTTCATAATGTGAACAAAGCGTAAGAAATATTTCCTATGGCTTTCTGCTGCTCATCATTTATTTGTTGTACCAGTGTTTTTTTCATATACCTGTGTTACAATATGTTTTTGTGAGCAAAAACATATACAAACAGTTCCTAAGCAGCAATACAACAAGCAATTGTTATCTGTTTTAATTGTATTGCCATTTCGAAATGCAAACACACACAAGAACTGTTATACAAGTTCTCTCGCTCTCACCACAATTACATGGTACATACCATGGTGTATGTGGTTTGTCTATACTTATAAATATACAAATGCAACCCTTTAGTATGTACACGAGACAGAGGCAAATGTGAGAAAACGACAATGAAAAAAAAATCTATTCACACATTTTTTACGTTTTTAGTAAAATCATTTGAATTTATTAATTTAATTATTATTTTTCGAACTGTATTTGTTTCTATATTCTTATGAATAGAATAGGCTACTGTTCGTAACGCTTTTTAAGCCAAATTACATGTGATAATTATTAATGAACAAATAACATCAAAGTTAGTTGTAAATATTCTGACAACAACACATAGTTGAACGGAACAGCCAGCCGTTAAAAAAAAACTTTCATTACAAAACAATGCGCAAATTGATATGCAATAAATCAAACCAATTCACATATTCCATTTGCAATAAAGTTTCGTATATAGGGCAGACATCTACATCAACTGACACCACACACAGTGGACCAAAAACACAGAAGAACGCTGATGAGGAAGGTTTAGTGGCCTTCGAAAACGGCTGGCTGTTCCGTTCAACTATGTGTTGTTGTCAGAATATTTACAACTAACTTTGATGTTATTTGTTCATTAATAATTATCACATGTAATTTGGCTTAAAAAGCGTTACGAACAGTAGCCTATTCTATTCATAAGAACATTTGAATTTATGTTTAAAAAATTAATCAAATCAAAATCTTAAATTTAAGGCCGCCAATAATGCATCCCCCCCTTCGTCTTGCATAAAGATTTCCACATCTTCTGGCATATAGTTAAATGCTGCCAACGAATTACGATCAAGTCTTTAAGAGTCAATAGACAGAGACAGAGACAAATGTCAGCAAGCAGTGAAAATAACAACCAATCTTTGACAATCCTCAATATCACAAACTTCATACACACGCACGAGCATAACGTTAGCTCCCATGATCACGCATCTCTAATTCCCTTTGACAATCCTAAATATGTTACACTTCAATTTGTCCAACCTTCAAATAAGTTCATTGCTCATAAATTACATATTTTATTCATCTCTTCAAACTCTTTAAACATAGTAAATAGAAAAATCAAACTAAATAAAACCAACAACAAAAACATTCTTAGATTCCCCCACAAGCATACATAATTTCTTTCTCAAATACCCTTCTGCAACCGTTTAACAAACGAAAAACCATACTACGTACAAACAAAAGAATAATATAAAAAAACTAAAGCAACATTTTCTCTATCCACACTCGCACACACAATCTAAAATCATACAGCTACTGCAACCGCTTAACAAACGAAAAAACATACTACGTACAAACAAGCGCACCTGCGTGCCTACATAAATAACTACTCGTATGCACATAAACGGGCGGATATCAAACCATAAAATTAAAACAAAAACACATCGACGCACCGACATCAAAGTATCCTTATCTATGTACAAACCATCCATAACCCTCGTCACTTCATACCATTGACAGTAATTAACATAAAATGTAAATTTTAGCCCATAAATTACAAAATTTCTATTTTAATTACCCAAATTTGACAATTTTAATGGCCCGGGCACATACATTTCTATACTACTCTTGATGCTAATTACAATATTGTTCTTATTCAATTCGGCTACATAAAATCATCTTCTTTTCACTTTTCCTAATTTCCACATACAATCTTTTTTGTTCAAGAAGCTCTAAAATTGCTTTTCTCTCAGATTTTCAAATCTGAGAATTTTAAAACAATTTGTTAAAATAAACTTGGCATAAAATGTATTATAACGACACTTTCCAATATTATACGATAAAAAATATTGTCATACACAAAAAAAGTAAAATTTTTGTTTATTCAGCACTAATATTTCCCCTTATTGCGAAAGGCGTAGTCGACGTCACATCAAGACGGCAGTAAATATTTTCACTTGTCTACTCCTTATCGGCAGCAATTGGCTCTTATTGACAACCTTTGACTAATCTCTAGGGCTGTGTAAATTAATAGATCATGGTAATAGTAGTCAATTGCTGACGACAAAGAGTAGATAAGTGATAATTTTTACTGTTGTCTTGATGTGACGTCGGCGACGCCATTCTTTGTGTGAATAATTTTGTCCACTGAAAACGGTACTTAAACTTATAAACTAATATATTTTTTATAAGGAATCATAAGAATTATTAGTTTTTCTCCGTATTTTAACAAGTAGTAAGTTAAGAAAAAATTTATAGGATACTAGCTTTCACCCACGGCTCCGCTCGTAGTGATCTGTTTAATAAATACATAACAACCAGTTTTAAAGTTGGTTAAACAATCAAAGCCGAAACGAAAATTGCCCAGCCCAACAATGTGCTTTTTGGAGAAAATCCGTACCAGAAATAAAAATTCCGGTTCTGAAACGAATAAACAATATCCTATATTTGACGTTGGTAATTCAGCTTTCTACACTTTCACATTTATAATATTAGTAAGGATCATATTTTGCTAGATCTTTTAAATAATAACGTTCAAAGTTAAAGTAAGGAGCTGTATGAATACAAAACGTCCTATCTAAGATTTTCGGAATTTTACAGTAGCGCATAAAAACTTCTTGAATTTTTATTGCGATAATCAAGTCGTTATTTATTGCAGGAACAGTTTGAAATCTTGCAAGGCAATTTTTTTGTTTGATAATGTGATTTGTGCAAAAAATTAACTATTGAAAGATTTTTATCCAAGTTCAGTTTGTTTGCATGTGTTCTAACGATATCTACATAAGTACATTAGGGATATAACTTGTTAACAATTTTTTTATATATCAAAATTTGCATAGCACCGTGCCATAGAGCATTAAAAAATATAAGGGAACGTATATTTATTTTTTTGCAAAGGTCAAAAAAGTTCACACACCAACCGCGATGGAGTTTTGAAAATTTTCAATTACGTAAAATAATATTTTTGTTAGTTCAAGTCCGTGCTTTAAGTGTTCCAAAATGTCTCTCTTTGGTTTAGAAAAACCAATTGGTGCGTGAAAAATTACAAAAGATTATGATTTTCGTAGTTACTAGGACATTGTTGACCTCATGGTACTATGCCAGAAAATTTGTTTTACCCTAATGTACATACTCGTAGGTATATGCACATATGTCTATATGTTTGTATGTTTGTTTGTATGTTTATTGAAATAAATGATAAATATAGAAAACCTAATTGAAATGTATGAAACGTCATTCAAATAACAGCAATCTGAATCTAGGCATATAATATTCTCGTTGTAAGAAAACAGGAATAATACCAAAAAATTAATTCAATTAAAAAGAATAACTAGAGTTTTACATATAAACTGATGACAGTTGACATTTAAAAACCAAAAACGCTGAACGATATATTAATCGCTGAAAACAGCAAAGACACGTGAAAAGAATATCGTTATACTCGCAAGATGAATAATCCTTTGAGAATATAATTTTGCCAGTCATATCGAAAATGATACGAACGAAGAATTCTGTTTTTGAGACTAGAAATAAATTATGACTTCAAGAATTTAAAATGAAAGGGAAGTAAGACAACAAACCAGCTCAGACATTCAGTTTTAAGCAATTGATTGCAGTCTTGTATTCTTTATTTACTAAAAAAAATAATATGGTTATTCATTTTACATTGGATCAATAAGTCATTGACTATTTGTATGAACCACATGTTTTTGGATATAAAATCGTCTTATTTTTCAACGTTGTCTTGTTTGAGTTCTATAGACCTTTTTTCCATTTTTTCTCCAATATCTTATCCCTTGCAAAAAATTAGATTTGTTGAGGTCATTGAAATAGGAATTTATTAGTGAGATCCTTTCTTTTTTGAACAAAATATAGTCACTCGGGTCTAAGTTCGGAGAATAATTTTGATGAGGGAGCAGTCTTAGACTGATTCGTGGATTGTTTTTCCAATGAAAAATTAATTGTATGCGCCCTAGAGTTATTCTGGTGGTAAAGAACTTTTTTCTTGGCCAAATTCACATTTAATGTCAATAAGTTGTAATTATATGCAGCATTGATTATTTTACAAATTTGAAGGTAGTCAATATGTATTGTAGCCAGGACATCAAAAAAGCCGTCGCCATGACTTTAATGTCTAGCAAGGCCTTCTTTGGTGCCGAATCATCTCTTAGAAACTCACTGTTTTGACTGCTGGTATGTTGTGGTGTATCTATGAACGTTTTATCTACGGTTACTTGTATGTATTGAGCTTGTAGTCGATTGTGACCATTTGCTCACAATCGATTAATTGATCATTAAAAATTGAAACCACTGAACCATAAGAGATGCCAATGGCTTCCACTTCCAATCCTCCTCCATGCAATATCGTGACTTTTTTCACGTATTTCAACTTTAACTGGACATATGTATATAACGTTTCGTTTCATTTTCCATGCTTATAGAGCCACAACGAAATTCAGTAAACCATATTTTTACCATTGCAATTTATGGTTAAGATTTCTTCAGTATTTATCAAGCTTGATTTGAGTGGTGTTTTTTGCAGCACGGAGTAGTATGTGATTAGCATACGAAGTGCACTTGTTTTAATTGCCTAGTCAAATTACGCTGTAGTCTCCACGTCCTGGATATAGACAATGCTGAACCATAAAAGCAAGCAAAATTTTCAAATTAAATAAAGACCAGTGTTGTCAACTTTTCAATTTCAAAAAGCACTGAAACCAGGAAAAAACACCTAATTTAAGTAAAAAAACACGAAATTTTAATTTCTTTATTATTATTTATTATATAATACCTAAAACGAGTTTATAATATAAACGAGTTTATAATATAAACTTTATATCAACTGAATCGTTATTAGACTTTATTTAGTTCAGCCCAAAACTCGATAGCGGACTCAAAGTGTCTCCATTGCATTAAGGGAATCATTCTCCATCCATTGTATATACTAGACAAAATTCGCTATTACACTATACTTGCATTATCTGTTCTTTGGCCAGTGGCGGACAATGAAGAACAGTTTTTAAAATTAAATATGCAATTTATAAATATTTAAATTACAATGTACAAGTAGGGATGAAACGATACCACTAAGGTATCGATACTTTTACTTGATACGGTATCGGTTCAAAAGAATCGATACCTCCTCAGTATCGAATAAAAAGTATCGATACTTACTTGTATCGGTCAAGTTCTTCATATGATTTCAAATATTGAAAACAAAAGTAAGTGTAAACAGCACACACACATATGAGTGTATGTATGGACTTACTTTGAAATATTTTTGTCATCAGGAGCAGTACCCAGCGGGAAAAAGAAGGAGTAAGGATCCCTTGTAAAGGCCTTTGCACTCTTTCTTGTGGATTTACAAGGCCATATCGTTACATTTCATGCTTATATATTTTTTGCATGCGTTTTCATTGGGAGATAGGACTTCCACTCTCACTTCTTGCGCCAGCAGTTCTTAAAGGCCTTGAAATTTTTTGATTTGTTAAGAAAAATAAAACCAAACATGTTACTCCTTCTCTTTTTCATTCTCATAGAATTGTATTTGGACTGTATATCTTATATTTTATACGAAAGAGTCGAGGCCTTCTATAAGAGATTCTTTAGTAGTTAGATAGTACTGATTCACACACGTCAGGCCTGAGTCGTTATATTTTGAATTTTTAGGAGAGAGAGGAAAAGAGAATGGAAAGGGGTACAGACTTGACCGTACCAGTCAAGTTTGCTTTTTCATTTTGTTTTGTCATTCGTAATACTCTACCACAACGCAAGTTGATGAGATTTGATGAAATAAACTTGACGGTGTGTATGAACGCAAGTGCAGGTTCAAAAGAAAAGTGATAAAAAACTGATCAGGTAACCTGATGTCTGTGAATCAGGACATAAGAATAGTAAATTAATAAAACACACTAAGCAGGCCTTTAATAAGGCCTGATTTCGCGAACTAACGTTAATATATGTACCCTTAATTATGAAAGTGCTCTAAGTCATGTGCTTTTTTGCATCGAAATATTAAATAAATCTTAAACAAACTATACTAAATATTTAAAAAATATTGAATATTTTTATATTAGCCGAGACTACTAAAACTCTAAATTAAGGTGCTGCATAATATAAAAATATATTTTGGTTTGTCCAAACGTAATCTACTGAATATCTCGGCCAGAGAAATATATGACTTAGACCACTTTCATTATAAACTAAATATAATTTTACATTTAATACAAGCAAATCAAATTTTGTTAAACTGGCGTATTTTTCAACATTGTTGCGACCAATAAAAAATGAGTATTTTTGACCGATACAAGTATTTTTTACCGATACCTACTCGGTACTCGATAGTAAAGTATCGATACCAAAAGTACTTGGTTTCTAAGAAAAAGTATCGAGTAGTTACTTGTATTTACTCGTATCGTTTCATCCCTATGTACAAGAGTAAAAACTCCGCACGATCGTGACAGTATAGGTTTGATAGTATTACCAAAGGGAAGTATACCCCTATACTCAGTTTGGCGATTTTGGTGATCAATTAATTTTTATGAACCTCCAAATATTTCGAAAATCAGCGCCCTCAAAAAATGGTGTTATCATTTTTTTGACCAACGGCTAATTCAGACTTAATGATAGCGCTTTACTACATATAGCAATAATGTATCTAAGATTCCACTAAATAAATCTCCGTAACATATTACGCCGAAAAAACGCTATTTTTTTTGTAAAAGTAAAGTAAAATATTTTTCATTTCTCTCATAATAACTATAGTTATAACTCCTAGACTCCTAACAATATTTGGCAATATAATCTGAACGTGTCATAATCAAATAGTTCATACAGACCACTTTTTAACTCAAAAATTGTCGTTTTCACAATTTTTCAGCTCTAGGTTTTTTTTTAGAAAATCATATAAGTAATGCACACTTTTTGCTTAGTTTCAGTAACACTTTTTGCAAAACAAGAAGTATAGTCTAATAAAAATGAAGATTTAACATCCGAATTTATTTAAAGGAGCAGCCAGTCAAATTGCCAACTGTTCGCTTATGTCGACTGCTGAAATTGTTCGTAGTGTAAAACTTTCTTGCGCTCGCCTTGACAGCGACTGTTTACATTTTAAGCTGTTAGATACACATATCAGAAGTTTTTAAGCAATACCCCTTATTGCGAATGGCGTCGTCGACGTCATATCAAGACGACAGTAAAAATAGGCACTTGTCTACTCTTTGTCGACAACAATTGACAATTATTAATATGCTCCATTGATTTACAAAGCCTTAGAGATTAGTAAGAAATTGTCAATAAAATCCAATGGTTGCCGACAAAGAGTAGACAAGTGACAATATTTAGTGTCATCTTTATGTGACGTCGATGACGCCAATCGCAATAAGGGGGATTGTTTGTCAATACTTTAGTTATTTCGCTCTGGTTTCGTAAGGTCAGAATTATATTTAAAAATTTTTCATTGATTTAAAGCAAAATTCACAAAAATTATCAATTTCTAAATGTTAATTCTTAGGGTTCTGCAAAATTTGCCGCCCCTAAAACCATCCCCCTACGCCCGGGCGACACGAACTATACGTAAATTTATCACTGTGTCGTGTCGCGTGGCAAAACACTGTTTACATTAATTATGCTTTGAGATTAATATGGCGTGCGTTTCTTCAACTAAGCCTTGTACAATATAATTAGTATTTTTTGAAATGCTCTATTAAACTTCAAAGCTTATGTTTTTTAAATGACAGACTTCTTCGAGGAAAAAAAATAGATAAGGAAATTTCATTATGAACTTTGGGTTTAGTGCCACCGCCACGAAACAAAAAGGACCAAAAACTAATTAAAAAAGCACTGAGCACTAACTTCAAAATATTTCGCGTCGAAAATTTCAATAAGCACTAAAAACGGTGCGAAAAGCACCGAGTTGACAACGCTGATAAAGACTTTATGTCAAATAAATATACATACATATAATATATACATCAATAATATGGTAAAAAGATATAAGCAAATGTAAAAGAAGATTGCTTATCTGTAGATTTATGATATATGACAATTTTGTTTAAATTTTTTTGAATGAAGAGAACTAAACGCAAGGCAATGTTAAGGTTGCTGTTAAATTCTAGGTACATAAACCAAGAATTTGTGTGGTGTCACAAGGTACTTGGGACCATGTAACAAAGAAAGATGCAGTAAAACAAGTCAATTTGTCTACTACGCTATGTCTTTATTTTTCTTCTATATTTATACAAAATATTATAGCTAATTAAACTTATACGCTAAATAATTAGGTCACTTATTAATGCAAGGTGTAAAAAAATAACTAAAATGCTGAATTTGTAAAGTCGCTGACCACTGAAGACATTGAACTTATGTTCTTTATTGTGGTCATTGACTGGTGTTGAATAAACAAAAAACTTATTGGTAATATGACTACACATGTGTATGCATGGGTGTATGTTATGCTGTGACTGCAATATGATTCTTCGGTCACTAACCATTAATTCATTGCACTTATTGTTTATGTTATTTTTTATAAACAAATAATTGCAAATGCATTTACATACATAAACATGTGTTTGGATGTTTATGAATTTAATTTTAATGAGTTGAATAATTATGATGAACTTAATTTAAGGGTTGCCAACATTCTCCCCCCGTTGAACCATGTAATGTTCAAGTACTGCCGCTGCACTTCAGGTATCTTGTAGTTCGATAACGTATTTGGATGGTGAGCTTTGTCGAGGAGTTGGGGGAGGTATCGCTTCGGGTTGGTCCTTCCTTCTACAAGATGATCGGTTTTTCCAGACCAGATAAAGGACAACTACGGCGAAAACTAAGCTGAGCGTAAAGTAGCTTATTGCTTGATGGTGCAGATTTTTGTTGTTGATGAGTTTATGCAGTTGTGACAGACATGTCGGCCTCCTTAAGTTGGGCTTGTAGCTCATTTAGTTGATCAGTATGAGTTTGTAGAACCTGCCGCGTGCTGTTGAATATTGTTATAGGCTCACTTATGTTGGTCAGAGCATTAATATTTTTGAAACGGAAGTACGATGTTTGGATGTTACTGGATACGTCATAGTGTCCCCGAATGGTGACATCGGCTGTCTTTAGAATACAGGTTGGTTCAATCTGAAGTATACCAGAACCGTGCAATGTGAATTGCATTATTTCAGTTCCACAAACAGCATAAACTTCAGTGCTATTTATTGTGGAATAAATCCATTTGTTTTTGTTGTGTAGTTGTATCCAAACGCCTTGTTCTCTTGATGTAACTAGCTTGCAATTTCTAGCAGGTTTTTGATTAAAAAAATTAATTTCGCAGGACGAAGCCATTGATCCTTTTCCGAAGGTTGATTGTTTGTTGTCGAAGATAAAGACATCGTTGAGCCGGAATGAATTTGTTATATCATCATTCGACAGTGGAATGTATTCATCTCTGAGTAAATTAATTGCCAGATACGGTTTCTCCGGTACTATGACAAAAAGTGTGCCGTTCCTGTTTGAGGGAACTCCAAATATCTTTAAGAGTTCAAAAGGTTGTTGGTCGATCAATGGTAATTTGACTTCAAAGATGACCTTGTTTTCTGTGACTCCTGCCTTAGTTCGCATAAGTTTGTAAAGTTGAATCAAGTCGCCTTCTTTGACGGGTAGGACTCGCGACACTGGTAAATGTGCCTTGATCACGTTTAGTTCTCTCTGAAGCTGATTTGGTGATAAAAGAGAAGGACTAATTCTACCATGATGGGAGTCAGTCAAGACGTTTATTATTTCAGCTTCAATTCGGCGGAGTCGCGTTGCTGTTAAAATCAGCTCACTAGATAGAAATGTTGTTAAATATGCGATCTTTAATTGATGCTGGTCGTCCGTTACTCGATTTTGTAGCCTTGTTATTTCATTTTGTGTTTCATTTAACCTTGACTGCAACGAAAGTTCTGTTTCTTTGATAATATTAAGAGTAGAATCAATTATGGATGTTTGATTTCGTAGTAATGAGTAAAGATGCTCTCTGCCCGTTTCTGCTTGGCGTATCGTGTGTTCCATTTCGGTAGCATAATCAGAGTCGAGAACACCAAAGAGGCTTCTTGCTACGTTCCCGATGATGTTGAGGGCACCTCTACGCGAACGACCAGACATGATCACGTTCTCATCTTGTATCAGATCGGCCTGAAGCTGTTTTAGGTTGCTTATGAAATCGTGACACATGTTTGCTTGTGGAGAAAATTTGCAGAGATTGGAAAACGTCTCCAATGCGGTTGAAAATGCTTTAACTTCTGATCGGAATGGAACAAGATCGTAATACACCATTATTTTCCATTCTGCTATGATTGTTCTTGCTGTGCCTATCCCTTCAAAATACAGGCCGGGATCCTTGCTGAATACCTCAGAATTTATTGGTTTGCCGAGAACAGCAGGGAGTAAGAGAAGGGTGAGCAAGGTTGTGTATAGTAAGCTGCAGCCAACAGATTTAGGTCGCTTGGTGGGAGACGAGTCTGGTTCGGGTGACCTCTTTAAGGTTTTGTTTGCAGGGTTCTCATTTGTTTCCTCATTCATTTCCTCATTCATTAAGGGGGCTAAGCGATGAATAGCAAGTGACTTAATACCTGATGACGTTTTGACCTTGACTACTCGTACGAAGCCATCATGACCCTTGCAGATATTTACTATTCGACCAAGGGGCCATTTCATGACTGGCACATTGTCTTCTTTGATGATTACAAGTTGACCTTCTTGAACGTTTGATGAAGCTGTTCTCCACTTATGTCGTTGTTGTAATTCTGAAAGGTATTCTTTTGACCATCGATTCCAAAAGGCATGTTTCAAGTGAGACACTAGTTCCCATCTTTTCGCGAGTGATGAGGTTGGCTCTTTTGCCTGTTTGTCGAATTGAGCGGTTAACGGTTCTCCTATTAAAACATGGCCTGGTGTTAGGGCCGTTAGATCATTCGGATCTGATGACATTGGTGTTAGCGGTCTTGAGTTCAGAATGGCTTCCACTTCTATTACCACTGTTTCCAACTCCTCATGGGTCAGAGAAGCCTCGGCGGTCGTTCGAAGAAGTAAGTGTTTGGCTGATTTCACGGCAGCCTCCCATAGACCTCCAAAATGGGGAGCTCTGGGCGGGATGAACTTAAATTCTATTCCTTCCTTGGAGCAGGCATTTTCTATTTTTTCTTGGGAACTGGAACTGAATATAGCTGTCTTAAGCTCTTCAAGTTTGTTTTTAGTTCCAACAAAGTTTGTTGCATTGTCGGAGTACATTGTTTGGCAGCATCCACGGCGAGAAATGAATCTTTTCAGTGCCCCTATGAATGCATCAGTGGTCAAATCTGTAACTACCTCCAAGTGTATCGCCTTGGTGGCAAAGCAACAGAATACTGCAATATACACCTTATGAGGGCGCTTTCCTCTGAGCTTATAATGTACCCAGAAAGGGCCACAGTAATCTACCCCAGTTGTGATGAATGGTCGACCTGGGCTTATTCTGCAACTTGGTAAATTGCCCATTATTTGATTGAACATTCGTGGCTTAGCTCTTATGCAACGTATAAACTGATGGACCACAGATCTTGTCATTGTTTTCCCTTTCAGAATCCAAAACCTTTGTCGTGCTGTAGCTAGTAATTGCTGTGGTCCACAATGATGATTTTCATTATGTAGGTTTACCAGGATCAGTCTTGCAATAGGATCGTTATATGGTAACACGAGCGGATGTTTGGCGTCGTATGACAGCTCTGATGCTTCTAAACGCCCACCAACTCTTATTAATCCTTCTGAGTCTAAGAAAGGGCACAAACTTTTAAGCGGACTTGCTCCTTCGACTATCTGAGACCGTTGAAGTGTTTTCAATTCGTCTGGGAAATCAGATTGTTGCATTGCTCGCACTATGATGTGAAAAGCATTCTCCAGTTCAATGGCAGTGATGCGACTTCCAGTTTGGGTTGAGGTTTTTCTGATCCTCTGAGCGAATCTTAGTACATAGGCTACAGTGCGTTGAAGGAAGATAAATGAGTTTCTGTGGTTGATGCTGTAAACCCAGTCTTCGACGTTGGATGATGCTGCAGCAGTCACGATTTGAGTCTTCATCTTAAACTCCAAATTGATAGCGTTCTGAGCGTTCTTTTTAAATGGTCCCGGCCAGATACATTCTTG
This sequence comes from Tachina lurida, assembly GCA_944452675.1. Classification (NCBI taxonomy): domain Eukaryota; kingdom Metazoa; phylum Arthropoda; class Insecta; order Diptera; family Tachinidae; genus Tachina; species Tachina lurida. The sequence continues at coordinate 95,346,508 of OX101756.1, forward strand.
GCCATGCAAGAATGGAGGGCCATAGAACCACAAGTTCAAGCTTGGTAGTTTCTCTGGAGTTACGTCTCTCGAAATGAAGTCAGCTGGGTTTTCCTTTGATTTGACGTGTCGCCATTGACAATTGATGGTTATGTCTTGTATCTTGCTGATTCGGTTAGCCACGAAAGTCTTGAGTGATGAAGACGCTGAATTTATCCAATATAAGACAATTTCTGAGTCAGACCAACAGAAAAGTTGTTTGTCGTCGTACCGTAACTCCCTTTTTACTTTGTTGGCTAGTTCTGCTCCTAAAAGTGCTGCGCAAAGTTCTAGCCTTGGTAGGGATAACCTTTGGAGAGGCGCAATTCTGGACTTGGAGCACAACAGTCGGACTATTATTCCTCCATTTTTAGCTTGGATCGAACGTAGACTGCTGCTCCATAAGCCCTTTCTGATGCGTCTACAAATACGTGCAATTGGACGTGCGAGGCTATTTGACCATTGAAAACATGTCGTGGTATAGGAGTGTTGTCTAACGTGTTTAGTGACTTACGGAAATCAAGCCATTTCGTTGTGAGATCTTTAGGGAGTTCCTCATCCCAAGATCTTTTACCTTCCCACAGTTGTTGAATGAATATTTTGGCTAAAACCACGACTGGGCCTGCAATACCCAAAGGATCGTAGATTCGTGCCACATCTGAGATGACAGATCGTTTTGTTATACTTGAGGTTGGCTGAAGATTTGCCTTTAGGCAAAATTGATCCGAAGATGGGCTCCATATTAGTCCTAGTGCCTTGATTGATGCATTTTCGAAATCAAGGTTGACTTCTTGATCTTCTTGTGGTATATCTTGGAGTAGATGGCGATGGTTTGCACACCATTTACGTTACTTGAAACCAGCTTCCTTGAGCAGGTCTGTTAGTTGGGATTGCATTTCCTTAGCTGTTGCTAAACTATTAGAACCGCTTATTCCGTCATCAACGTAGAAGTCCTGGCCCAAGATCGTTGCACCCAGCGGATATTTGTCCATACGAGTGGCCGCTAGCCTTTGTAAACATTTCGTGGCCAGGTACGGGGCTGATGATGTGCCATATGTAACGGTGTTTAGTTGAAAATGGCGTAGAGGCTGGCCAGGATTCTCTCTCCACAGAATTAGTTGAAGGTTCCTGTCTCGTTCGTCTACGAGGATCTGACGGTACATTTTTTCAATGTCTGTGGTAAAGACAAATCTGGGTATACGGAAACGTAGAAGCATTCCGAAGAGGTCCCCCTGTACGGTTGGACCTGTAAGTAAAATGTCGTTTAGTGAACGATCTGTTGATGTTTTTGCCGATGCATCAAAAACGACTCTGAGTTTAGTTGTGCTACTTTCTGGACGCAGAACGCAATGATGTGGAATGTAGTAACGTGGGCTGCAGAGAGTTTTTGGGTCGATTTGAGTCATGTGACCAAGATCTTCATATGACTTCATGAAGTCCTTGTATTGTGTTTCGAGCGTTTCATCTCGTCTGAATCGTCGTTCCAAAGCACGGAATCTGGAATATGCTGTTGGTTCTGATTCGCCAAGTGCTGCCGCGTCTTCAGATAAAGGTAAACGAACAACAAATCTTCCATTGGGATTTCTGGTTGTGGTTTGAATAAAGTGAGTTTCACATGCTTGTTCAGCGGCTGTATAATTGCTTTCTGTAGGAACATCTTCAACCTTCCAGAATTTTTCAATTAGTTCGCCAGTTGACACATCCTCTTCACTTAAAACTGCGCATATCGCTTCAGTTGTGCTGTTTTCCGATACTCTGCCACTGGCGATCCATCCAAGTTTTGTGTTCAACAATATTGGAAAATTATCGGCCAACTCTATTTTCCCGTTTTGCATAAGACTGAAGTAGTATTCGGCGCCTAGCAGAATATCCACCTTTCCTGGTTGGTCGAAATATGGGTCAGCTAAGTCTACATTTGGGATTTGCCAATTTGAAATGTCAATTTGCTGATTTGGTTGTGGAGGGATGATTGTAGGGAGAACAAAAGCGTCTAAGTTGGTTGCAAAATTGTTATTTCTGGCTTGCAATTTAACATTTATGCACTTTGTGGCCCTTCTTCGTGCGTTTCCAATACCATCAATGCATAAAAGGGCTTCAGCTGAAGATAAAGATAATCTTTTTACGACACGCTCGGATACTAGATTCACCTGAGACCCGGAATCCAATATTGCTCTAAATTCTCCCGAATTTCCGTTGGCCGCTGTTAACCTTACTCTTGCTGTTGCAAGTAGTACATAACCATGGCGCGACGGCGGGTTGTTTGTGGCAGCTGATGTAACAGTCACATTAGTAGTGTTAGGTGCAACATCTGTTTTCCGTATATCATTTGAGTGCTGATCTGCGGTTTTGGCTTGATTACCGTGCTTTGATGAATTGTGTGGTTTGGAATTTGAACCTAAATGCAATAATGTATTATGTTTTTTGTTACATTTTTTGCAAGGTCTTGATGTGCAGGTTTTCGAACTGTGATCAGCTCTGAAACAGTTTACACACAGTCTTTGTTGTTGTACCCAGCTTAGCCGCTTTGCTTCTGATAGTTGTAGAAATTTCTGGCAATGGAAGAGTCCGTGGTCGCCGGCCTTGCATAATTTACAGGAAACATAGTGTTCATTGGCAGTGGTTGCAGATGATGACACAACTTTAGGTGATGACTTATCCCTTTGGCGGATTGATTCCATTGATTGAAACTCAAATTCCAAGAATGATAAAAACTCAGCTAAAACTGGTACGTTCCTTGGATTGGTTAACGATTGCATGTACCTTACATGTGTGCTTCTATCAAGTTTTCTCATCAGAAGCTGAATAAGAATTGCATCCCATGAGGCTGTTGCAATTCCTAAATTGTTTAAAGCCAACATACACTCCTTGGTGGTGTCATGAAGAGTCTTAATCGCTGAAGCAGATGACGTAGCTGCAGGCTGATCAATTAATTTATCTACCAGGTTTGCCACAAGAACTCTTTTATTGTTGTAGCGGTCCTTCAGTGTTTGCCAAGCAGTGGCATAATTTGTTTCTGATAATGACAACTGACTTATTAGACGTTCAGCTTCGCCGGATAAGTTACTTTTCAAATACCACATTTTCTGAATAGCTGGTATTGGTTGCTTGTCTACCATTTCAGAAAATAAGTCATGGAATTGACGCCATTTCAGGTAATCCCCACTAAATTGAGGTATAGTTAAATTTGGCAGTTGTAACGACTTGACTTTACAACTGTTTGTCATTAATTCTGGTGCTGCTGTTTGAGTGTGCATATCATTCGGTTGAAGGTTGTCTGCCTGCACGAAAAGATTAACTAGAGTATGCTGCATCAAATCATATAACGCTTCATATTCATTCTGATCGAGTCCATGCGCAGCTGGAATTGTAAACTGCTCATGAACTTCATCATATAGAATTTCTATTTTCTCCCATAATTTCTTTATGTTACTTATGTTCAGGTCAAAAAACTGTTTTGGTTTATCCTCTAGAAATGTGAATGAATTTAACAGCCGTTTCAGAGCTGCTAAACGCATATTTAATTTGCGGATGATGCCAGGAGTACTATTAGGATCATCAGGAATCGGTGTAACTCCTTGTGCTTTAGTTGTAGCCTTCGAAATTCCGCTGGACCTAGTGGCAGCTTCAGGTTGATCTTTAGCTTCGGCCCTAAGACGTTTAGTTTCCTTATTAAATATTTCCAAGTATTCCTCGGCTATTTTTTGGATTTTGTCATAATAGCCCTCCGCGAAGTAGTCTAATTTCAGTGGGTCATCGCAATCTTCCCGAATATCCGAATCCGTGTTTTGAAATTTATCCCAACACTCCTGAAGACGTCTCGAACGTTCCTCGAAGTAAGCCGCTGTTTTTCTTTCAGCTGGGTCTTTTTTGAAATTTCTTATTATCTTCTGGATATCTTCGCCCGTTGAGATTTGAAGGTCCAATAATTTTTTAATTGTCTCCATTTTTACCCAGATTATTTGTTATAAAAATGTTTTGTATCACCAATGTTATGGTGCTTGATCGCTCAGGTAGCGTGTTGACTTCAGCAATGAGTGCTTACAAGATCCTTACCGCTGATGGGGGGAACTTGAAGTTCAGAGCTGTTTGGGGTCACCAATGTTATGGTGCTTGATCGCTCAGGTAGCGTGTTGACTTCAGCAATGAGTGCTTACAAGATCCTTACCGCTGGTGGGGGGAACTTGAAGTTCAGAGCTGTTTGGGGTTAAGGCAATGTTAAGGTTGCTGTTAAATTCTAGGTACATAAACCAAGAATTTGTGTGGTGTCACAAGGTACTTGGGACCATGTAACAAAGAAAGATGCAGTAAAACAAGTCAATTTGTCTACTACGCTATGTCTTTATTTTTCTTCTATATTTATACAAAATATTATAGCTAATTAAACTTATACGCTAAATAATTAGGTCACTTATTAATGCAAGGTGTAAAAAAATAACTAAAATGCTGAATTTGTAAAGTCGCTGACCACTGAAGACATTGAACTTATGTTCTTTATTGTGGTCATTGACTGGTGTTGAATAAACAAAAAACTTATTGGTAATATGACTACACATGTGTATGCATGGGTGTATGTTATGCTGTGACTGCAATATGATTCTTCGGTCACTAACCATTAATGCATTGCACTTATTGTTTATGTTATTTTTTATAAACAAATAATTGCAAATGCATTTACATACATACACATGTGTTTGGATGTTTATGAATTTAATTTTAATGAGTTGAATAATTATGATGAACTTAATTTAAGGGTTGCCAACAGCTAATATTGATTGAACTGTAATTCAAAAGAATTTAAACAATAACAAATGCTTATTTACTGCTAAAACTAATAAATAAATAATAAATAAATAATAAATATTGATAATGAATTAAACACATTCACCACAACAATGTACCGACTACCAAATGTCAAGGATAGAATACACATGTTTATATGGGAATGATTATTTTGAAGACAGCAAGGCAACACGGCGACAGGTTGTTGTCTATGCTGATTTTGTCGTTGTACTCCAATTATAGTGCATTTACACTATCTCGAAATCTAGTAGTTTCGGGATTTCGAGCTAAATCAAGCTGCCTTTTTCCAAATTTCATATACAAAACCAAATCTAATTTTTCAGTAGATTTGTAGGAAATCTAATAAAAATCTAATGTTTTTATTTATTCTTTACTACCCTGTACAACCAAAGGTCCGTGAATTAGCTACAGTCTGCTTAAAAAAGTGTGTGAATTAACTATATTTCAGTTGTTTGGTTGTAGTTTTGGAAACAATTCTATTGATGGGTTTTGTTTGGATAAAAAGTCTTGATAAATGTCAAAAAAAAAGTTGATGTAAACGGTAGAGATTTTCATAAAGATTTTAATCAAAATATGCTAGATTTTATGCGGATTTAAATGCCCTATTAGACTATTTTCTATTTCTTTGGCTACAATGAGCAAATGCAGTGTTACCAGTGTAATACAAAATGTTGAATGAGTGATATCGTACAATTATTTCATATTATTTACCAGAAACAATATCCAAAAATTGATGTAAAGATAAATTGATTCAATAATGAACTATGTATTTGCACTTGAATATCAGTTGCAGATGGTGCTACTGCCGTCTCCAAAATAATTAAGTAGCTGGCTACGAGGCGACAAATGCTGCTAGGGGCATTTGAAGTTGTGTGTTCGTGTAGCCTGCTGTGGTGAATGTGTTTAATGCATTAATGTCGCATCATAAGTAAAAGCAAACTCAAAAACCTTCCGTTAGTAGAACTCTTTTGTGTTAATGCGTAAGGTTATTTATTGCTAAAAAAAAACCTTGAGGTACCTGGTTTTATTAAAATTTATTGAATCCAATGAAGTAAATAATTTTGTCGCACTAACGGCCTGTCCCACGATGTTACCAGAAATCGTTCGATCGAATAAATACTTATATTGGAAACAACAACAAATTTTCCAATGTTATTGCTGTTTGCAATGCAAGTTGTCGATCGAACGATTTCTGGTGACATCGTGGTTAGGGTAATCGATTATTCGACTTTTTCCAGAAACCGGTTTTCGAATAGATCGAATATTTGAAATTATGAAAAACCCGGTTTCGGTTTTTACAATTCAGGAAAAACCGGTCAACCGGTTTTTTCAAGTTAGACAATTAGTATACAAAAGTTTTGATTTTAAATTGTTTTATTAAAGAAAAATATTTAACAGTTCATGTAAATACTACAAAACAATACAAAAATTAAATGTAAAACATAAAAATTAATTTCATATAATTATGTATGTATAGTACATATGTATATATACGAGCATGTTCTGACAGTCGCAAATCGCATAACATTTTCAATTGTGACTTGAACTCGCAAGAGAGGTGTTCTCCAAATCGCAATCGAAACACTCTTGGCGAGTTTAAATTGCAAGAGGATACTGAAGTGAGCTGATGAACTTAGCCCAAACAAAACTTTAAAGAAACACTAAAATGGTTAATAAATGAAATTAAATAGGTTTTATTTTGATTTTAATCAGAAATATTAATAGTTTTGCAAAATTTTTATTATAAAATTGAAATTTATAAAATATTCTTTTGTTTTGCTAATTTTGTATTTGCATTGTTTACTTATAAACTGACGACTTTAACAAACAGCTGACCTAAATCAATATGGCAAGTCGCAAGCAAAAGGAGTGAGTTACAGAACATGTAGAATAAAGTTTGGCGATTTGCAACTCGCATGCGATTTGAAAACGATGCGAATGTCAGAACATACCTGATAATATCATGTATAATATATGTATATACGAGTACAATGCACTCAGTACATATGAATGTATGGACGAGGTGGATATCTACATACATCTATATAAAATACGAAACAAAATGTCAACAAAAATAAAAAATACATTTTGCAAATAGACCTTGACATCAACAAGGCCAATAGATTTGCACACAATAAGACCAATTTAATTAGCCTCTGCTACCACCTCATAAAATAATTTGGCTTTTATTTCATGTTTCAATAAGTGTCGCCATCCTCAAAAAATTTTTAGAACTTTTATACTCAAAAAAAAATATTTAGGAAAATCAACAGAACACGTTGGTGCAAATGATTAAATAGAATAAGTCTGCAACTTCTGGAGAAATCGCTGTCAAATTATCAAAGCCTATAAAAAAATCAACGGCAGTAACTTCAAATGCTCTCTAATGTTTGCTTCATTTTCTTTTGTGCTTATTTTTCTTTGTAGTTTTGTTCACAAAATATATGAAATTTATCGAAAGTATGGTAACATCTTTGAGAAAATAAGTTTTATATGTGAGAGCATAAGAAACAAGTAAGAGTGCTATATTCGGCTGTGCCGAATCTTATATACAGTATATATAGTATAGATACATACATACATATTTGTTTTCTGATAATTTTTTTTCTCTAAAGCAATTAATAGTAAGTGACCTTTCAGTATTTTTCGATTAAAGAATTTGATTCAATTATTTTATTTTCGATATTAGCAATAGTTGAATATTTTACTCTACACTCTGTGGTTAAGATATATTTTACATTCACTCTTGTCAACATCGATATTATAGAAATTACAAACGGAATGACAAACCTATATATACCCTTTTACCATTTTTTTGGTAAAGGGTATAATAAGAAAAAAACTTAGTTTCATTTAATTCCTTTAATATAAAAAAATTCAGTAAAGTGCGACTTTGACTCGCGCACGAAGAGTTCTGTACATTCGGTTCTGAGCAAAAGCAAAAAAGCCACATTAAAGGCTTTTTTGCTTTTTTGAAGTTTTTTTCAGTTTAAACGATTTTTTCAGTTTTGTCGCTTTTTCTCATTTTTGCGATTTTTTCCTGTTTTTGGGTTTTTTTTTAATTTTGGCGTTTTTTTCTGTTTTTCGGGGTTTTTTTCGTTTTGGCGATTTTTTTTTTCATTTCGGCGATTTTTTTCATTTTGGCGATTTTTTTATGTTTTTGGGTGTTGATTTTCATTTTGGAGATTTTTTCATTTTGGCGATTTTTTTTCATTTTTGCGATTTTTTCCTATATTGGGGTTTTTTTATTTTGGCGATTTTTTTATTATTTCGGCGTTTTTTTTCATGTTGGTGATTTTTTCGGTTTTTCGGGCTTTTTTTCTTTTTGGCGATTTTTTTTCATTTTTGCGATTTTTTTTTCATTTTGGCGATTTTTTTTCATTTTGGTGATTTGTTCTCATTTTGGCGATTTTTTTTTTCATTTAAGAAATTTTTCCGGTTATTCGCGATTTATTTTAGTATTAGACATTTTTTTTTGTAATTTGGTGCTTTTCTTAATTTTAGCGTTTTTTTTTTGTTTTTGGCGATTTTTTTCGGTTTGGCGATTTTATAATTTTTTGATTTCTTAGTTTTACCGTTTTTGAAAATTTCAAGAGTTTTGCTCTTACGGTTTACAAAATACATCAAGTTGTCAAAATTGCATAGTCAAAATTGCATTAACTGATGGAACACCCTTTAATTTAAATTTTTTGAAATTTTAGTGTTAATTTTTGTAGTCTGTATAAAAATACACTAGCCTTACAAATTTCAAGTGTATATACATACATACATACAATTGTATGTATATTACATGGGATTTTAACATTTTTCGTTGCTCGTTTTGGAACACCCTTTAATTTCCAACTCTCATGTATTTGTTGTTGTAGCGACCAAAGGTCTACATACTGTGACCAAATTTCAGGTCTGTAGCTCTTACGGTTCTCGAGAAAATACTAATATAGTTATAGACATAGTTAATTTTACATAACACAGAAAGTTAAAGTTTTCCAACCCTGGAAACGTCTTTTTAATTTTTTTAAGTTTTTTTAATTTAAAATTTTAATTTTAGTCGTACTGAAGTGTAAAATAAGTTTATTTATTAAAAAAAATAAAAATTTGTTTTCGGTAGTTACTTTTATATGGCAAAATGAAGTTTACGTTTTCCAGCTCTGCAATCGTCTGGTCGATTTTGCTGAATTTCAATACCAATCTATTTTGGAAAATTTCTGACACACCAGTCCAAGAACGAAGTCTCTAGCTTTTCTGGGAGCTTCGGAAAACCGATTTCACCTACAGACAGACGGACATACGGACAGACGGACAGACGGACATCGCTTATTCGTCTTCCCTATGCATAAGGATCCAGAATATATATATTTTATGAGTCGCTTATTGATATTATAGAAATTACAAACGGAATGACAAACCTATATATACCCTTTTACCATTTTTGTTGGTAAAGGGTATAAAAACGTTGTCAAAATAAAATAAATTCTATTTATCGACTGGTGCTGATTTTTTGTGTCAATTTGTAGGGAAAATGTGTTTATGCCGCCATTCTGTTGGATCATTAAGTTTTAAAATAGTAAAAACTAATTTTATTGCAAAATATTCAAATTCGACTCACCCGGTTTTTATATTGTAAAAAAACCGGACTATTCGACATTCCAAAAATCAACATTTAATTTTTTAATTTAATTTTTCTTCTCTTCTTTGGATACTCACATTAATTAATAAAAATATTTCATTCAATAAGAATTGAAATTACTGAACTCAAGTCTGATTAAGAAATTATTTCTGATTAAAATTCACTACAGTTCAATTAAATCTAAAAATTTCTCATTTAATTCATCATGGGCACGCGACAAAAATATGTTCACTTAGCGATCACTGTTCACTTGGCTATCACTGTTTCAGAATGCTGAAAAAGCGAAGTCAACTGTAGAAAGCAAAAACAAAGTAACATAAAGCCACTACAATAATACTTATATGTATGTACCGATGGTGCATCGAATAAGTAAAAATAATTAATGTGATGATCGGAAAAGATAAGTAAGAATAGTTAAACATACATAGGTGGAGTGATATAACTTCGTGCTAACCTAAATAGAAAATGGAAAAACAGAAAATGAATAGTGATACTTACAAATGTGTTTGCCAAAGGCAAATCAATAATTGTATACACAATCAATTCTCATATTCCAATTCATAGAAATTTAAGTTTAATAGCTGATGTTAATAATAATCTCTACCCCAGTAGATAGACATGGGTGCTGATGAAGTGCGTGGCTGCACAGAAAAATATCGGTATTTCCCCCAGCTAATAGTGTCTAGTTTAATTTTTCTTCTCTTCTTTAGATACTCACATTAATTAATAAAAATATTTCATTCACAAGAATTGAAATTACTGAACTCAAGTCTGATTAAGAAATTATTTCTGATCAAAAAATTAACTTTTACCATACAAGTCGTTTTGTCAAAATTGTTTTGATTAAAAAAAAAACATTAGCGACTAAGCCAAGACAAGTTGCTTTTGACAAAACGAATTCTTTGAAAAGAAGCTGTTTCATCAAAAGGGAATTGGTAAAAACGTACTAGAACTAAATGGAGACAAGTTGTTTTGTCAAATGGCAGTTATCAGTTTTTTGTTTGAATTTTCAAATTATTTTCAATTCTCTGAAAGAAGTCGTTTTGTCAAATTGAAATTGCGGATAATTCTGAAAGAGGTCGATTATAAGATTGTGTATATTGCATTCGGGGATTAGAGCAAAATAAGCTCATTAAAATGCTATATTTATTACAAAAATCTGGGAAAATTGTCTTATCTCGAGAGAAGCCATTTCGTTTCCAATTCATAATATTTTATTCGGTTGTGTTCATATCATATCTGTTATTTAGTCATGACAACGCCATTCGATGGGTTAATCTAATGAATTTAAAAGTGGTCATAATCATATCATTATTTCAATTTAGCTCTTACGTTAATGCACATGGATTGTTTTTTGGATTCATAGAAAATTTATAACGAGAGTCGAAATATAGTTGATTCAACTAATATTTTATCGACCTAACCATTTTTCAACCAATTTTCAATCAATAATATTATCTACTAAAATATTTATTCAAAGCAAAATTTGTTTTATTTTATCTTTTTATAACAGGGATTTTCTAATCATATTTAATAAAGATGACAGTCAAAAATATTATTTATGCAAAAACGGTATTCAGATAATCCCGAAAATCCCAGGCTCTAAAATTAAAAAACCCCGGGCTCCGGGATTTGCATAGTCCCGAATATCCCGGGATTTCCGGGCACGGGATTTCCCGTTTAGCATCTCTAGTTATGACTGTTTATGATATAGTGTGCGATATGTATATATATTTATATATATATATATATATATATATATATATATATATATATATATATATATATATATATATATATATATGTGTATATATTAAATTGTAATATTGCAAAATTAAACGTCAAAAACTACTTATTTGTTAATGTTTCTTATGTGTATGTTTCTAACAATAACTTATAGGTTATTTTTTTACGCAGTAAAGAAAAATATAAAATATTGATGTTACCTAAGCATTTCAGAAAATATGCAATTTGGCAGTAAAAATCTGCAAATTTCACTTTATAAGTTTTGCAATGAAAAATCAGCAATTCTGGCAACAGTGACCACAATATAAAACTTGTGTTTAATATTTCTCCCCAGAGTATGCAACATATTTTAGCTTTCATGCGATTCTTGATATAGCCAGACCGTTTTAGTAGCATTTAGTACTTAAATTGAAACTTCGTTGCCAAGCATACTAATACGATACAAGTCTAGTTTCCAAGCCAAAAATAAGTAGAATTGAAATTAATGTACTAAAAATTAATCATGTTCTTTGCGTTGATAAAAGATGGCGGTTGACTAAATACATATATAGGCTTCTACTATAATTCAAACAATGATATTTTGGATTTCTTAGAATTCTTTTATTGTGCGTGTTGCTTCTTGCAAGTTCTTTTTAGAAAAATGGCTCTAAAAACGTTTGATTTAAAAAGATGTCAAACACATATGTTCATAAGATAAACATTAAAATATTGTGTTGTGTTTTTAGGTCTAAGTAGATAAAGTTGCCACAGCTACTCTCCTTCCAACATTGTGCGTGATGAATCCTGAGCAAAAGAAACGTTTTTCTTACTGCTGTATGTCCTTAGCGAAGTTGGTACAATGACAGGATTTTTTGTTACTAAAGCTGGTTTTAGCTGTATGACGGGGTTTTTTCTGCTATACGTTCTCAAAATTACTGGCGCAGTATCGGGTTCTTTTATAATGAACGCAGGTTTTAGTCGTTCAAGAGATATGTTATGTGGTTTATTGTTGATTTTCACTGAAAATACTCTATCAGAAGTTCTCTCCACGACTTCATATGGTCCTGTGTAAGGAGCTTCCAAAGGTTTTTTGACATGATCTGATCTAACAAAGACATGAGAACAAGTCATTAAGTCTTTATGAACAAACACTTTTGTGCTGCTAATATGATGATTAACTGGGGTAGGGCGAATCTGCCGAATATTTTCTCGAAATTTGTCCAAGCCACTTGTGTCTGCGTTGTTTAAATTTTCCAATGTCTGGTGATTTTTTGATGGAGTTCTTTCAACACTCATTGCTTCCTTTTTTATTAAATTGCCGGCTGCTAGCTGTAATGAGTTTATCGGGGTCACCAATTATAGGCTTCTACTATAATTCAAACAATGATATTTTGGATTTCTTAGAATTCTTTTATTGTGCGTGTTGCTTCTTGCAAGTTCTTTTTAGAAAAATGGCTCTAAAAACGTTTGATTTAAAAAGATGTCAAAAACATATTCATAAAAAATATAATGAATTTGACATCCATTTTATTTTTTCTATGAACAATTTCAAATAAAATACATTTCAAATTCATTTTAAATTATATGAATATGGTGGTAAATATGTATGTATTAATATTTTTTTCCAAAGATCAACAAAAACATTTAAAATTTGAACATGTTTTTTGGAAAACCGCATTCTTTACGTACAATTTTAGGTCACTAGCAGTATGGCTTTGTCATGTGGAATATCACTTTTTATACACATAATGCTCTAAGCACATAGACCACAGCAGGCTACATGACTACACAATTATAAGTGCCTGGTAGAGGGTACTTAATTATTATAAAAACGACGGCACCATAATAAGAACCCAATATTGAAGAATAAATATCTTTTGACAAAAGCACATATGTATGTACATATGTATGTATGTCTATTTTAAAAAATTTTTAGAAGAGCGAAAATACTCTTAAAATGCTGAACAAAGTTTATGGAGTAAACATTTAAGGAAAAGTAAAAATTTTGTTATATAAAATTTTTTTTTGCCGAATTTTGGATTTATTCAAATATTTTCTCAAATGATTTATTATAAGAAGAAAAATATAGTACATGAAATAAGTTGTTTACGAGATTCAAACCATCTTTTAGAAATAAATTCAACTCTTCTCTAAATGAGATGATTTGTCAAATGAAAGAAAGAAATATTTGTTATCACTTATGTACACTTATGATTTTTTACCAACTGCAAACCTTTTAAAATATGACAAATGAGTGCTTTTTTCAGAAAACATTGCAAATATTAATTACTATTGCAAAAGTAAAAAAAAAAGAAAAATGTTATTCAATTAGAAATGTATGTTTTAAAATGTTATATAAATAGTAACAGATATAATATGGTACTTATGTATGCAATTATTACTCACTGTTATGCATTTTATTTAAACCTAAATCGATTTCGATTGCATATTCTCCTATTGATTAAAAGTTGTGAAAACTTTAATTGATTAGTTTTAACTTATCTTTATATATATAATTCTACTGTACGTGTGCATGTCACTGAACTCCTTCTAACCGGCTGGACCGATTTTAATGAATTCTTTGTATTCGTTTGAATGGTGCCATGGATGGTTTAGAATACAGATTCACAAATCAGCCCGGCAGATGGCGCAAATCAGCCCGGCAGATGGCGCTGCAGTCTGGATCTAGGTTATTTATCTATACCAGCTTTGTGCTTTCACACCGACGATAGTACAACATCCACAAAAACAACACAGCAATCACGAATGGAAATCATGGTACAATTCTACTTTTTGTAGCTATGCTACTTATGGGGCGATACAGGGATTAGAAAATAACTTTCGTAACATAAATAATCGACACTGTTACAGTTATAAATTTATTTTTGTTTTGATTCCTTTGTACTTAAACCAGAGCACGTAAGTAAACGAAACAAATTGTTTGATTTTCTTTTGTTTAATTCTTTGGAGTGAGAGAAACAAAAACAGTGAAAACGATTGTTCAATTTGTTCAAGGAAAAAAGAAAAAGTTTTGTTGCTTTGCATTTGCGTACATATATACAGTGAATAGCGACAACTAAACTATTTAACATGAAAAAGGACCGTAACACATTTGATACTCTCACGGACAACTTAGATATGCAGTCAGAAGACGCGCGCATGCATATATTTTTGAAAATAATTAATTTTTTTTCGAAAAATGGAATGAAACTTTATTAGTAATGCTCTTTTAGAAAAGTGTAACCTTTCACAATTAAACGTCAACGAAAAACATATTTCACGCAATGATATTTTATGTGGCACAGAAGGTTATCTATTGAAACAACTGTTTTAAATCAGTTTAAAGAAAATTTGAAAAATAAAATTATATTAAGCTCTAAGGGCAAAAGTGGACGTTGACAATGAAATGTTAGTTTGGCTTAGTAAGTTTGCCCCTGAAAATATTTAATCTGGTAAAATCAACATCATTATACCACTTTTAATTAAAATGTTCCCAGGGAAAAGAAAATTTTTTAAAATATGGACAATCAATATAGAACATTGACTGTATGGAAGAACTGAAACCATTACCAACAGAGAATATATGCAGTTCCTGGGGGTTATTATGTAATCCAATGTTAATAACATACAAATTCGAACAGTTTTCGTTTCGAATCGAATTACATAATATCGCATTAGAGTCTAAACACAATGTTTGCGGTGCGGTGCGATTTCTCGTTGCGGGAGAGAAAAATAAACACAATACAACGGAAGACGGCTACGGCGATACTTGTCATTGTTTGTTTAAATTTTTATTAATTTTTTGTGGATACATTTTTATAAAATTTTCTAAAAAATTTGCTCTTTGTTTAATATTTTGAAATGGAGGCCCTATGCTCCTTATAGGAACGACGGGAACATATATACATACATTTATATATATAATATTTTGTAATATCAGTAACTAAAAACAAGAAATTAATAACATTTTATACATTGACAGATATATTTGAAAATTTTTTTGAACTTTTATATTTAATGACAAAAGTTTTTAACCCTTAAATGCATGAGGTCAGAACCTTTGACTTAGATCAAGTAATTCTAATGCAAATTTGGTCCCTAAACACGAATATAGGATTTATTTTCAAGAAAAATTAACGGTTTTCGTGAAAAATTGGAAAAACAACTCTTTTTGAAAAATTAAAAACGAGAGAAAAAACTATTTAAAAAATTTAACTTGATCCAAATTTACTAAAATTCGTTAAAATAGTGTCCCATATACAATATGATACTAGTCTCCACAAAAATGGCACACATACTAATTATTTATTTACTTTTGAAATTTGGTTCACAAACAATATTTGTTCAAAAATTTCATACGTCAACTTTGGTAGCTTGCGGATGATATAAACAAATTAAAAACAAACTTAAACGGCGTTTCAAAGAACACTTATACAGTATTTTAAAGGGTTCTTTATTGAGTTTCGGTTACATTTACTATATTATTTTTATCAAATAAGTAATGTACCATTTATGGTACGGTATGCATTTAAGGGTTAAACTACAAAATCATTTTTTTATTCACAATAATGTTGTGAACACCGCCAATTATTCAAAAACTATGGCAACATCAGAAAGAGAAAGAGAGTCAAAATTGAGAGAATAAAAAAGTCCGCAGAGAAAATAAAATAGATTTTAATTTTATACCGTTCCGCACTGCGGTTTTTTACTTCAAAATCGTATGAAAAAACGCACCGCAATAAATTATCGGTACATTGTGTTCAGACTCTTATGCTCTTTTTTACACGTACATTCGTACAAGCATGCAATTTGCTCTCTTTTACATTATATATGTATGTGTTTGCTTATCATTGGTCTAAACACAATGTTTGCGGTGTGGTGCGATTTCTCGTTGCGGGAGAAAACAATAAACATAATACAACGGAAGACGGCTACGGCAATACTTGTCAGTGTTTGTTTAAATTTTTATTAATTTTTTTGTAGATACATTTTTATAAAATTTTCTAGAAAATTTACTCTTTGTTTAATATTTTGTAATGGAGGCCCTATGTTCCTTATAGGAACGACGGGAACATATATACATATGTATATATATACATACATATATAATGTTTTGTAATATCAGTAACTAAAAACAAGAAATTATTAACATTGTATGCACTGACAGATATATTTGAAAAATTTTTTAAATTTTATATTTAATGACAAAAGTTTTTAACCCTTAAATGCATGAGGTCAGAACCTTTGACTTATATCATGTAATTCTAATGCAAATTTGGTCCCTAAACACGAATATAGGCTTTATTTTCAAGAAACATTAACGGTTTTCGTGAAAAATTGGAAAAACAACTCTTTTTGAAAAATTAAAAACGAGAGAAAAAACTATTTAAAAAATTTAACTTGATCCAAATTTATTAAAATTCGTTAAAATAGTGTCCCATATACAATATGATACTAGTCTCCACAAAAATGGCACACATACTAATTATTTATTTACTTTTGAAATTTGGTTCACAAACAATATTTGTTCAAAAGTTTCATACGTCAACTTTGGTAGCTTGCGGATGATATAAACAAATTAAAAACAAACTTAAACGGCGTTTCAAAGAACACTTATACAGTATTTTAAAGGGCTCTTTATTGAGTTTCGGTTACATTTACTATATTATTTTTATCAAATAAGTAATGTACCATTTATGGTACGGTATGCATTTAAGGGTTAAACTACAAAATCATTTTTTTATTCACAATAATGTTGTGAACACCGCCAATTATTCAAAAACTATGGCAACATCAGAAAGAGAAAGAGAGTCAAAATTGAGAGAATAAAAAAGTCCGCAGAGAAAATAAAATAGATTTTAATTTTATACCGTTCCGCACTGCGGTTTTTTACTTCAAAATCGTATGAAAAAACGCACCGCAATAAATTATCGCTACATTGTGTTCAGACTCAGATTTTAATTTTATACCGTTCCGCACTGCGGTTTTTTACTTCAAAATCGTATGAAAAAACGCACCGCAATAAATTATCGGTACATTGTGTTCAGACTCTTACATGAATACATGTTTCCTGATAAATCAGAATTTTGTCCGTCGAAATGTCGAAAGGATTTTCTCTTACCAAAATCTCATGAAAACAAAATAAAGGAAGAGCCTTCGTAATCTGTAACTCGCTAAACCTAAATCTCTATTCGTAGCTAAAAATCTATAAAATCAATTTATCGATTTTCAGCTACGAATGCAATTTCCAAACGTGTATTGATAAATCAGGTAATGGTTTAAAAACGTAATTCGCCGAAATTGTATTGTTTTATGTCATCGCCAAAAATTTTAAATTTTCTATTTGTTCAGCATTTTAGGGATCGAATTCAGCTTTAGCGAGCTACGGAATACGGGGGGCAAGCCTTATGTTCCCACAGTATTAAGTCTAATCCAGGCTATACCTATTTGTATAGGTATTTGTACTTATATGTTCCTATTTTATATCTTTGTAAATGAATTTTGTATACTTTTTTGTTAATAAAATTTAAATAGAAAATATAATTTATAATTTTTTTCAGGATTCGGCGTATTATTGGTGCATTCATGGGTTCAATTTCCTTGGGTAGTCATATTTGAATGAATTAATAACTGCTATCCCGTGGAACCACAGAAGGCATAAAGATTCATATTACTTCACAGTACTGCTGCTCTAAAGTTTCATCATCACAACCACATATTCTGCACAGGCTGTTACTCCCAATGAGAAGCCTGTTTAGGTGTTTTCTCATGCATTAAACACATTCGACACAGCAGGCTACGGGCTACAATCTGTCAAAAATAGAATACACACATTCTTATGGTAACAATTATTTTAACGACAGCAGGCTACACGACTGCACGACCACCGTTGTAGCTGTCGCCAACTTTAAACTAATTTCTATTTCTCTGGCTACAATGAGCAAATGCAGTGTTACCAGTATAATACAAAATGGTGAATGAATGATATCGTACAATTATTTCATACTATTTACTAGAAACAATATCCAAAAATTGATGTAAAGAATAAATTGATTCATTATTGTACTTTTATGTGAAATAAGTACATTTTAAAAGAAAAATTAATTTTTATAAATGCAAAATATATGAAAGTGGTAATACTGAACTATTAATTTGTACTTGAATATCAGCTGCAGATGGTGCTGCTGCCGTCTCCAAAATAACTAAGTAGCTGGCTACGAGGCGGCAAATGCTGCTAGCGGCATTTGAAGTCGTGTGTTCGTGTAGCCTGCTGTGGTGAATGTGTTTAATGCATCAGTCTGTAAGGAAGCCTGTGAGCATTCCTAGATTATTTTTATTTTAGGCCATGGGATCATTCAAACGATTTTTGCTATACTTTATAATCATTAGGTTTCCATGCCTCGAAGTAGTAGTATTGAAATGTATGCGCCATGACCATTAAAATTGTCAAATTTGGGTAATTAATGTCGAAATTTGGGTAATTAATGTCGAAATTTTGTAATTTATGGGCTAAATTTTACAAATTATGGTAATTAGTGTCAATGGTGTGCAGTGACGAGGGTTTGCATAACCCTTTTTTTGTTTGTACATAGATAAGGATGCTTTGATGTCGGTGCGTCGATGTGTTTTTGTTTTAATTTTATGGTTTGATATCCGTCCGTCTATGTGCATAGTTATTTATGTAGGCACGCAGGTGCGCTTGTTTGTACGTAGTATGTTTTTTCGTTTGTTAAGCGGTTGCAGCAGCTGTATGATTTTAAATTGTGTGTGCTTGTGTGGATAGAGAAAATGTTGCTTTGGTTTTTTTGTATTATTCTTTTGTTTGTACATAGTATGGTTTTTCGTTTGTTAAACGGTTGCAGAAGGGTATTTGAGAAAGAAATTATGTATGCTTGTGTGGGGGGGAATCTGAGAATGTTTTTGTTGTTGGTTTTATTTAGTTTGATTTTTCTATTTCCTTAAAGAGTTTGAAGAGATGAATAAAATATGTAATTTATGAGCAATGAACTTACTTGAAGGTTAAAGAAATTGAAGTGTAACATATTTAGGATTGTCAAAGGGAATTAGAGATGTGTGATCATGGGGAGCCAACGTTATGCTCATGCATGTGTATTTACGTATGTTTTTACAATAACTTGAGCGTTGACAGATGGGTAAGTAGTCGTATATGTATATAAAAAAAGCGAGTGTGTAATGCCGAGTACACATCTGACATTTGTTGTGTCCTAATTATTTTTTAAAATGTGTACAACGCCTTTCACATTATGTTTTTTATAGGGAAGGCAACACCACACAACAAAAAATAAATAAAAAATCGGAAATCATAAACATTACCACTAGTGCACAATGTGTGCATGCGGCATTACTTTTTTTGTTTGTAGTATTTCGTTTAGGACATGGAAGGGTATTTATAGAAAGTAATTATGTATGCTGATGAGATATCAATGTTCCTGTTTTTGTTGTTGTTTGATTTTTAATTTTTTTATGTTTAAAGAATTTGAAGAAATGAATAAAATATACAATTTATGCGTGTTGTATTTATTCATTATTTTCACTTATTTTGTAAACAAATTGAAGTTTGTGATATTGAGGATTGTCAAAGATTGGTTGTTATTTTCACTGCTTGCTGACATTTGTCTCTGTCTTTGTCTATTGACTCTTAAATTATGCATATGACTTGATCGTAATTCGTATAAATTGAGAAGTTTTTTGCAAGACGAAGAGGGGATGCATTATTGGCGGCCTTAAATTTAAGATTTTAATTTTATTAATTTTTTAAACATAAATTCAAATTAACTTATTTAAAACGTAAAAAACGTGTAAATAGATTTTTTTTCATTGTCGTTTTTTAACATTTGTCTCTGTCCTTGTACATACCATATACATATAAATAAATGATTGAACAAAATTTTGTATATTTTTAATCTACATATTTATTTAAAAAAATATCGTAAATATATGTTGTAGCAATGTAAAAATAGAAAATTAAAATAAATTTTTTAGTTATTTTCCTGATAAAGTAAATATGCATTTCTTAAGGCACAAACTCCGTAATTGTGATAGCTGCAGTAAAAATATTCCGGATATTTAAGTTGTATTTGCTTTAAGTTTATGCAGCCAATATCGTCGATGTTGAAAACTCTAAGTTGAAGTAGTTTCTCAAACCATTTCTTCTTTTCCACACCCTTAACATAGATTGAAGAATACTTTAAATTGGATTTTAAAAATTTTACAACACTCTTAAATGATATTGATCCGTCATTCCAATTCAGATGATGAAAGTTTCTTGTTAGCCAATTCGCTTCTCTTTGTTTTGTTTATTGATAATCTTTTGAAGTTAAACGGTGGTTTAATAATAAAATTTATGTGCTCCTTATTGTTAAATACAATTGATATTTCTTTTGCAATGAAGATGTTTGAATTGGATTTAAATCCTTGCATATCGATGAAAACTTTATCCCCAATCATCTTATTTTTTTATTTACATTATCTTACGAACTTGACCTTTTAAGGGTATGTATTCTATTATGCGATCGTGGATGAGAATGCAAAAAGCAGATGTATCAGTAGGAATGTTGGAGTCCGTTTCAATTTCAATTTTTATATCAACAGGACCGTTAGAGAGGGCTTCGTTTTGGTGACTGACATCTACTACCACTATCGGCACAATATTTTTAAATTCCTGAGCAGTCAGAAGCGGTTGTGATTCCCTCTTGTAATATTTTTGTTGAAACCGTAGATACATATCATATACGATGGCATCATACCGATCATTTTTAAATTTTATATTTAGATCATCATATGGGTACGATTCTGAATTTAAATGCACTTTTAAATTGTTTAGATTACAGTGAACAAACTTATTTTCTTGTTGAAAAGCAATCAACACAAAACGGGGTCGTTCTCTATTTGCAGCCAGTTTAACATTCCATATATAGCTAGTTCCTGTATTTAGTTGAGGATTAATGTGACAATCCCAACTGCGAAATGCCACTGGTATAGAAGTTGGGATTGTAATGAACTAACCCATGTTCTTGGTTCGGCTGGTTTTGTTTTACGAAAGTGGACAGCCAATCATTTACGACTCTTAGAAGACTTACCCCGGGAGAATCTGCTTGATGCAGACTTCTTAAAGTTTTCGGATGCCAGTACTACAAAAACCCTAGGCTTGCGATGGGATGCTAATAAAGATAGCTTCTATTTCAAACTCACATCGCAGCCACGCCAGGACATTGTCACGAAACGGTCTGTCTTATCTGAAATAGCGAAATTATTTGACCCTGCAGGTTGGTTCTCACCAAAAATTATTGTAGCCAAAATAATAATGCAACAAATTTGGAAAGACAAGACAGACTGGGATGAAAGCTTACACCCCCTAACCCTATCTCAATGGCGCGCATTTTTAAACGATTACAGTAATGTTGAGAAAATTAATATTCCAAGATGGGTTAATTTTCTACCAGAAAATGAATTTGAACTTCATGCGTTTTGCGACGCCTCTGAAAAGGCATACGGCGCTGCTCTTTATATTCGAAATATATCACCCCATGTAATTACGACGCATTTACTCGCGTCAAAAACGAAGGTAGCTCCCGTAAAAGCTGAAACATTACCCCGTTTAGAGCTATGTGGAGCGGCTTTGATGGCAAAAATGGTAGAATCATTATGTACCCAATTAAATCTAGACAGGAGTAAGGTTTATCTATGGACTGATTCTACTATTGTTTTATCCTGGCTTAAAAAACCCCTGTGCCATTGGCCCACCTTTGTTAAAAATAGAGTAGCGTTGATCGTGAATAAAGTTGGCAATGAGAATTGGTCACATGTAGATTCCAAGGACAACCCCGCCGATTTGGCAAGTCGTGGAACTCTTGCACGAGATCTAATTGATAATTCTCTTTGGTGGCATGGCCCTGAATGGCTAAGACAACCGCGAGAGTGCTGGCCACAATATACCCCTATTGAACACCAACACCTTGAAGTTCAGTCGTTTTCCGTTCAGCTTGAAAACCCGTACGACATACTGGAACGTTTTTCAGATTTACCCCGCGCAATGCGCATTATTTCGTATATGTTCAGGTGCTTAACGTATTTGAAGACCCGAAATTGCTTATATGATACTCTAGATTTAATCCAGTCTGAAGTAAAATTCACTCGAAATCGCTTGATTCTTATATGTCAGCGAAATTTTATACCCGAATATACTCCACTCTCAAAGGGTATACCGCTGTCTACAAAAAGCAGTTTACTAACGTTAAACCCCTTTATCGATTCAAATGGCTTTGTTAGAATTAATGGTCGATTGGCTAGATCACATGGCTTAACATATGATGAGCGATATCCTAAAATTTTGCCATATTCTGCCCGCTTTACTCGCTTATTTGTTGAACATGTGCACAAGTGCTCTGCTCATGGCGGTCATTCATTAATGCTCCGTTTAATTAGAAGTGAATTCTGGGTCCCGAAGCTAAAAAATCTGATCCGTACAGTAATTCATAATTGTAAGGAATGCACTATTTACCGAAAAAAGTCCGGTCAGCAAATTATGGCTGCATTACCCCCTGAACGATGCTCTATGTCGAGACCATTCACCCATACCGGCTTAGACTTCGCAGGCCCGTTCGACATAAAATCCTACATTGGTAGGGGTTGCCGAATTACAAAAGGCTATGTTTTAGTTTTTGTTTGCTTCGCTACAAAAGCTATTCATTTGGAGGCAACTGGTGATATGTCGACGGAAACATTCCTTGCAGCCTTTGCTCGTTTTTTCTCACGTCGTGGATGCCCTTCTCATTTGTATTCTGACAACGGAACTGCATTTGTCGGTGCTGCTAATTTACTCGAGGTTGACCGAAAACAGTTTTTATCTGAAATTAAGCGGAAGGTACTTGTACGGAACAGTTTTCAGCCTGTTGAATGGCATTTCATTCCCCCCGGTGCTCCCCATATGGGCGGCTTATGGGAAGCCGGCGTAAAGAGCGTCAAAACTCATTTACGTAAAATTTCTGGAGTTCAGAAGTTTACCTTTGAGGAATTTACAACTATGTTGACCCGTATAGAAGCTTGTCTGAATTCAAGACCGTTAACTGCCATGACTGATGATCCCTCTGACTTAGTTCCCCTAACGCCAGGTCATTTCCTGATTGGTGCGCCTATTCTGTCACCCCCTGAACCCGATCATTCTGATCTCTCTTTGAGTGTTGCCAATAGGTGGCAAAAGCTTAAAATTCTTCACCACCATTTTGCCCAGCGGTGGAAAGAAGAGTACCTCAAAGAGCTTCATCGTCGAGTTAAATGGAAATACCCCCAGAAAGATTTTGAAGTAGGCGACTTGGTAGTTGTCCGTCAGGATAATTTACCCCCTAATGAATGGCGACTCGGACGAATACAAAAGACTTATGTGGGACATGACTCTAAGGTCCGTACAGCGGACGTGAGAACAGCTTCAGGCGTTTTTACCCGGCCTATTGTGAAGCTTGTTCTCTTACCCAACTCAGAAACTAACTAATTCTTTTTTTTCGATTTCCCTCTTTTTCTATTTCACCTTTTTTTAGTACAATGTCTAGTGCATCCCGTCGCCTTGAAGTCCACCGCAAACCCATTGAAGGCCCTTCGACCTCTACTTCTTCTGAGGCAAAAACCCCACGAGCAAAAACCACACGAGCTGAAAAATTGCGAGACTGCCGCTTGTGCAAAAGCGATCATGCATTACGAAAATGCATGAAATTTCGCAAGATGTCGGTCAAAGAACGATGGGAAACGGTGACGAAGTTTCGATATTGTTTTAACTGCCTGGCTCACTCACACATGCGGGATGAATGTACGAGTCGCGAACGGTGTCGTGAGTGTAAGGCCGAACACCACACCCTCCTCCATCGATATAAATCCACGGCCTTTACATCTGTCCAGAAGGCTGTGACAAACCCCCCAAAAAAAGGTAGAAAGAGGAGTAGAAAAACAAAGACTGCCAAGCCATGCCATCAATGCGCACAACGTCAACAACCACAACTATTACAACCTCAACCCCCTTCAACCCAACGACGACAGCACCAATTCACTGGAGCGAATCAGCCGGCGACTATTGTCATCAATGTGATGTCCGGGCAAATTCTTTAAATTTTTTATATATTTTGCATTATTTTTATTATTATATTATTATATTATTATATTTTGTATATAGTTTATCATATTTTTTTAAATTTTTTCCTGAATTCATATAAATGTAAATATCACTGATGAATTATTTTTTGAAGAACATTGTATTTTATTATAAAACTCCCTATGATAGGCCCGCGTTATCCTTAGTCCTCTTTGTTGCAGTATAGCAAGGGGGGCGGGATGTTTACGCGCATATTGTAAAAGTAACTTAGTGTGAAGGTCCCCTTGACTAATTATTGTTCAGTGGACCTTTCTATGTTTTGTTCTCTCTTTTCGTTAAGTTATTGTGTTTTTGTATATATGTTGTTTCATGCACTTACTTACAAATTGTCAACCCAAAGGTACGTTGAAATAAAACCCCATTTATTTAAAATTGAATATTTTATTAAAACCCCTTTTTTTATTTAAAATATTTTCGAGAAATATTTCGAGGAAACAACCACTGTTAATAATTTTAATCATATTCAATTTGCTCAAATCAGATAACTGTACATGTGGAATTCTCCATGAGATGTTTGAGATACTAATTTTTGGTTTGTCAGTAGCAACAGTTGAGTATACGAGTTTTTCATCGTTCTTACTACGTAGGAGAACCAATTCATGTTTGCCGCTGAGTATAATTTTATTATAGTCTTCAGCAAAACCTAAAAATAGTTTCAGTGGTACATAGAAATTAAACTGTCCATTTGAAATATCCAAATCATCGAGTTTGTTCCATCCTGCGTTGTACAAGCCAACACTTTCTGTTGGTGATAAAGAAACAAAATTTTTTAGGCTGCTTGTGATCGCTAAATGTCTTGTATGATCAATTTCTATGCCATTAAGTTCATATCGAATTTCGTCAAAGAGATGTGCCACAAAGTTATTTTTTAATTTTAGATTTAAAAACGAAGATATTTTGCTGTTATTCTCATCTACAATACTTCCCTCAACATATATGTAACTTTCGCTGGGTAGCACATATAAGTCTTGATTTTGTATTGAAATTCGAATCTCATCATTATTGTTGAAGGATTGTAGGTATGGTGTATATGTGTGATAGTCCTTTTTAATTATACTCTCGTCTGATTGAGGTTTTTCTAGAACATCTAGTATGTAACTCATTTCTTTGTCAGCTTTAAGTTGAGAGACTTCAAAAATTTTTTATTTTCTTGCGTCAAATGTTTTTTGTGTAATGATGTCTTTAATTGTGGTTTGGTTTGCAATAGCGTTTTATGAGTGTATCCAATTTTATCCTTAGATTGCTTGACGTTGTATATTATCATTATTTGCTAGATCTCAAATGTATTCGTGTTGTAATTTCCTCTCCTCGGAAATTAATTAAATCACCGTTCTGATCAACTATGCGTAGAGTAAGAGAACTTATCTCTCGGCAGTTAACTGGCAAATAGATAAGATTTCGAGGAATCTCAACAATTTTATAGCCTGGAGGGACATTGATCGCAAATTCATGTAATGTGTGTGCTTGTGAGTTATTCGTATATGTGTTAACCACTATACTACATTCAACACGCAAGATATTCACGATGAAAATATTGACTGGTAGATCTGAGTAATGGTCTTGGTTAGGAGCTAGAATTTTCTTATTGAATCCAAAGAGTTTTCCAATTGTGTTATCTCTGTTAAAGTATATGGGATCCTTAGAGCTATTAACTCTAACTTGCATTGTATTGTTATTAGCTTCTATATCAATTTTATTTTCCGGACAATACTGCTTATAGCGATGTTTAATATAATCAACTATATCATTCAGTTCATAAGATCCTATTGGTATTTTAATTACATGTTCACCAATATGAAATATATTGTTATAATCATCTACATTGGGAATGCTATTATATGAATGAAAATCAGTTAGAGCACATTCATATTCACCATCCAAACGAATAGGAGGAAAGTAATTAGCAGATAACTCAGATGAGTTTGAGCTAAGAGTAAGTGTTATTGACATTATGATTGTCTGATTACAAATAAGTGAAATTAAACACAGCACTTTGTATAAAAAGGAAGTTTATATATAATTATATTTTATTTAAATATATTAGATACAAATATGGACTTATATATACACTTAACTACAATATTTCATTTTTATTGATCCAAGAATTATGTTGATTGGTAAATCCTAACCATTTAACATATGCCTTCTCACCTTTAGTTTTAAGAACTTTTTCAACTAGATATGTATTTGGATATCTGGTTTTTGAAAGTTCTTCACCATAGAATCCACCTTTAATAGGGTTACCACGATAGTCTTCTAATATGTATGTAGCTGGATGTGTATTTTGAACTCTTTTAATCGTAAAAATTTCTGTGGTCCAATTTGGTGTATATCCTTTTTCAAAAACATGTTTATATTTACTTATGCGCACATGATCTCCCACATTGAACTTTGATAATTTGAATAGTTTTAAGCGGTTATATACCGTGTTTAATAATTTTTTCTCATTTTTATAGTTAACTTGAATCGGTGGCATTTTGATGGTGCGATGCATTTTTTTATTATATGTATTAATCAAGTCTTTGTAAATGTCGAGCCAGTTATAAGACCCATTAAAGCTAAACTCTTTCCACATCATTCCTTTTAATGTTCTGTTAAATCGTTCTACTATTGATGCTTTTCTATAATTTTTGCTTCATATAATTCTTCGATAATTGAGACAATTTCGTTATTGTGATTAGTATGACCTGCAGCTTGTGATGCTAGCAATAGCCTAAGGCGATCTAATAACTCATTAGGATCATCCCACTATATATATAGTTAGCTTTGTATGGGTTTAGTTTCATCAAACCCTTACCCTTGTAAGGGCTTTTTATTGCATGTAGTGATGACGAAGTTGATGAGTTTTTTTCACTTTCTTTCTTAAACAATTTACTGATAATATGCTTATATTTATATGCTCTCGTTCCTTTGATTTGTCCATCAGGTCTATAATCTCTTTTGTATGCATTTATGCTCACTAAAATTTTCTTATATATATCTAATTCATGTTTATCATAATATTTTGGTGTTTTGTGAAACAGTAAAGAAAATAAACCTGGTGTAAAAGCCCATATTTGATTTCCAATCACTATTTTATCTTCAGTAAGTTTAATACTACTATTACCAAACTTCCATTCATTATTAAAATCTTTATGTGGACCGTATAGAGTATCTAATTCGTTTCTGCTTTCCAAGAGTGCTAGGTCAGTATAACTCTTATTATTATCTGAATTGTCTAGAGTTTCCGATTGAGAGTAAAAATCATCATTGTCATCATCATCATCATCAGTATCAACATTATCAACCTTGTTTGCGTTTCGATTACGAAGTGAGATATTTTTATTGCATAACGTTTCTTCAACAAGTTTCTTTGGAGTACTTGTCTCTAACTTAACTGATTGTTCGTTGAATGGAAAATTTGAATTTTTATTAACTTTCGTTTTAAATTCATCTCTTTCTGATTTAATACTTTTTTTATTGTTTTTAGAACTGTTCACAAATTCTGTTAATGGTTCTATTATTGGTTTAAATGTATCTTTGAATTGCTCATGTGTATCTGCTTCATCAACTTTTATACTACGAAATTTTTTCTTTAAAACATTTCTTGTCTTTATTAGCTCTTTTAAAACTTTTTCATCCATTTTCAACTATTAGACACCAGATCAGGTATCAGCTAACACATCAGGTATTAGATCAGCTATCAGATCAGGTATCAGGTATCAGATCAGCTATCAGATCAGGTATCAGATCAGCTATCAGATCACGTATCAGGTATCAGATCAGCTATTAGATCAGGTATTAGATCAGCTATCAGATCAGCTATCAGATCAGGTATCAGATCAGCTATCAGATCAGGTAATAAATCAGCTTTCAGATCAGGTACGGTAAATACTTTAGGAAATAAGTAGATGTACTATGTGCAAGGTCAAATTTAGTACTAATGTTTTACTTTTATGTAGAGTAATTTATATCGTTATAAAATAGTCGAATTGCTTTCTATAGCGACCATTGTTTAAGTCATTATCTTTGCTTATCATCAAAAATCCATATTTATCCTTCCAACACTCTCGACAAATTTCATGAAACTTTTCATAACTCATATCGCTGGCGACATGATCACTATAAACGTGCTTCATGTTTGTCTCATCTTGCTTAAACATTATAATCACATTTGCATTGTCTCTTATTAAGTGCTTGGGAATTCTCGTATAAGTTTGGCACAAGTAGAATGAATCAACATCCTTATGTCGCCCGATGCAAAAATATGTTCGTATATTATTTTGCTTCTCGCATGCAACATCATCAAAGATCATAATAGAATTAGTTTTCGCTTCGTCAGGAGGAATAACTTTTTCATTATCTGTAAATGTGTAATATCCCATCCCTTTAATTGGTGAAATTAATCGCTTTAAGTATTCATACTTTGGTTGATAAAGGGATTTTTAGTATAAATAGATGTTTTCAAACTTGAGTCCATTAGGACTTTCTAGCAAGCTAATCATAACATTAGTCTTTCCACAATTTGATGGTCCAACTATTAGAGCACGAATAGAATTTGGTAAGAGAAAGCTATGTTTTATTTTAGATCTGATGTTCGTTGAGGCATCAATATTGCGAATCACAATATTTTTATGTTGTTTTACTAATTGCATTCTTATAACTAATTGCATTTCATAAATGTTACTTTTATTATAGAAGAAAAAATAAAATAAGATGCTTATACATTATAACAAAACGTTTAGTTATAAAAAACCAGCCGTTGGAAAAGGTTTAGTGAATAGAGTAATAAACTCTCTGCCTGTTGAATTACACCTTCCTGGATATCAGTTTTGTGGACCCGGAACAAAATTACAAAAACGTTTAGATCGCGGTGACAAAGGAATTAATTTATTAGACGCTGCATGTAAAAATCACGACATTGCTTATTCCAAAACAAATTATTGAAATAGTAGACATCAAGCTGATAAAATTCTTGAAAATAAAGCTTGGGAACGAGTTATTTCAAAAGATAGCAGTCTTGCAGAAAAATCGTTTGCATATATGGTTACTAACGCAATGAAAGTCAAAAGAAAATTTGGTATGGGATTGAAGAAGAAGGTTGCAAAAAAACGTGAACAAAATGGAAAAAAGCTGTTCAGTACATCAATTAAAACTGCAACAAAAATACTGAAGAAGGAAAAACCTCAAGACATTAACTCTGCCATTAGGATTGCACGAAAGGTTATCAACAAGTCGTTAAGGGGGAAGAAATCGCAAGTTGTAATACCACGCGTAATTAATGTTCCAAAAATTGGTGGCTTCTTACCTTTAGTACCTATTCTTACTGCTCTGAGTGCAATTGGTAGTCTTTCTAGTGGCGGAGCAGCTATAGCAAAAGCAATAAATGCTGCAAAGAATGCCAAACAACAACTTGATGAAGCAACTAGACATAATAAAACAATGGAAGCAGTAGCAATGGGAAAAAGTTTTTACCTTAAACCATATAAGAAAGGATATGGATTGGTTTGTCAAGAAAAACAAAAACCAAAACCAAATGTTTCGTAAAGCTGCCCAATAAACCCCTATCTGATGTTGATCTGAGAAACTTTTCAACAAACATTCCATACTTTAGAGAAGTTTTCATGTTGGATACACTACCAAAACAATCGAGAAAAAGAGAATGCGGAATCATTAATTTGGATTTATCAAGAGGACCTGGAACCCATTGGGTAGCATATTATAAAAACAATGAACATAAAGAATATTACGACAGTTTTGGAAATTTACAACCTCCATTAGAACTAGTTAAATATCTAGGCAAAAATATAAAATATAATTACAATCAATATCAAGATTGTAATTCATTTAAATGTGGACATTTATGTCTTCAATTTCTTTACAAAATAAATTTAAAAAATAAATAAATACAACACACGAACAAATTTTAAAATTTTTTCTGTTTTATTAATAAAAATGTTTATAAAATAATAGTTTCTACATATTATTCCCACTGTGGGTATTGAGCATTTGTTAAAAAGATATTTATTTCAGCAGCAGTATCCAATTTTAAGCCACTGTCTCCTTGCTTACATATGCAATATATCCCGGATGCCAGTTCTATTATGTCATCATCCGATAGCGTGTTGTACCGATTTGGTAAAAACATTATGTTGTTTTCTAGTTCAATTTGAATTGTGGTGCCGTATTTACTCGTCACACGCTTAGCGTTTTTAACTGCATACTTAGTTGAGTCCTGGAGCTCTTTTATATGAATTAATTTTTTTTTATTCAATGTATTAAATTTCGTAATCAAATCTGGAGGATTCATTATCACAATATTAATTAATTAAATTTAATTTTTATATGTATTTTTTTCTTCTCTGACAGATAGCTCAATCTGCTTTTGTAAACTGATGTATTAAATATTTCTAGCAATCTTTAAATAGGTAAAAAATAGTTCTTAAAAGAAAGATCAGTATCGTAGCTATCTCTTTTTCTCATATTGTAATCATGTTTTACGTAAATTTTTTGTTTTGTCCCTGATAGAATTGTAGTGAAAGAGATAGTTACATATTTTGACGTTCTAAGGCATAACTGAAAACAAAAAAATTTCAAAACAGAAGGTCAGAGAGAGATATTCATGTGCTAAAGTGTAACTGAAACAAAAAAATTTCAAAACAAAAGATTAGAGAGATAGTTATATTAATGTGCTAAAGTGTAACTGAAACAAAAAAAAAATTCAAAAGAACGCACAATTTTTTGTAAAATTTTAATTTCACAAGAATATTTTTTACTATAAATAAGAATGTAAACCTTTCAAGAGTATTAATATAAAAATAGCATTCAAGAAAAAAGTATTCTTTAAAAAAAGAAAATTAAAAATAAAAATTAAAAAAA
The DNA here is from genome assembly GCA_944452675.1 of Tachina lurida. Classification (NCBI taxonomy): domain Eukaryota; kingdom Metazoa; phylum Arthropoda; class Insecta; order Diptera; family Tachinidae; genus Tachina; species Tachina lurida. Next base: position 95,377,695 of record OX101756.1, read on the forward strand.
TGAGCCAAGTACGTGAGCGGTTATTTGAATTCCTCCATTCCTTTGAGGACTTATTACTATATGAGCATAAGGAGAGCATAAATTTTTTCGTATCCATGCTCACTGAAAATGAGGAGTATGGAGTTGTGGAGCAGGAGGACTCCGACGAGAATGGACATTTTGCCAGCTGCCCCTGGTATAGTGAAGGATGTGAAGAAGGTCCAGACACATGTCGGTGTACCATGTTTCACATTAGGAAAAAAATTATTTTTAAAATTATAGATACCTATAAAAATTTATGTAAAAAAATCAATTAATAAATATAAAATATATATGTATGTGTGTGTATGCTTTTGATTTCTTATTTATTTTAATATACATATTTCAGTATATATAGAGATTAATAGACCGAAAAAGCTATTAGTTTAAATGTTATTTTCATTGAGGATGGATAAACGTACTTTAAAGAATATATTTCACAACAATCAAGAACGAAAACCTCAAATATATGATTTGGTTTTTGGGTTTGAATACTTGCTCAATTGGAAATTGAAGATTACATGTGGATTTTCTACAGGTTTTGGTTTTAAGCCAATGATATGGTTGCATTATAAAAATAAGCAATACATTGGACTGGATCGAGAAGAGTGGTTACATCTCATGTGCTATAAGGAGTATATTCATGATATGCTTAATCGCCGAGATTTTTTAAATTCTATAAATATAATTGATAATGAAAGTGAGAGAGATGTTGAATATAAGTTTCAATATAAAAGAGGTGTTTGCTTTTTAGTTATCATACAAGGAAACTTTAAAATAAAAATCGATTCTGACACATGGAGATCACTAACTCAAATTCGAGTATTTTTTACATCAATTTTATGTTGGAACAACATTCTGAGAAAACAAATCCTTCATTTCTATCATGAATATTATATACCAACCTGCTCCGCTTTAAACAAAACAAACCTTCAAATCAATGAAATACGAGATATACACGAAAGGGATGTAAAGATTGAACTGACACGACTTTGTTATGAGATTGGGGAAAAAATTCAGCACAAGATTCTAACAGATGTGAAAATTTATAAATTATATTTAAGGATGGATAATAAATAAAAAAACAAAATGTAGACAAAAATAATTGTTTTTAATGCTTTTTTTTATTTTCATATTACTGTGTTTTATTTAAAGACTAATCTTGCAAATAATACATACAATTTTGGAATGCAAATTATGTAGAGAAACATAACATAGGAAATGTTATATTTTTTCTTTTTGTTATCTTAATAACTAGACAATATTTCATAAATAAAAAATAATTTACAATAGACACAAAAATTTTGGCTTAAAACTAAATAATTATAATTGTCGAAATAAATTACACAAACATTAATTTGTATACATATTTTGCTCATCTTCTTGAAGTTTTTCTATTTCTAAAAGTAACATATCAAGTTCATAATCTGGATTTGTTTCATCAATTTCAATATGATGCCATGCATATGTGTTTATACCATCACTTTTGACTTTTCTCTTGTCATCTTGATAACTTAATATTACTTTATGTATTTGCATAGTATATAATTCATGTAACTTAGACTTAAAAGTTAGCATATTATCATAAACATTTGATCTGTTAAATAAACAATCTCTATAAGAACTTAGGCTATACTTATCTAAAACACATTTTTTTACTCCTTTCGATTTTTTAATTTCATTTCCATTTTGTACAGTAAAGGAGTACATTTTAGACCGTAGTCCCACGAATTCTTCCATAATCTTCCCACAATTCTCATTTTTCATCATACCCAGAACTTTTTTGTTTACAAGAGGAATCCCGTAATCATTTGTTTCTGGATAGTAAGAAGTGTCAAATTCATGTTCTACATCATTTTTAATGTCTGCGTAAAAGTCTTCAGTTTGTATCGTGTATATGAATGAGTCTGTGTCCATGTAATTTAATTTCAATTTTGTCTTGAACTTAGGTTGCATGTAACTATAATGAAAATTATACATCTTCCATTTAGAAAGTTCCAGCACACAAAATCCTAAATATATGGGCTTATTATAACATGTCTTAACTCGATTCATTTGAATCGCTACCATATCTTCTGAAAATATTGCTAAGCTATGAAAATTTGATTTAGCTATCCAATTTTGAGCACCCAAACGGTTTCGGTTTAATGTAGTCCAACTGGTAACAATCCTCACATCTTTCCTTTTATCCACATTCTCCATGGTTTTCCCATATACTGCGTTGTTGAGCAACTTGAAAAAATTTTTTTCAAAGTTATTTCTAGCTTCTGCTCTATATTTAGTATTAAGGTCTATATAATCTTTCAACCATGGAGACTGCTTAAAAGTTAGAACTCTATGTATTTTTTTCAAAATCAAACCATTTTCTAGACATTGTTTAAGTACTCTGTAGTGAATGATATAAGAACGTTTTGGCGAAAAATCAGTTATTAGTTTTTTACATTTTGATGTTCCAATTTCCTTGTTTTCGGCGCAGAAAGGAAGATCGTTATGCATATTATGTAAATAAGAAGGGTATTCTAAGTCGACCTCATATACATAACCATCATTTGAATCATCATCTATTAACTGAGGATTAATAATATTTAGTTCTTCACTTTCTAACCATCTGAATCCTCCATAAGGAAGATGTTCAGACATGGCCCAACCGTAAAGATTGTTTGCGTCTAAATACATAAGAAATTTGGAAGGTTTATTTTTATCAAAAGTGTCTAAATACTTATTATTTGCCTTGGAGTATCTTTTACTACATTGGACAATTCCCCCTCGTATCCCTCTTTTAAAGAAATTGTACATGTCGATATCGGTTATTAGCTCTAATTCTATGTTTGTATTAGTGTTTTTATGGGAATTGTTAAAATTTAAGTTTAAAGTTTTTTAAACGCACTAATAATCCCAAATTATTATTTTACTTATTAAGTAATATATTTTTTTGTGCTATATATTTTTCCTTGGCCAAGTTTTAAGTTTTTTATTTGAGTTGAAGACTATTTCCTTTAGCTAATTAGGCCTAACGTGTTTCTATGACAATAAAAAAGCAATTTTTTATTTCATATTTCCCGACGTTTCGTGAATGTTTTGTTCACTTTTTCCAGGGATTCGTCTATTTATTCCATAAATCAAAAACATCAACAATTAACAATTTATAGCAATATATAACAAAAGCATAATGTTTACTTACAAAAAAAAATTATTAATTTATATATAAGAGAACTTTTATATACATGCTTAAAACTTTTTAAACTAATTCCAAGTTACATACATCCATATACATATATGTACGTATGTTATTTTAAATAAATAACGCAAAACAAAAGTATCTAACACAAACGATTAAAAGTTTTTTCCCAAACTGATCAGCTGTTCTCTATTATAATTTTGTAGTTAGCGCTTAAATTGTCGGTATCTTCTTTTTTGTTCATTGTTCTGTTAATTTTTTGTTGTATTCTTAAGCTTTCAGTTATAAATCTCTTTCTCACATTGTTTTCTTTATTAAGTATTTTTACATTTTCGAAGTCAGGTTTATGATTAGTTTGTAATATGTGTTGTGATAACGCTGTGCTCTCTTTATTTTTATATATAAATTAATAATTTTTATTTGTAAGTAAACATTATGCTTTTGTTATATATTGCTATAAATTGTTAATTGTTGATGTTTTTGATTTATGGAATAAATAGACGAATCCCTGGAAAAAGTGAACAAAACATTCACGAAACGTCGGGAAATATGAAATAAAAAATTGCTTTTTTATTGTCATAGAAACACGTTAGGCCTAATTAGCTAAAGGAAATAGTCTTCAACTCAAATAAAAAAATATATTTTTTTATTAAAAATACATTGAAACTGATTATTGAGGGGTTTAGCTGGATCCTATGCGCATTTCACTGTTGCTAATGCAGATCATCAGGGAACCTTTACCCAAATTTCTTAGAACAACTAGAGTTATTATATTATAAACTTTCATTTAAACAAATGAGAAGCCTAACAACAAATAACAAAGTTGAAACAAGAACTCAATAATCAACATGTTTTTTTTTATTTTCTTACTTTACCATTGCTACATTGGCTGACTTTTTTTCAGCTTCAAATTGTAGTTGTAAGAGTATGTAAAAGAAAATAAATGTAAATAACAACAACAGCTATTAAAGAATAGAGTGTTGCCACACAATATGTATTTTTAATAAAAAAATATTTTACTTAATAAGTAAAATAATAATTTGGGATTATTAGTGCGTTTAAAAAACTTTAAACTTAAATCTATGTTTGTATGTTTAAGCATAGCATCCCAAGATAGCCCTGGAGCAGTATAGTATTGACAGGGATCCAAGCTATAAATATTTTTACAAACATTTCTAAAATTTTCAAAAATATCCGTTAGGAGAAGCACATCTGTTTTCAAATACAATTCCATATAATCTTTCAAAGTTTTACATTTAAAAAAACTCTCCAAACTTCACACGCATGCGCATAGTCTTCAATAGAACATTCTTTGTTATTTAATAACTATTTTATTAAGCTTGAGGTCTTTTTTATATAAATAAAATTAACAATATTTATTTTTATATATTTATACAATATTTCGACACGCCTTTGTGTGTCTTCTTCAGGTAAAAATATTTTTGATTTGAAAATAATTTGTCATACATACATTCAAACATACATACATACATATAAAAAATTCAAATAAACTCAAACACAATTTTTAAAAAACAGAAACATTCAAATAAATAAAATTTGATTGGATAACATATAAAACATACACATACATTAATATATACTATATATATCTATCTCTTATCAACTACATAATTTTAAAAAACTATATAAATATTTCTGTCTAAGAAACTAAATATACATATACATACATCTAAAAAACATATTTGTAAAATGTCCTATTTCTTACTTATTAAATTTCTATAATTTTGTGCTACATTTTCTGTGTCTGTCTTATAATTTATTCTACGTGTTATTGGTGTATTAATTATTTGTAACATTTCTAGCATATAACGACGTTTATAGTTAAGTTCTGTGTTTAATACTGATACATTTTCAAAGTCTGGATAGTGATTTAATTCTGCACAATGAGAAGATAATGCTGTTTTTTGAGAATTAATGTTTCTGTACCACCAATAACACGTAGAATAAATTATAAGACAGACACAGAAAATGTAGCACAAAATTATAGAAATTTAATAAGTAAGAAATAGGACATTTTACAAATATGTTTTTAGATGTATGTATATGTATATTTAGTTTCTTAGACAGAAATATTTATATAGTTTTTTAAAATTATGTAGTTGATAAGAGATAGATATATATAGTATATATTAATGTATGTGTATGTTTTATATGTTATCCAATCAAATTTTATTTATTTGAATGTTTCTGTTTTTTAAAAATTGTGTTTGAGTTTATTTGAATTTTTTATATGTATGTATGTATGTTTGAATGTATGTATGACAAATTATTTTCAAATCAAAAATATTTTTACCTGAAGAAGACACACAAAGGCGTGTCGAAATATTGTATAAATATATAAAAATAAATATTGTTAATTTTATTTATATAAAAAAGACCTCAAGCTTAATAAAATAGTTATTAAATAAAACTAAAAGGTCAAAGAAATTTGCGAAAATCATTCTTTGTTATTTAGTTTATTAAAGAAATCTTTTCTAGGTGGAAGTTGCGTTTCATTAAGTTTTTCAAAAGAATCAAGATAAGCATAGGGAAAAATTCCCTTTCTCCTTATGAGATTAAATTCTTGGCTTGTTTGAAATTGTGCTCTAATAGTATGAAAATCGTTGACGTTAAGATTATTTGCCAACGATTCCAAGCTATCGGCCATAAAACGCATTGTATCAAGAAACCTAAGTTCAAGATCTGTACCATCACTCATATTAATAAACTGAGATAGAGATATATATAATTCTTTATTTAACGGAAGGACTTTTATATTTGTCGCAACTTTACTTAATTGTTTCACAAAAAGATGAGAATCATATGATGAGTAGTTATGAAAATAAATTGGAATAAACTTGGGTACTTGATAATTTAGGTTGCATCTGTTATGCGCTGCACCTCGATATTTACCGCTTATATGACAATGATCTCTCACACGATCATTGTTTAAGTATTGTCCACATATGTGACAAGTTATCGCACTGTAAAATGTTACATTTTCTTCATCTGTCAAGTTCTCCATTTCAATTGTTTTTGTGAGATAATTGTTATATATATCTTGACAATCTCGATTCAAAAATGTAACAAATTTTTCAGAAGCGTCTTTACCCGTATAAATTCTTAGCTTATCCAATGTATTGTCATGCTTACACTTAATGAAATAGCTGAATACGCAGGGTAAATGTCTTTGATTTAATTTAGTTTTAGTACTTACATTAAAGTCTATCTGTTGCAAAACACACTCAAAATCGGCGTATATAACAAACGGGACATCTATTTTTCTATGGTGGCTCTTAAACCGCAGTATGGAGTCTTCTGCTTTTGGCATTGTGGTAACAATTTTGCCACACTCCATTTTATGTTTCTCCATAATATTTTTATGATGCGTATATTGGAGACAGCTGTTGCAAAACAAAAGTCGTTCACAATGTGTCGTTGTTTGCCTTTTTAGTAGTCTGTAAGACATCAAACACCCGTATTTTATTTTTTAATTTTAAATACTTTCCAATATATGTATTACTTACTTTGAAATATCTTTTATAAAGATATAGTGATGCCCATCCATGTTTTCCAATAGCAATAAGTTAACATGCTTTGTCTTCTCATTTTGTGTTATGTAAAATGGTCCAATTAGTTCATCACTCTCGTCGTCATATCCAAACACATTCGCACTAACATCATTCCGCCCCTCAAATTCCTTAATATTTTTTATTGGCATTGGAAATCTTAAATTTGAAAAATCAACTATTGTTCCATCTTGAAGCGAAATTATATCCGCACTAATATCTTCAATATTATATGAAGAGCATCGAGTCGGAACACCGATAACCGAGGTACTCATTGCCGCAATTAAGGCCCACTTAAAACAGTAATTGTCACTGTTTTGAATGTTAATGCAAGCACCACGACTAGCAAGCTTCTCCGGTGTGCTAATCCAATGAGCTCCTTTTACTAAAGAAGATTTATTAATATTTAGTTCAGCTCGAACTATGCGAACAAGAGTCCATCCGGAATCTCTCTCCTGGAACTCCGACATTTTATTTTGAATTGCTGTGACCTGCTTGCAGAACAATTCCCTCACGTCATCTGCTCTAGTCAACAAGCTCATTTTTGCTGTATGTACTATTGTAATTATTTCTAACTCTTCACCAACAATTTTTAAATATTCTGCAACTATACCTATATTAAATTTTAATATAGTATGTTGCTTCAAATGGTATTCAAGCCTCTCTATAAAAGTTTCATTTTCGACAATGAAATCTTCAAAGAGAAAATTATCCTTTTTATTTTCTATTCCATAACAAATAATATTGCTTTTAAATGCTTTCTTAATTTCATAATATTCTCCATCAATGTTGATATTATTATTATTTGTTGATCTACTTCCAAAATCATTTGAACCTTGCTGCTGCTGTTGTTGTTGTTGTTGAGGGTAATGTTGTAGTGTTTGGTGTTGGTCAGTATTTGAATACCAATGCATTGGAGTAGGAGGTTCCTGCAAATTTGGATACCATTCCATGGGAGTAGCAGTTTGCTGCCAATACATTTGTAGTTGTGGTTGTTGTTGATCTTGATGAGGATATTGCTGATGAGCATATTGCTGATGAGGATATTGCTGATGAGTATATTGTTGATGACGATATTGATGTTGTTGATGAAGACATTGTAGTTGTTGTTGTTGTTGTTCTTGATGAGGATATTGCTGATAAGGATATTGATGCTGTTCTTGATGAGGATATTGTTTATAAGGATATTGATGCTGTTCTTGATGAGGATATTGTTGATAAGGATACTGATACTGTTGAGCATGTTGCAGTTGTTGAGGATAAGTGAAGGTTGTATGTTGATGATTATTCAGTACTTGATTTGAGTCTCGACTTATAACGACTCGGTTCTCCACACCATGATTTTGAATATAGTATAAAAAGCACTTTTGGTATTTATATACCTTGTTACATATATAACATGTATATACCAAAGTATTCATTTTATTTAATTAATATAATATATATTTTTAATATTATTATATTTATTAATTTTTTATTCAAAAGTCACTTTCTTTGATCGTTTACTATAACACGTTTCACACTATTAACAGCGAAATTATTGAGGATTTGACACGACTCTTTGTAGATACAATGCTGTACTTGCTGCTAGATTAGAAAACTTCTCAATTTATACGAATTACGATCAAGTCATATGCATAATTTAAGAGTCAATAGACAGAGACAGAGACAAATGTCAGCAAGCAGTGAAAATAACAACCAATCTTTGACAATCCTCAATATCACAAACTTCAATTTGTTTACAAAATAAGTGAAAAGAATGAATAAATACAACACGCATAAATTGTATATTTTATTCATTTCTTCAAATTCTTTAAACATAAAAAAATTAAAAATCAAACAACAACAAAAACAGGAACATTGATATCTCATCAGCATACATAATTACTTTCTATAAATACCCTTCCATGTCCTAAACGAAATACTACAAACAAAAAAAAGTAATGCCGCATGCACACATTGTGCACTAGTGGTAATGTTTATGATTTCCGATTTTTTATTTATTTTTTGTTGTGTGGTGTTGCCTTCCCTATAAAAAACATAATGTGAAAGGCGTTGTACACATTTTAAAAAATAATTAGGACACAACAAATGTCAGATGTGTACCCGGCATTACACACTCGCTTTTTATACCCTTTACCAACAAAAATGGTAAAAGGGTATATATAGGTTTGTCATTCCGTTTGTAATTTCTATAATATCAATAAGCGACCCATATAATATATATATTCTGGATCCTTATGCATAGGGAAGACGAATAAGCGATGTCCGTCTGTCCGTCTGTCCGTCTGTCTGTACGTGAAATCGGTTTTCCGAAGCTCCCAGAAGAGCTAGAGACTTCGTTCTTGAACTGATGTGTCAGAAATTTTCCAAAATAGATTGGTATTGAAATTCAGCAAAATCGGGCAGACGATTGCAGAGCTGGAAAACTTAAACTTCATTTTGCCATATAAAAGTAACTCCCGAAAACAAATTTTTATTTTTTTTTAATAAATGTACATATTTTACACTTCAGTACGACTAAAATTGGAATTTTAAATTAACAAAATACAAAAAAATTAAAAAGACGTTTCCAGGGTTGGAAAACTTTAACTTTTTGTGTTATGTAAAATTAACTATGTCTAAAAATATATTAGTATTTTCTCGAGAACCGTAAGAGCTACAGACCTGAAATTTGGACACAGTGTGTAGACCTTTGGCCTCTACAACAACAAATACATGATAATTGGAAATTAAAGGGTGTTCCAAAACGAGCAACGAAAAATTTTAAAATCCCATGTAGTATATATACAATTGTATGTATATACACTTGAAATTGGTAAGGTTAGTGTATTTTTATACAGACTACAAAAATTAACACAAAAATTTAAAAAAAAATTAAATTAAAGGGGGTTCCATCAGTTAATGCAATTTTGACTATGTAATTTTGACAATTTGCTGTATCTTGGAAACCGTAAGACCAAAACTCTTGAAATTTTCAAAAAAGGTAAAACTGAAAAAATAAAAAATTATAAAATCGCCAAACCGAAAAAAATCGCCAAAAACAAGAAAAAATCGCCAAAACGAAAAAAAGCACTAAATTAAAAGAAAATTTCTAAGACTAAAATAAATCGCAAAAAAACGAAAAAATTGCTAAAATGAAAAAAAAAATCGCCAAAATGAAAAATATCGCTAAAACGAAAAAAAACCTAAAAAACAGAAAAAAATCGCCAAAATGAAAAAAAATCGCCAAAAAAAGAAAAAAAATCGCCAAAACGAACAAAAAAACTAAAAAACAGAAAAAAATCGCCAAAATGAAAAAAAATCGCCATAGTAAAAAAAAAATCACCAAAATGAAAAAAATCGCCAAAACGAGAAAAAATCGACAAAACTGAAAAAATCGTTTTAACTGAAAAAAATTTCAAAAAAGCAAAAAACCTTCCTTTCGTGCGCGATTCAAAGTCGCACTTAACTGATTTTTTTAATATTAAAGGAATTAAATGAAACTAAGTTTTTGCTTATTTCGTTCTTGCTTTTTTCACTTACCATATTTTATGTATTTTTTAAAGAATTAGATTGGTATCAATAATCAGAAAAATCCAAAATTATGACTCCAGGGTTGGAAAACTTACACTTTTTGTGTTATGTAAAATTAAATAGGTCTAAAAATTTTTTTCTTTTTCTTTATAAATTGAATATATTTTATGATTCTGAAAGAAAAGTTTGGTGTATGAAATTTGAAAAATGAAAATTATAGCTCCAAAGATGGAAACTTTAAAAAAATGATAAATTTTTTCACAAAACAAATATGTATGTACGTGTCTGTATACTATATATATGTACGTACGTTGGTAAAGGGTATATAAGATTCGGCACAGCCGAATATAGCACTCTTACTTGTTTTATATACATATACGACTACTTACCCATCTGTCAACGCTCAAGTTATTGTAAAAACATACGTAAATACACATGCATGAGCATAACGTTGGCTCCCATGATCACGCATCTCTAATTCCCTTTGACAATCCTAAATATGTTACACTTCAATTTGTCCAACCTTCAAATAAGTTCATTGCTCATAAATTACATATTTTATTCATCTCTTCAAACTCTTTAAGGAAATAGAAAAATCAAACTAAATAAAACCAACAACAAAAACATTCTCAGACTCCCCCCCACACAAGCATACATAATTTCTTTCTGCAACCGTTTAACAAACGAAAAACCATACTATGTACAAACAAAAGAATAATACAAAAAAAAAACCAAAGCAAAATTTTCTCATTCACACACGCACACACAATCTTCTAAAATCATACAGCTACTGCAACCGCTTAAGAAACGAAAAAACATACTACGTACAAACAAGTGCACCTGCGTGCCTACATAAATAACTATGCACATAGACGGGCGGATATCAAACCATAAAATTAAAACAAAAACACATCGACGCACCGACATCAAAGCATCCTTATCTATGTACAAACAAAAAAAGGGTTATGCAAACCCTCGTCACTGCACACCATTGACACTAATTACCATAATTTGTAAAATTTAGCCCATAAATTACAAAATTTCGTCATTAATTACCCAAATTTCGACATTAATTACCCAAATTTGACAATTTTAATGGTCATGGCGCATACATTTCAAGGTGTTTCCTGGTATTTCTGATCTCCATCCATATATATTCCCGGATTTTATCCGATCCAATGAGAGGAAACGGTTCTGGTCCGACCTTGTATGCGCTGACCAGTTTGTCTGCATTTTACTTTCCATCAACTCCAACGTGTAAGTGAACTCAGCAGAGTACGACCTTATTTATGCTGTGTAGCAGATTAAGCTTAATGTGGCAGTCCCAAGATAACTTCGAGGTATACCTATATGAACTAAGTGCTTTAAAGTCCCCCACACTGCTGCCACTTTGAGCAACTAAGCTTTAATTGCAGCAGGTTGCTATTTCTCATCCTCGGTAGTACCTGTCAGGATAAAATTGTGCGCATATCTCAATGGCATAAACTTCTGATAAAAAAGTTAGAGATCTGAAACGATCAGCGTCTTCCAGGATCATTGTTCCCATTGGTTAATTAGACAGTCACAATCTGTCATCCCGTTGATGACTTTTTGCTTGGCAGCAGTTTCTATAAAAATTTTCGAGGTGCGATCTCAATGAGAGTCTCAGTGAATCTCCAACCGATCTCTGGTCGTAGCTTTCCGACCAAGCAACAGCATCATAAGTGATGATAAGTTTCACTATTATGGTGTATATTCATCTTAAGGTTTTGTGTGTGCAACTCTTGTTTTTCCTGCATAGATATGCTCACCTTTAGTGCTTTCATTGCCTTGTCGACAATCGCCTCCAAATGGTATCTCTATAAAACCTTTGAGTCTAATATCACTTCCAGGTACTTGACCTCAGATGAACTTTCTAAAAGCACGTTATCTACTGGGATGGTTTGCAGAGTAGGATTGTCCTACTATTGGAGAAGGGAACAATGAACACCCTTGCGGAGTTGATATTCAACCCTACGAACATTTCCTCCGCTTTCCTTAGTCCGTTCTGTACAATGTCACAGAAAGTCTGTTCAAAGTGGTCATATTTACAATCATACAATTTTCTGTTATTCCATGAAGTAATTACCTCTTCTAAATTACAAAATTGCAATCTTTCTAGGATCCTCAGTAAACTTATAATAAAAGTTCATACCGACCTTAGGAAACTGTATGCCTGGTATAGAGTATGTAGTATGTATACTCCATACATATTACTATGCCGACTACTGGGTAAACTCATTTTAAATTAATTTTTTTTAATAGCAGTGATGACAATGATTACTATACTATTTTGCAATTTTTGAGCTTAATATGAGAAAATACTCATTTTCCTATAGTCGGCACACCCCTGCCGACAATTGGAAATCATCAAAAATTTTGTTCCCAAAGACGGCACCCATTAAAATAAGCAAAATAAATAAATTTTATTAAGATTTTCACATTAATATCAATATTTTAGTTGATTTGAATCCATAGAAACCGTCATTTTTAAGAAATTACTTCATTTAAGGTGAATAATCACTTGTTTAAGTTGTGCTCACCACTAAAAAATTTCTTAAAAAACAGGCACAATCGCCCTCTTTAAAAACAGTTACGGAAAGAGGCCAAAAATATACCAATATACTCATCTCATTCAAATTTACTAAATGTTTAGAGAGAAGTAAGTATATTTCTAATGAAAATCAGATCTTACTTATATATTTAATGGCCGCTATTGTTATTTATATACATTTTTATTTAAAAAGGCCGACTACTGGTGCATGCGGACTTTAGGAGCCTTTACCCTATTTGTACTTATATGTTCCTATTTTATATCTTCGTAAATGAATTTTGTATACTTTTTTGTTAATAATATTTAAATAGAAAATATAATTTATGGTATTCTCGGGATCAAAAAAGTACTGAAAAAAATTTTTTTTGATACCGAAATGCAAATCTCATTTCCCATCACTGGCTGTGAGTATTGAAACCAGCGTTACCATTTGTCAAGTTTTCCCTTTTCTTTGGAATTTTTTGATGATGTATTTCATACCCGAAACAAAAATATGTATTTAGTTAAATATCTCAATTAATAGGTCACAAGTGTTCAAGTTTTATATACTATTGGATGGTGCTTCAAAAACTCTTTTCGATGATACCAAATTTTATTTATGTCATCTTGGAGCAAAGTACAAAAATATTCGAAAAACTGAAAAAAGACCTTTTTAGGGTTCCGTACACCAAAGGTGAAATAGAACCCTATTGTTTTCGCTACGCTGTCCGTCTGTCCGTCTGTCCGTCTGTCCGTCTGTCCGTCCGTCCGTCGGTCCGTCACAGGGTATTTTCTCGAGAACCGTAAGAGCTACGGACCTGAAATTTGGACACAGTGTGTAGACCCTTGGCCGCTACAACAACAAATACATGAGAGTTGGAAATTAAAGGGTGTGCCAAAACGAGCAATAAAAATTTTTAAAATCCCATGTAATATACATACAATTGTATGTATGTATATTACATGGGACCCTTGGCCGCTACAACAACAAATACATGAGAGTTGGAAATTAAAGGGTGTGCCAAAACGAGCAATAAAAATTTTTAAAATCCCATGTAATATACATACAATTGTATGTATGTATATTACATGGGACCCTTGGCCGCTACAACAACAAATACATGAGAGTTGGAAATTAAAGGGTGTGCCAAAACGAGCAACAAAAAATTTTAAAATCCCATCTAATATACATACAATCGTATGTATATTACATGGGATCCTTGGCCGCTACAACAACAAATACATGTGAGTTGGAAATTAAAGGGTGTGCCAAAACGAGCAACGAAAAATTTTAAAATCCCATGTAATATACATACAATTGTATGTATGTATGTATATTACATGGGACCCTTGGCCGCTACAACAACAAATACATGAGAGTTGGAAATTAAAGGGTGTGCCAAAACGAGCAACGAAAAATGTTAAAATCCTATGTAATATATATACAATTGTATGTATATGCACTTGAAATTTGTAAAGTTCGTGTATTTTTATACAGACTACAACAACTAACACTAAAATTTAAAAAAATTTAATTAAAGGGTGTACCATCAGTTAATGTAATTTCGACTATGCAATTTTGATAACTTGCTGTATCTTGGAAACGGTAAGAGCAAACTTCTTGAAATTTTCAAAACCGGTAAAACAAAAAAATCTCAAAATTATAAAATCGCCAAACCGAAAAAAAATCGCCAAAATCAAAAAAAAAATCGCCAAAACGAAAAAAAGCACCAAATTAAAAAAAAATTTCTAAATCGAAAATAAATCGCAAAAAACCGGAAAAATCACCAAAATGAAAAAAATTGCCAAAATGAAAAAAAAATCGCCAAAATTAAAAAAATCGCCAAAATGAAAAAAATCGCAAAAATTTAAAAAATCGCCAAAACGAGAAAAAAGTGAAAAATAATAAAAAAAAATTATTTCAGATGAAAAAACGTAAAAACACTGTATTTAAAAATGCTCAAAGCCCAACGTACGGAACCCTTCGTGCGCGAGTCAAAGTCGCACTTTACTGAATTTATTTAAAAATGGTCCAGCTCACGGATGGTCAAAGCTAGAACCAAAATATTTTGGGAATCATCATAAAACATATCAAACTTTATTTTCAGAGGGGTAACAAAAGCACTTTTTCTCTTCCATACAAGTTGAGTCGTTATAATATTTATTAATGTTTGTGATATTTTTATTAAGATCTCTAAATCTAAATATGAATTTTTTATTTTGTTTTTTTATTATATGTTATGGTTTTGATTTTAATCGGTTTTATATTTTTAAATAAAATGAATTCCAAATACAATTTTATGTTTTCTTTTAAAATTTTGGTACTTTTGTAGAAAAAAAGTTTTTGTATTTGAAAAAAAGTATTTTTTTCAGATTTAAGAAGTTTTTTAAAAAATATATGTGGTAACGCTGATTGAAACACACAGCCACTGCTGCCAAATGTGACGATTTGTCGTCATTTCGACGATTTTTGGTGCCGAAATAGCAAAATGACGATTTGACAATTTTTTTCCTTAAAATGGACGATTTTTCAACAGTTGAAATGAGTAGCTTTTTATGAAAAGTCTACTTTTAAAATTCATATGTATATGCATAACCAATAAAAGATTTTGGTGTAATTTTGCAGACTCTTTCTTAATCATTTATTGTTTAATTTAAAAATATTTATTTGTTGATGCTTTAGGGTTCAATTCAGAAGAAATTCTGAGCCATTAGTAAAATTTCTTTTGGATGAGTTTGATTTAAAAATAAACAATGATCCATTACAACATACAACAAAATGCAATACCACTATCGATGCAATTTTTTCAAGGCATCTTGAAAAAATCCAATCGTAAAAATGTGTATCATATTTTAACTACCATAAACCAATTATTACTACAGTGGATTATAATGATTGAGTTTTTGAAACTTCTATAAACGTTAAGACATTTTTTATAGCTATTCTAAACACAAAAAAGTAATAGATATGAATAATTTTATAATATCAATTAAAATATTTGTAATGTCAATTAAAAAATTAATTAAATGTTTACCTATAAACAATCATTATATAATATAATTTTATTGCATTATTATTTAACACTTCAGTTTGTTTTATATAACCAAGCAGCATAGCTACAACCGGGTGTCCTAAGACACATCTCTTCTAAAGCCTGAAAACTGTTGATTTTTAGAAATTTTTTTATTAATATATTTATGGTATACCATTTCTTGTAGTGCGTTGAACGAACGAACGAAACTGGTTTATTGCAACAAAATGTGACTTTCAAAATAAAAATGAGGCCTAGGGCACGTGTCGTATTTTTTTTTCGTGACACGGGCAGGCACGACACGAGGTGTAAAATATGTATGAATGAATTTCCAATAAAGAAACATTTGAATATTTTGTATCGTCAAATACGTAACACCAGCAAATTTGTTGTTGTCTCTTAAGCTTAAAGTTCTGAAATTAAACAAGAATATGTACGAGTATTTATGTACTTAAATATTGCTATTCAATTTGATTTCGTGCGTGTTGCGTTGCATCGTGTTGGGGAAAATGTTTCACGTTCGTGTTTCGTGCTCAGGACGTGTAGCAGTGGGAAAATTCGACACTTGCACATCCCGTGTACATACAAAATGTAGTTTTCATAATTATTGCTTCATTACACTCCTAATAGTGTTTTCACACTGAATTGGTTTTAATAAAAGTTGGTTTTAATGGTAAAACCAACTGTTAAAACCTGGTTTTACCATGCAAATTGTTTTTGTTAAATCCAACTTAAAACCATTTCTGAATTGGTTTTATTTTGGTTTTATGAAATGAAACTCTGTTTTCGCTGTGGTAAATTTAGTGCTCCCAAGCAGGGCTGCCGTTTTTGGTTATTTCTAACCAAAAGTGGTTACTTTTTTCTTTAATGTGGAGATGTGAATATTTTTCTCATTTTGGTTATTTTTTTTTTGCCAAAATAATGATACACATGTACATATTTTTTATGTTCTTCAATTTTTAGTATTCCTACTAAGGCAACTGAAAATAAAACAGATGTGACTAAAATCGCTAGTGCAGCCACCTGTTATGAATTCGCCTTGATTGCTACTCACTTGCTTACAATACTTTTACAACACTGTCAACAGCTTTTAATTTTACTAAATGATCGCAACTCTGTACTACAGAAATGAAATGTCTTTTGTAACATTCAATTAAAAGATTTTATAAAATTTATATAAAGAATATGTACGTAAGTTGTTTGTATAAAAATAATGTTCGGCTGTCAAATACAAAAACTAGACGTGTGAAGAAAAACAAAATTCAAAAATAAAACGGAAAACTAAAAGAGTAAAAATTAATCAGCTGCCGACTGGCATATACAACCTTACAAATGAGCATTGAACTATTGCTTGCAAGTCAGCTTCATGTAACTTGATTTCTTGTTGTAGTGCGGCACAAAGTGTATGCATTTTAAATGTTATTTAATAAAAATGCTACATATTGAAATTTGGTTATTTTTTTTCTCATTTGGTAACTTTTAAAGCGAATTTTGGTTGTAAAAATTTTTTGGTTGTGGCAGCACTGCTCCCCCGTTAAAATGACCGGTAGCAGCTGATAATGTTTATGCCAGTGAATAACAAGAGATGTCGCTTGCAAGATTTTCAACTTAAAAATGGATGCAGCAGCAACAATAAGTAAACAATTAAGGAAAAATAAGAGTTTTTTGGAAGGAAAACAACAAAAATATTTTCATTGACCTCTGGTAAGTGAAAATAAACGATATGACTGACATCGATCCACCGATAAAAAAAAGTTTTATTTTGTGATTTATTTGTGAATTTTTTATATACAATAACTTGATTTCCAAGCACTTCTTTACTTTGTATTACTAGTGCCATAATTTTAAAATATTAACTTACAAAATATACAATCAAGGCGAATCCAGTATCAGGTGACCTTATCAGCCCAGCTGATTATCAGCTGTTGCTACCAAATTGAACATTTTGAACCAAAACGTAAAAATTTGCTTAGAAATCTTCTGACAGATTGGTTTTGTAGCATACCAAACTACGTGTTGTTTTTTCTGTTGTAAAATTGTTGTAGCGATAAGGTCACCTGATACTGAATTCGCCTTGTATACAATAATTTCCATTTTAGAGCGCATTGTAAAGTTTCTTAGTTTTTCATACAAACAAAAACAGTTGTACAGTTTGTCAAATAAGTGTTATAACAAGCAGAAAAAAATACAACAACAAACACACGCATTTCTGCAGGAGATCTATTTTATTTTGAGGAAAAGTTATTATACAGTCTGTGAGTTAAAACCTGAATTTAAAAAACTTGCAGTGTGAATGCCAAATCAGCTGTTAATGGTTTTAACGTTAAAATCAGGTTTTAACTTGCAGTGTGAAAACACTATAAGGTTTGTACGGCTTGCTAAAAAAATAGCAATGACGGTTCAGCGGAACGAGCGTTATGCCATAACAAAGGAGTGGCAAACAACGAACAAACAAAGTTACACTTTATTTTATATGATATATACATATATACTATATATGATGGATTTATTTATTAATTATTATTAGTTTGCAAGTAGATAATATATTCGATAATAAAATTTCATAAAAAATTTAAATTAATTAAGTTAAATTCAGTAATGAAAGAAACAACTAAAGTACGTAAGGTTAAAACCAAAATGATTAATCAATTAAATATATAGATATAGATATATAGCAATTAAAATAATTACACCAAAATAGAAAATTTTAGTGTTATATAGAGTCTGTTTGTAAATGCATCACTGCGCTGCAAATGGAAATTAAAATGTTCTTAACTGGTTCACTGAAGTAGATAACGCAGAAATAAATGTCAAATATGATGTACAAACATGATTACTACTAAAAAAGATTATCAGCGCACTTGTATTGCATTTTAAATAAAAATATGCACATATGATGCAGATCAGTGATGCATTAACGAACACACCCATACATATGTAAAAAAGAACAAAAATAAATGGAATAAAATATATTTTATATAATAACAAAGTTTGAAGGTACTATTTAACTCAAAATCAGTTTAGCTCGACTTAAGCATTTTTTTTTTGCAACAGATATGTATATAAAAATGAATGTTCATGTGTATGTTATTTATGCGCGGCTAAACCGCTTATCCGATCGCAATGAAATTTGGTGCATTTAGCCTGTGCAACTCCGGAAAGGTTATAGAGCTTTATTTTTTTTTAACTAGGACCAGGAGGGCGATAGAGGTATTTTTTGCTGCCCCTCAGAAACGTTCAAGGAGGAAAGAAAAGAAGTGAAATTAAACAACAACGCCACAGAAAATGAACGCATAGAAATACGATGAAGATACCAAGGCCTATCAAAATAAATAAAGAAGTCTGATAGGAACAATAAAACACAATGGTTAGGATTGGCCGAAGACGCCCTAAGAATTGGGGATATCAAAAAATTATATGAAATAACAAAAATTATATCAGGAAAACGAACTTGCAGTAGTTCTTCCATCCATGATGCAGATGGTAAATTGATTACTGCTGCTCCAAGGAATAAACACTGCTGTACCCAATAAATAAGAAGTATTAAAGGCCATAAAAAATCTAAAAAATTAAAAGGCTCCAGGAAACGACAACATTACTGCTGAAGTTCTTACGTGCCATACTAAGCTAGCTGCCACTGTATGGCTCCCACTCTTACAAAAGGTGTGGATTGAGGAGATCCTGCCATCACCTTGGAATGAAGGAATCCTTGTACAAATTCAAAAAAAAAAGGAAATTCCCACGACTGCAACAACTATCGTGGTATAACTCTTCTACCAATTCTCAGCAAACTTATAAGTAAGATAATTCTTACCCGCATATCACATGTAGTTCTAAATACCTGCCGTAAAAACCAGAAAATCGATCTTACGTGGATCTTATAAACACCATAAGACTAGTATTTGAGCGGTAAAATGAGTTCCAAACACTAGTGTATGCAGCGTTTATAGATTTTAAGAAAGCATTCGATAGTATAAACAGATCCTTTCTATGGTCCACCATAGAAAAGAGAGGAGTGCCGACGAAGCTTGAAAACCTATTAAAAGCAATGTACAATGGATTCCGTTGCAAGGTGTTGCATAGAGGCCTCTTATCTGAACCATTTGAGGCAAGGTTGCATACTATCACCACTTCTCTTTGTCTTAATTCTGGACGAACTGATTCAGTGGAATCCATGTAGTCACCTTGAAGATGTTGGATATGCGGACGACATATGCTTACTTATCAAAGTGACCTCCAGAAAAATCTCTCAGATCTGAGTATAAACGCTAAACCCGCTGGGCTCGAGATCAATATAACAAAAACAAAATGTATGAGTGGTAAGCTCAGTCTGTTACAAGATCATCGTTTATATGTAGGCGATGACAGTGCTGAGAATGTCCAAAGCTTCAACTACCTTGGAAGTATTGTCGGAAATAAGAGCCTAGCTGATGAAGACGTAACAAGCCGGATAAATAAAGCTAAATCGACGTTTGGAATGTTAAGCAATATATGGCGATCCAGTCAGATATCTTCCAACACCAAACTTAGAATTTTGAATTCTAATGTCAAATTTGCCTACAAAACATGTAAAAGCACAAAAGATATTGACAAGCGTTTACAGACATTTACTAATAACTGTCTTCGGAATATTATTGGTATATAGTGGCCCAACCGGATCAGCAACACCGATTTATGGATCAGAACTAGCCAAAAACCAGTTCCCAAACAAATTACAGAACGTAAATGGCGCTACGTTGGTCACATACTAAGACGGCCCAGCGAAAACATTGCCCGTCAAGCGTTAAGATGGAACCCACAAGGCAGCCGACGCCCTGGCGCCCCATCAAAAACGTGCCGCTAAACAATAGAGCATGAACTTCTCGCAGCAAACTACACCTGGAACGATATCAATCGCGGTACCAATAATAGAGTGAGACATAGGAAAATAGTAGAGGCCCTATGCTCCAATGGGAGGGAAAGACGACAGAAGAAGAAAAACGTTCAAACCGATTTTAATGGAATTTAGAACATAGACAGATCTATACCCCTTCCTAACATAGATTTGCATCTAAAAATTTACATAAGCTATATACGTTTTCAAAACAATGACCAGGAGGGCTAAAGGGGGGGGGGATTTACACCCCTCCGAAACGTTCAAACGGATTTTAATGAAATTTAGAACATCAACAGATCTGCATCTAAAAATTGACATAGGCACTGTATATTTTCAAAACTAGGACCAGGAGGGCGATATGGGAAAATGTATGCCCCTCCGAAACCTTCACACGGATTTTAATGAAATTTAGAACATAGATAAATCTGAGCCTAAAAATTCACATAGACTATGTATATTTTTTAAACTAGGAGCAGGAGAGGGAAATTACTGGCCCTCCGAAACTTAAAAATTCAAATATGCTATGAAAATTTTTAAAAATAGGTGCTGGAGGGTGAAAGGGGGAAATTCCTGCCCCTCCGAAACAATCAAACCGATTTTAATGAAATTTAGAACATAGATAGATCTGTGTCAAAAATTATCACAGATTATGGAGATTTTTGAAACTGGGACCAGGAGGGCGATAGGGGGAAATTTCTGCCCCTCCAAAACTTTCAAACTGATTTCAATGAAATTAAGAACATAGATAGATCTGCGTCTAGGAAGTCACAAAATGACCGCAGACATTTTCTAACTAGGACCAGGAGGAAGTAAGGGGACAGTTTCTGAGTATCAACTCGATTTTGTTGAAATTTAAAATATAGATACCCCTTCGTTTAGAAGGAGACCTATGCACCTTCTCAACAGTAAGACAAGCAAGGGGCATGGGGTGAGTCTTGCTCCTGAGAAACTTTGAAATCGATTTAAATGAAATTTAAAGCACAAGGGTCCTCCATTTAGAAGAATACATACATAGGTGCAAAGCACACCGGGTGTAGCTATTATACATATAAATATAACATCATCATATACATACATATGTACATATGTTTCTTCGGGGATTTATTGAACACAAAAATTATTGACCAAAGAGGTAAACAAACTTGTACGCAATGTAAACTCCTTTAAATGTTGCATTGGCAATTAAATTAAATTGTATGCAAATGTTGCTTAGATTTTTTCCCTTTCAAAATAATACTTCTGTGCTAATTTAACACTTTAATTGATGATGACTATGATTGCGGGTTTTGGGGTGGTATTACATTATTGAAGTTCATATGATACCTCCAGGTTTGTCCGTATTCCTGATTTCTAAATTGATGTTCTTCATATGACCTAGTGGCCATGTTAATCGTTGTCACCTGTTGGAGATTTGCGGCTACTGAATTTGTATTTGTATCTTCATGGCATAGGCGGATATGTTTATCTAAATCATGTTTTTGCTTGCAGACAAAGCCACAGTAAGAACAATTGAATCCCGTCCCAAAATGTGATTCCATATGTTGTTCCAGTTTTTTTCTGAGTACGCGGATGTGGCATATTGGGCATTCTGGTACTAAGAAAGAAGTTTCTGAACTATGATATATATTTTGATGGCGCTCCATAGCCTTTACAGTTTTAGTTTTTCTCTTGCAAATTTTACAATTAATTCCATTATTTTCCAATGAATCATTATTCTTATTTTTTAAAGATTTATGCATCTTATGCTGATGCTGATGGTTATGGATATTGTGGTTAATGTCAGGTTGATTTAGTACGGATTTGTGAAATTTGCTCATGTGAATTTCCATCTTTTCTTTACTGATCATTCTTCTACCACAAACCTTGCACTGGAATTCTCTAGAACGTGCAGACCTCTTCTTCTTTCCTTGCGAATTTGCATTATATGCAAAGTAACTGTTATACTGTTGTGCTAGAAGAGATTCGCAAGGTGGCTCATGATGTGTATGAACTAGATTTTCACGAACATTTTCAGAATATGCAGTAAATGTGTTATTGTAATGCTGTGGAATAAGAAATTCGCCAGGTGACACATGTGGTCTATGAAGTATTTGCTCTTGAGTATTTCCAATACATGCAGAATATCTATTATTGGCTTGTTGTGCTGTGAGAGGTACGCAAGGGAACACATGCGGTGCATGGACTCTTTGTTCTTGAACATATTCAGCATATGCACCGTATCTCTTATTGAAATCTTCTCGTATAAGAGATTCGTATGGTGACACTTGTGGTGCAACAGCTCGTTTTTCTTGAGCACTTCCATTCTGTGCAGCATAGTTGTTACTGCACTGTTGTGTTATAAGGGTTGGGATCTTTTGTGGCATTCGTTGATCTTTAACATTTTCAATGTGTGCATTATACCTTTTGTTGTAATATTGCGTTGTAAGAGACTCGCCGGATGATACATTCGGCATAGTAACTGGTTGTTCTTGAGCTCTTTCGTTTTGTGTATAAGTTCCGTAAGGGGACATGTCCAGTGTATCAGTTCGTTTTTGTTGAGTATCTTTATTATATCCGGAATGTGAGTTGTCTTTCTGTTGGGACGTAAGCCTCTCACAAAGTGACGCACCTGGTGTAGGAACTCGTTGTTCCTGAGTACTTTCATTCTGTGCATTATGCTGAGGACTTGTAAGCGATCCGCAAGGTGACGCTCGTTGTTCTTGCAAATTTTTGGCATATGGAGTATAAATTTTGTTGTAATGTTGTGCTGTAAAGGAGTTGCAAGATGATACATTCGGTGTAGGAACTCGTCGTTCTTGATCACTTTTATTTTGGGTACAATATCCGTTATTATAGTGTTGCGTTACAGGAGATCCGTAAGCGGGTACATCCAGTGTATCAACTGGTTTTCCTTGATCTTCGTTATTATATAAAGAATGTGTGTTATCTTTCTGTTGGGACGTAAGATTGTCTTGACGTGATTTATTATATACAGAATGCGTGTTATCTTTCTGTTGAGATGTAAGACTCTCATAAAGCGATGCACCCGGTGTAGGAACTCGTTGTTCCTGTGTACTTTCATTCTGTGCAGCATAGCTGCCATTATACTGTTGTGTTGTAAGAGATCTGCAAGGTGACACTCGTTGTTCTTGAATATATCCTGTATATGCGGTATATCTGTTGACATAATGCTGTGGTGTAATGGTTTCGCAAGGTGATACATTTGGTGTAGGAACTCGTTGTTCCTGAACACTTTCATTTTGTGCATAATACGTGTTATTATATTGTTGTGCTCTAAGAGATCCGCATGGAGATACGTCCATTGAATCAATTCGTTTTGCTTGAGCATCTTTATGATATCCAGAATGTGTGTTATCTTTCTGTATTGATGTAAGACTCTTATAACATGAAATTCCCGGTGTAGGAACTCGTTGTTCCTGAGCACTTTCATCCTGTGCAGAAGAATTGCTATTATACTGTTGTGGTCTGCTCTGAAGCTCTGCATGTGGCACGTACAGTGGATGAACTTTTTTTTCTTGGATGCCTTCATTATATTCATAATGTATTTTATTGTATTGTTGTGCTGTTAGAGATTCGGAAGGTGACACATCGGGTGTACAAACTTGTTTTTCTTGAACATCTTTATTATACTGCTGTGCAGTAGGAGATTCGCAATGCGATGCATCCATAGTGTGAGATTGTCTGCCTTGTACATCTTTATCACATATTGTGTATCTCTTATCGTACTGTTGTGATGTAAGAGATTCGCAGGGTGACACATCCGGTGTAAGTATACCGCTAAGTATATTCGTTTGAGGTAAAATATTTTCTGAAAACAAAAATTGTATTTAAAATTAATTAAATTAAATTATTAATTAAAATTATTCACATACACATAAAGGTGATTTTAGTAATAAACTCAAAAGTTTGCTATCTTAGTATCTAGATCTTAACAGTAATAAGCATACAATTTCGAATTCCGAATATAATTTCGGCTTACTTATGTATATAATTGGGTTGAGTTGTTAGTTATCTTTGCTTTTTTTAAGTTTTTCCGTAAATATTATTTTTTTATGACCTCTTCATAATTTGGAGCACTGCTTGTTTCACATACATTCAAGATTTTTGATTTTATACGGAGGATATAAAAATTAATAGTGTAAAATGATAATTTGAGCGAGAAAAATTTACGTGTGTTAACTAGGTCTAATAAATAAAATGTTTAATGGAGAAGAGCAACAAATTAAATAAAAGTACAAAATTTAGAAAATTGTTAAAATCAGGGACGGTAACGCTTACAAGTTTTCTTTTCAAAATTACTTTTTAACAGAGCTCATAATAATTGGTCCCTCTTGTGCTTGTTGTCAGAAAAAAAAACACTCGTCCACTAACACGATGCCACGCTGTCGCGAAAAAAACCCTCAAAATTCGTTCTTCTTTGGCTTGCTCTTCGCTCAACCAACGACCGTTTTTGTTCGATCGGTCGGCTCATGTGTTCACTCGAGACCCTTTATTTCGTAAAATATCGCAAACGGTCTTTTGAGCATGTATGTGTGTTGCGAGTGTTGATAGGTAAACATTTACATACATGAAGATTAATTTTGTTTTTGTTGTGCACATATCTGTCTTATATACATATTACAATTACACTTCGTTAACAAATAGTTTGATTTACAGATATTTTTATTGTTGTTTATTACTATCTTCTCCCTTCCTCTTTAATGCTTTGCCTGTGACGAAATATTTAAGACAACAACATAAAGCAAACGCAACAATAAAAATAAAGACCTTTTTTGCAAACACTTTGCTTGTTTTGCTCACTTACTGACCCTCAGTAGCTGAACAACGAACTATTCTGTTCGTATCATGCGGTCAGTAAGAGACCGATTCGTGTGTTATGCTCAACTCATAACCCGGGAGCGAGAAGCCCAGTAGTAGCGCGTTGAGTACACAACATGTGATGTTATATGTTCGAACCCCTGAAAAATGTTTTTAATTTACTGGCTACCAGGTGATTTAGAAAAAATCAACTTTAAGTTAGCTTAAAGTAGAGCAGAGTGAGACAATTGACTTCCGCCTAGGACATCGCAATGTTAAAATAGTGAGTTGATTACATTGCAATTAATCCAAGTGTCAGTCAGTACTCTTTGCGAAATAGTTAGCTTAAAGTTAGTTTAAAGTTAACCGAATTTCCGACAGGGCACTTTTGTGCTTAGTTGTGTGAGTTGTTTTTTTGTATTGTTGTTGTTTTTATGTTTGTAAACAGCCGACAAACTGCTGCTGGCTGGTAGGAAGTGTACTAGCATTGCAGTCGGAGGATCACAGGTTCGAATCCTGGAGTCAAGTCATAGTATTTATTTTTTGTAACTAAAACTTTTCAAATAAATTGTATGTTAAATGATTAATGAATGAGTTTCGAGTTGAAACAACCACAAATTTTTATGATGTGTATGTCAATCACACGTAAGTTAAATAATTAATAAAATACAATTACTACATTAAATTAAATTCATGTTGTTCCAACTTGAAGTAAATTTGATTCAACATGATTCTTCATTTAGATTTTAACAGTACGTAAATGTTAAATCAACGTGATATAAAGTTATTTCAAAAGGAAAAAATTTTCTTTGAAAATTATAATAAATCATGTTAGATTAACATGAAACACATATGAAGCAAAATCATTGCTGAAAAAGATTAGATTAACCTTGTTTACGTGATTGTAAGTTGAAATATTTCTATGTGTAGGTAGTTCATGTAACATGGAATATCTTGGTGTATACGTTGTGCAGATATTGTGAACTTTTCATTTCAAATTTAGAAAATAATCGTTATATGTGATCTATGGTTAAAATCGTACTTAAAGATAAAAGGATATTAAAACAATAACATTGAAAACATTTACATACAAATTTTGAATTGAGAAAATAAGATACTCGTACCAAGATAATCATAGCTACTAAAACGTTAATGAAAAGTTGTTAAGATAATGTACATACATACATGCATAGATTTTTGTTCCTTTTCACCTACATTTACTACGTAGTATCCTATTCAAACATAACCAACATATCGCACACTAAATCATAAACAGTCACAACTCAAAATGATCAAAGTGATTTTGTTTTTTTTATAAAGCAGTTAATTGAACAAATATCTAACGACCGCAACAATTTCAACAGTCTTATTGAAGAATATAAACTACCGTTATGCTTGTTTTTATCCCTGAAGGAAATGTCTATGGTGAAAATGTACTGAATCGCTTTGGACTTTGTCACAAGTACTAATTATTCTCCATACAATACTTTGTGTTATAGACATTTAGCATGTGCTTGTCATTGGAAATCGACTAGTAACACTAAAACAGTTGACTAGGTAGTGACTACGTAGCTCTTATGGGGACATGGAGACATACCAACCAGACATTAAGTGGTACATTTCTATACTTTACGTATACACAAATTTATGTATATTGACAAGTGGTTGACAAATCTAGTACCACAAATACACATCTGTTTTCTCTCTTTCTTTTATACTGATGGATAGAAGGAAACTTGTAGACAATTTACCTACTATAATTGTCACTAGAATTTGAGTTGACATTGACATTGAGACACTTGGCCCCAGTCGGACTGCAGGAGTGTTACATACATATGTACATACTTACTTCCGTCATTCGTACAGCATTAACAGCCACTACTCAGCATCTAAAAATTTTTCGAGTTGTGACTGTTTATGATTTAGTGTGCGATATGGAAAACGGCACTAAAACCAAATTTTTACTATACCAAATCGAACATGAATAAGAATGTATGTAACCAGTGTTCCCAGTTTAGGGAATTTGTCCCCAAATTTTTTTCGCGATTGGGAATGAAAATTTCTTATTGGGGATCTGAGGATTTGTTGTGGATGTAACCAAATTTGAGGGGTTTTTTGGGGAATTTTTTTTATAACTGATGGTCAAACAAGAATGATTTTTGAACTAAGAAATATGCGTCTGCTAAGTCTAAAAATGTGTGTATCAAGGCAGATTAACCACATAAAATACAACAAAATTAATAAGAAATCTCTATGGTTTTTTTTCAATAAGGAAATCTTATTAATTTCATAGAGTAAACCTTTTTGAAAAAATCAAGAAGAAATCTAGTAGTTTTTATGAGGTTATCTTATTGATTTTTTCAATAAAAAAAATTGCGTCTTTATTCTCTGTACTTATGTATTTTTATATAAATTCTATACCATATGTATGTATGTAGTATGTTGTAGATCTTTTTATTTATACATACATACATGCTCATTAGGTTATATTCTTAACTAACTTACTCACCAAGTATTGAACCAGCAAACTTCTACCTGATAGACAAGCACTCTACCCAGTATGCTAACAAGCAGCCTGAATAACCATTGAAATTATTGTGCAAACAATCTTATACAAAAATGAAAAACATCATGAAAAAATGTCTCTATGTCTATTAATAGAAACGAAATAACAAGACACCACATAAAATCAAGAAGATTTACTTATTAAAAAAATCAATAAGATGCTTTACACATAATCATATAGGAACCTCATAAAATCAAGAACAAACCCTTACTGAAAAAATCAATAAGGCAACCTAATAAAATCAAGAAGAAAACATTTAAAAAAAATCAAGAAGGCAACCTAATAAAATCAATAAAAAATCCCTATAGTTTACAATTTATAAGAAAACCTAATAGAATCAAGAAGTTTTTCTCTATGGATTGTTTTTTGGTGCCAAAAATAACGGAAATTGAGTAAAAACAGTTGTGAATAATAAGATTTCTTCTTGATTTTATGTGGTTTTCTTCTTGATAAAATTAATAAGATTTACCACATAAAAATAATAAGGAATCTCTATGAAAAAATCTTCGCTTCTTTCTGCTGGGATAACTCTCAGGTTTATAGAGAAAATCTTCTTGATTCTATGAGGCAGTTTTTTCCCTGTGTAGTAATGAACACTACCAAAAAAAAATGCAATACGACTTTTTGGAAGCACTTCCTTCTTAGAATAAACACACATTAAAAATAATTCAGTTTGTTGTAACAAATTTAATCCTTATGCTGAAATGCTAAAACTTTTAAATGCAAGCACTATGTGCAACAAAGTTTCTGAGGCTGATGAAGCAGAAGATTTCGATTCTGAAGTTTTTGAAATGGTTAAAAAAAATGTTTATACTTGTGTATATTAAACTATGTGTAATCTTTTCTTTACAAATTTTATAAGTACAAATCAAATTTATATGAATGTAAATATACTCGTAGCTATCGATTTAAATGAATTTTATTGAATAAATATGATACTTTTGTTATTGTTTTTCAAATAAAATTAAAAGAAAATATTTTTTTTATTTTTTTCACAAAAGAAAAAATTTTAATAAAAAACAAGTAAGAGTGCTATATTCGGCTGTGCCGAATCTTATATACCCTTTACCAACGTATGTATATGAAGTATTCAGATATATACGTAAGTACGTACATACATACATATATATTTGTTTTGTGATAAAATTTATAATTTTTTGTTATAGTGCAATTTTTATTAAGTGACCTCTTGGTTTTTTTCGAGTAAAGAATTTGCTCGAGTAAAGATCTTCCTAAAATATGAAATATGTTTAAATGAAAATATAATTATTTTGGGTTATTTTTTACCCAATTTTTTTTAATTTCTAACCCTGAAACCATAATTTAAATTTTTCTGGTTTTAATACGAGTACTAATTCATTGCATTCTAAAATATAGAATATATTTAATTACCAAATAAATAACCAGATTTATTTAATTAGTTTTATATATTAAAAAATTGTACTTTTCCCAACCCTGGAATTATCATTTTAGATTTTTTTTTGGTTCCTTATATCAATCTTGTTCTTTAAAAAATATATAAAATATGTTAAGTGAACGAAGAAAAAAAGAAATCAGGAAAATACTATTTTTATTTAGTTACTTTAATATCAAAATAAATTCAGTAAAGTGCGACTTTGACTCGCGCACGAAGGGTTCCGTACATTCGGTTTTGAGCATTTTTTTAATGTGGCGTTGTTTTTTGAAGTTTTTTTTTCAATTTAAACGATTTTTTTAGTGTTGTCGCTTTTTGCCCGTTTTGGCAATTTTTCTCTGTTTTTGGCGATTTTTTTTAATTTCGACGATTTTTTTCTGTTTTTGGGGTTTTTTTTATTTAGGAGATTTTTTTATTTTGGCTATTTTTTCTTTTCTTTGGGTTTTTTTTTATTTTGGCACTTTTTTCATTTTGGCGATTTTTTTTCTGTTTTTGGGGGTTTTTTTCTTTTTGGCGATTTTTTTTCATTTTGGCGATTTTTTTTCTTTTTGGCATTTTTTTTTTCATTTTTGGAAATATTTCTGGTTTTTCGCGATTTATTTTAGTCTTAGAAGTTTTTTTAATTTGGTGCTTTCTTTTTTGTTTTGGCGATTTTTTTCTTTTTGGCGATTTTTTTCTGTTTGTGGGTTTTTTTCTTTTGGCGATTTTTTTCTGTTTGTGGGTTTTTTTCATTTTGGCGATTTTTTCCTGTTTTGGGGTTTTTTTTTATTTTGGCGATTTTCTTATGTTTATTTTGGGTTTTTTTCTTTTTGGCGATATTTTTCATTTTGGAGATTTTTTTTTCATTTTGGAGATTTTCTTTCATTTTGGCGATTTTTTTTCATTTCCGGTTTTTCGCGAATTCTTAGTTTAAGAATTTTTTTTTTAATTTGGTGCTTTTATTCATTTTGGCGATTTTTTTTGTGTTTGGCGATTTTTTCCGGTTTGGCGATTTTATAATTTTTTGATTTTTTAGTTTTACCGTTTTTGAAAATTTCAAGAGTTTTGCTCTTACAGCTTCCAAGATACAGCAAGTTGTCAAAGTTGCATAAACTGATTTTTGTTGATTGTTGTAGTCTGTATAAAAATACACTAACCTTACCAATTTCATGTGTACATACATACATACATACATACAATTGTATGTATATTGCATGAGATTTTAACATTTTTCGTTCCTCGTTTTGGAACAGCCTTTAATTTTTAACTCTCGTGTATTTGTTGTTGTAGCGGCCAAAGGTCTACACACTGTGTCCAAATTTCAGGCCCGTACCTTTTACGGTTCCCGAGAAAATACCCTGTGGTAGACAGACGGACAGACAGACAGACAGACAGCGTAGCGAAAACAATAGGGTACCTTTCACCTTTGGTGTACCGAACCCTAAAATTGTTAAATTTTCCAACTGTGGAGCTGTGGTTTTTGTTTTTCAAATTTTATATACCCAACTTTTCTTTTCAAAACATAAAATATATTTGTATATGAAAATATAAAAAAAAATTATTAGACCTAGATAATTTTATATATCACAAAAACTGTACGTTTCCCAACCATGGAATCATAATTTAAAATTTTTCTGATTTCTTACACCAATCTTTTTCTTTAAAGAATGTAAGATATTTTAAATTTATAGATAAAAAGGAAAAATTAGTTTTAGTAGGTTATTTTTATAGAACAAAAAAGTTAAAGTTCCCAACCCTGGAAACGCCTTTCTATTTTTTTTTTAATTTTTTTTATATTTTTAATCCATTTTTTATTAGTACTGAAATATAAAATAAGTTTATTTAACAAAAAAAAAAAAAAATTGTGTTATCTAGTTACTTTTATATGTCAAAATCAAGTTTAAGTTTTCCAGCTCTGAAACCGTCTGCTCGATTTTGCTGATTTCAATACCAATCTAAGTTGGATAATTTCTAATACATCAGTCCAAGACCGAAGTCTCTAGCTTTTCTGGGAGCTTCGGAAAACCGATTTCACTTACACCAGACGGACGGACGGATGGACGGACGGACAGACGGACATCGCTTATTCGTTTTCCCTATTCATAAGGACCCAGAATATATACATCTTATGGGTCGCATATGAATATTATGGAAATTACACACGGAATGACAAACCTATATATACCCTTTTCCATTTTTGGTAAAGGGTATAATTAGTGGAGCACACGATAATGGTAAATACTTTAGCTACTCTGTATTCGGAAACAACTTATAGGCGGTACACTATGGATGCAGCATAAATATTTTGTTAGTCTTAAATTTACAAAAAATATATGTACTAGTGGAATTCTCGTTTTCCCTTGTAGATCTTTTACATCTTGTAGCTTTGGTAAATTGTTGTTGTTTTACTTTAAATTTAACAATATTTACCAAAGCTATAACATGTAAAAGATTTACAAGTCCAACCGACTTATGTAAATGCAAAGATCTGATAGAAGAAGATAAAAAGATGTACGTGAAATATAAAATTAAATTTTAATGGGCATGCCTCCGCCCATTTCTTAAATGCAATATTGTTTGTTTTTTAGGGCTGAGAGTGTGTGTTAAGTTTTGTAAAAATCGGTAAAGTAGAACCACGTAAAAAAATATTAAATTTTAATAGGCGTGACTCCACCCATTTCTTAAATAAAATGTTAAAATAGACAAAATCTCAGTTTTTGTGGTAAGTTTCATAAAAATCGGTTAAGTAGAACCG
Source organism: Tachina lurida (assembly GCA_944452675.1). Lineage (NCBI taxonomy): Eukaryota > Metazoa > Arthropoda > Insecta > Diptera > Tachinidae > Tachina > Tachina lurida. The sequence goes on from OX101756.1 coordinate 95,409,946, forward strand.
CCTGAAATATTATAATAAATTTTAATGGGCGTAACTCCGCCCATATTTTTAACTTTCAAATTGTGCAAGTACAAGAACCAAAGGTGTTTTATAGGTTTCACAGTAATCAAATAAAAAAAAGTTTACAATGGGACCAATTTTACAATCGGTCTAAAATGTACCGAGTTATGAAGTAACACACCTAAAAAATAGAGACGAATTGTTAACCTCCTTCTTTTTTTAAAGTCGGTTAAAAAGAGAACCTCTTGCAATGACAACTTTATATAAAAATCATCCGGATCACAAAATCAATATGTGATTGGCTTTCTTGCACACAGGAAAAAATACCAATGTAAAATCACCATGCAAAAAGTTTGATTCAAATTCATTCAAATCACGTTAAATTTACAAGAAATAATATCTTGTTTAGGTGTGTTGGTGTTTATTAATTTTGTTCGTAGCTGCAATGCACTTTTGTGCTTAGTTGTGTGAGTTGTTTTTGTATTGTTGTTGTTGTTTTTTTATATTTGTAAACAGCCGTCAAACTGCTGACTGGTAGGCAGTGTACTAGCTTTGCAGTCGGAGGACCACAGTTTCGAATCCTGGAGTTAAGTCAAAGTATTTTTTTTTATTTTGTAACTAAAACTTTTCAAATAAGTTGTATGTTAAATGATCAACGAAATAATGTTGTATTAAAATTTTACTCGTGATGGTAAATATTTAGTATGTAACTAAAGAATATTTAAAGTGTTGTGACTGCAGGGGTAAGCCTTTTGACTACCACGCGATGAGTTTCGAGTTCAAATCTTGGCCGGGAAGCCAATTTATATACAAACAACCACACGTAAGTTAAATAATTAATAAAATATAATTACTACATTAAATTAAATTCATGTTGTTCCAACTTGAAATAACTTTGATTCAACATGGTTCTTCACTTTGATTTTAACAGCACACAAATATTAAATCAACGTGAGATAAAGTTATTTCAAAAGTAAAATTTTTTTTTGAAAATTACTATAAGTCATGTGTATATTGATTTAACGAAATTTTTTATATTCGGTCTTTTAATGATTCGGGCAGTTTTTTACCAACTCTATAGAAGTAATGAAAAATTATTTCCTTTGCATTGATTAAAATGATCATACATCGTGAAAATGACTTCAGATTCACTGGATAGGTATCAAAAAGAAAAACTTCTTGAAATGAAAACCCTATGTAAAAATGATTAGAAATTATCCAAATTTGTACTATTTCCACATCACAACTTTTGATTCTTATTGACTTCCTTGATAGCTCTTTTTTTTACAGGGATATATTGGGGCATTATATGTATTTTTTGAAACACAAGAACCAATATATTTTCATTTAAAGTCCCTTCTGTTTTGCTAGGAATGAATTTTTAATGAAAAAAGCAAGCGTAACTGCGTTTCATAGTTCTCGTACCTTGTTTTTTCCCAGGTACTTTTTGATTTTGATTTAAATTCATAATGGGAGAAAAGGAAAAGTGAAAAAGTTGATTACTTGATTTTTGTTTATGATTGGACGGATTACTTGTTTATTTCACATTTCAGTTCAATTTTCACTTGCTAAAAATTAGAATTAGAAATACACTATAATTGTCCCAATTTAAATAGTGCCAAACTAACAGCTGATTTTAGCCTTTGTCATAAGTCACTTTCTTCAACTCTGGTCTGTGGTGGGTGCACATTGAATATCCAAACGATAAAAATTTTAATTTGGTTAGCCTATTTACATACATATACTTATCCAGTAAAAAAAATTGGAAGTCATTCTGAAGGAACTACATTTTTATTGCTTCCAGAAAATCGATGTTTTTAATATGCCGACATTTAGCAGAAAACCAAGTAGAAGCTTATGTTGGTCATATAAAACCTTGCAATTCCTCCATAGTTTTAGAAAATACGAAACGAGTTGTTAAAAAAGGTAATTTTTACCATTTTTCCTATATGAAAATATTATCGTAGAACAAAAAATAAGGAAAGTTTTCTTAAAATCGCTTCCAATTGGGTGAATAGGCATCAACAAAGAGAACTTCTTGCAATGACAACCCTATGTATAAATCATTAGAAATTATCGAAATTTGCACTACTTCCAGATCGCTAACTCTACAATTTCATGACTTCTTTGGAATGTATGTTTTTACTGGGTATACATATGTATATTTTGAATTTGCTTCTGAAATTTGTAATAACTATTAACTTCAATTTAGTAGTATTAGTACCTCCAATTTTCTTAAAGTCTGTGTATTTATTGTTTTCTACAGGTGTTTTTTCGCAATCTTCATTTATTTTAGTATTCTCTGCTATTGATATGGGTGAGCTTGGGCGCGTGGTGACGTTGTCTTCATCGTCATCGGATATTACAACCATATCGTTATGTCTAAGGTAGTCTCTCACATAATTTCCGATGATTATAGGATATTCTTGATCTTCAGCTCCTTCGTTCAACTCGTCCTCATCATCTGAGATTAAACATGTTTCGTTCTCATCATAATAGTAGTTGCATTCCGAAAAATTGCTAATTGCGGTATCGACTTTCTTTTCATCAGGTGGTAGGATGTTTTCATGAATTTGTTCATGCTCTACTTTGATATCCAGATTTTGTAAAATATCTTTATTTTCCTCAGTGGCAGTGGTAGTTTTAGCGACAGCTTCTACCAACTTGTCATGGAATTTTTCCAACAAATTTACTTGGTTTTGTTTCTGAAATTAAAAATTAGCAAAATTTTTATCATCATAAACTTCGTTTAAAGAACGGAGATAGTTACTCTGTATTTGACTTATATTTACAATATTATTAACAAATTGTTAGTCAGACTACTTACATATGTACATAAATATCAAAAATGCGTATAACCAACCCTTCAATACAATAATATTTTTGAAACAGCAATTTTTAATTTAAAAAAAAATTTAAAAAAGCACATATAAATTTTATTACAAATAATAACAAAGACTATTTTTAAAATTCAACAAAATTGGTTCTCACCACGATCCTCATCAAATATTTTAATTTTTTATACTACACTTATTTCTAATACCAATACATACTTACATATTTATAAAATTTTTAAGTATGACTTTATGAAATTGAAAAATATAATATTTGCAAGATCAAATTTTAAAAGTGCAGCAAGCACAGAAAAATAAATTCAGTAAAGTGCGACTTTGACTCGCGCACGAAGGGTTCCGTACGTTGGGCTTTGAGCATTTTTTAATAGTATTTTTTCCGTTTTTTCAGCTGAAATAATTTTTTTTTTTTTATTATTTTTCGCTTTTTTCTCGTTTTGGCGATTTTTTTAATTTTGGCGATTTTTTTTTTTAATTTTAGCGATTTTTTTTTATTTTGGCGATTTTTTTATTTTGGCGATTTTTTTTATTTTGGCGATTTTTTTAATTTTTGCGATTTTTTTCATTTTGGCGATTTTTTTATTTTGGCGATTTTTTTTCATTTTGGCGATTTTTCCGGTTTTTCGCGATTTATTTTCGATTTAGATTTTTTTTTAATTTGGTGCTTTTTTTTTGTTTTGGCGATTTTTTTTTGATTTTGGCGATTTTTTTTTCGGTTTGGCGATTTTATAATTTTGAGTTTTTTTTTGTTTTACCGTTTTTGAAAATTTCAACAAGTTTGCTCTTACGGTTTCCAAGATACAGCAAGTTATCAAAATTACATAGTCGAAATTACATTAACTGATGGTACACCCTTTAATTAAAATTTTTTAAATTTTAGTGTTAGTTGTTGTAGTCTGTATAAAAATACACTAACTTTTCAAATTTCAAGTGTATGTATATTACATTGGATTTTAACATTTTTCGTTGCTCGTTTTGGCACACCCTTTAATTTCCAACTCTCATGTATTTGTTGTTGTAGCGGCCAAGGGTCTACACACTGTGTTCAAATTTCAGGTCCGTAGCTCTTACGGTTCCCGAGAAAATACCCTGTGACGGACAGACGGACGGACGGACAGACGGACAGACGTACAGCGTAGCGAAAACAATAGGGTTCCATTTTCACCTTTGGTGTACGGAACCCTAAAAAGAACTAACTAAGGCCGGGTTTACATCGGTGTGCCAAATGTCACACAAGCGTAAAAAAAGTGTAACCACTAATTACTAATGAAAAACTGTTTGATTCAGATATGTATTGCTTAAGTTAAATAGGTCTATACATAACTAATAGACAATTTTATAGAATCCAACATGATTGGAAGCTGTTTAAATCAATAAATACATGTCTGAATCAAATAGCTATTCATTAGTAATTAGTTGGTTACGCTTTTTTGGGCAAATGACACACAAGAAATGCCATGTGTTAAGTCAGCCTAACACATTCTTTTTACCGCACGTAACGAAAATCATCGGTATTTAAAATATTATTCAAAATATGATGCATTTATGATGAATTTTTAGGAAAAATGTTTTCGTTTAAAGTTGTATTTTGAAAACATTTTTTTTTCTGAATTGAGCAATTGTCAAATCATTCAGTGGTAGAAAATGTTCTAGGATTGTTAAAGTTCTAGTAACCCTTAATAAAATCATATATGTATTTAATGAACTTATCATTTTATAAAATTATTTGTTCACTGTAAAGTGAAATATAATTTAATTATTTCAATAATGACTAGGGTTTGGGATTTCCCGGACTTTTGCACTTCCTGGGAAACGGGAATTAAAAAATCAAGTTCACGGGAATTCCCGGGATTCCCGGGAAAAGCTAATTTTCTAAATTAAATACATTTATTAAATGAAAGTTGGTGAAGTTTCGATTGTTTTATTAATGTAAGCATTCTTTTGAAATAAAAGTTAATAAAAAAGCAGTTCTAAGACAAATTTTTAAGAATTTTTAATTGAATTTAAGCAAATGGAATAAATAATTACACATGCTGCAGCAAAAGATCATATAAAAACCAATTGACGACTGTTACCACAATTAGTAGACAATTTTCTAATAAGACCTACCTTCATTTTAATAAGAATGTGCCTTGCTTGTTTCTCATTCTTTTTGAAAAAGTTCCAGGCGGTTTGTTATCGTTAAGTACAAGCAGGCTACAGTACCGTACTGCGCTGCGCCGAGTTTTGAATACCCTGAGCCACAGTATGTCTAAGTGTCTTTCATTTTATTTCTCCTAAAATATTTTCTGCAGGGTTTCCATAATAGCGTCTACTTGTAATCAATTTAAGTTTCGTCAACTCAGAGTTCTTACAGCTTAAAATTTTCACTACACTTTTCAAAATTTGTTCACTAATTCGGTGAAAAATCACTTCAAGTTCGCTTAGCATCGAATTATTTACTTTAGGAAACGATTATATCATTGCAATCATTGATACTTATACAATTTATTCCACTTTTTTTAGGAGATATAGTATGACCTCAATTTAATGGAATTTTTATGAAATTTCAGACTAGATTTGAATAGCTCACATTTTTGTTTTATATTAAAAAAACATGGACATTTTACTTCTTGTTTATCGGAATCGAAAGAATTCTTTCTTTCTTACAGTTACATTTAAAACAAAAACTCAATTTAAATTTTAAGATTAAAAAATTTCGAACAAGGTATATGTAAGTGTTTAAACAGACGATGAAAAACGTGTCAACGTTCGTGTAAATTTAGTCATACAATCATTCAAACGAACTTTTTTAATATATAAAAAAATAATAAGTTAAAAAAAAAAATTATAGTAAAATTGGATTATAAATTCTATATATTTATGAAATAACATGCACTTTAAATTTCCCGTTTTCCCGGGAAAATCTAAAAAATTTCCCGGGAATATTAGACAGACATTTCCCGGGATTTCCCGCCCGGGAATTCCCGTTTCCCAAACCCTAATAATGACCCATAAATTATAAATTTTCAAGAATGCTTAGCTTTGCAGTATATTTGCTGGGTGATCAAGCATATGCAGTCAATATAACTATGTATGTATGTATGTAGTTTAACTAGATCAATGAACTTCTAAAAACAATATTATAAAACGAACTCTAGCAAAAAAACATGATTTCGAAATATGTAGTAGTTAAGAAATTATAGCTTAAATAACAAAACTATAGAAATAATAAGCAGCGCTATTCTCGATTGAATGACAAGAAGTTTTACTCTGATGCTTACAAAAGTTGTAACAATAACTAAAATGCCCTATACTGGATTTCAAATAAAAGCTCTTTTTGTTTAATTTCACAGTGATAGTTAGTTACATTACATGAAAGAAAATGGGCTTTTAATACAAAATAAAGAAAATATAAGAGCTATTACTCTTAGGCATGTTTTCCGCAAGGGAAGAATATAGGCGTATGTGCAGTATTTTACGAATTTTAAGAGATAATAGCAGTCTCCTTAATATCTCCGACAACTTGCTTATTAAAAAAATATCGGTTGACAAAAATAATGTGGACATCTCTCATAGAAGAATTGGAACTCTTTCATTAGTGCTTTGTCACCCAGGGATTTGCGGCATTCATTTACGAAGTACGATGTTTCATATACACTCGTTAAACCGAATATTTCTATCAGATATTCGATGCGACCGTAATCACTTAGCTGCTTTTTTCAGATATTTCTGCTGGGAACGCGCTTCAATCATTCAGGAGCCGAAGGGATATTCTTATCCCAAATTCTGTAATATGTACCCCTGCAATGATCCTATCCTTCCTCTTGAAACCATTTGTATAAACTAGTATAGCTCCAGATGCTATGGGAAAGTTATATTCCAGCGTGTAGCTAAATTACCTCTCGAAGATAGGAAACGGAGTGCAGTAATCAATTAAGTCAGGCATTATGTTCATATTTTCCAGAAGGCTAGCAGTCCTCTAGTCTAATGGAAGAGCATGTTACTAGCCTAGTAAATCTAACGGTAGCCAGTCCAGCATCACGAATAATGCTTTGCTTGGAGTTGATTTCATAGCACCGGCTATCAGTATTGCTTTAGTGCTCTTACGGTTTCCAAGATACAGCAAGTTATCAAAATTACATAGTCGAAATTACATTAACTGATGGTACACCCTTTAATTAAAATTTTTTAAATTTTAGTGTTAGTTGTTGTAGTCTGTATAAAAATACACTAACTTTTCAAATTTCAAGTGTATGTATATTACATTGGATTTTAACATTTTTCGTTGCTCGTTTTGGCACACCCTTTAATTTCCAACTCTCATGTATTTGTTGTTGTAGCGGCCAAGGGTCTACACACTGTGTTCAAATTTCAGGTCCGTAGCTCTTACGGTTCCCGAGAAAATACCCTGTGACGGACAGACGGACGGACGGACAGACGGACAGACGTACAGCGTAGCGAAAACAATAGGGTTCCATTTTCACCTTTGGTGTACGGAACCCTAAAAAGAACTAACTAAGGCCGGGTTTACATCGGTGTGCCAAATGTCACACAAGCGTAAAAAAAGTGTAACCACTAATTACTAATGAAAAACTGTTTGATTCAGATATGTATTGCTTAAGTTAAATAGGTCTATACATAACTAATAGACAATTTTATAGAATCCAACATGATTGGAAGCTGTTTAAATCAATAAATACATGTCTGAATCAAATAGCTATTCATTAGTAATTAGTTGGTTACGCTTTTTTGGGCAAATGACACACAAGAAATGCCATGTGTTAAGTCAGCCTAACACATTCTTTTTACCGCACGTAACGAAAATCATCGGTATTTAAAATATTATTCAAAATATGATGCATTTATGATGAATTTTTAGGAAAAATGTTTTCGTTTAAAGTTGTATTTTGAAAACATTTTTTTTTCTGAATTGAGCAATTGTCAAATCATTCAGTGGTAGAAAATGTTCTAGGATTGTTAAAGTTCTAGTAACCCTTAATAAAATCATATATGTATTTAATGAACTTATCATTTTATAAAATTATTTGTTCACTGTAAAGTGAAATATAATTTAATTATTTCAATAATGACTAGGGTTTGGGATTTCCCGGACTTTTGCACTTCCTGGGAAACGGGAATTAAAAAATCAAGTTCACGGGAATTCCCGGGATTCCCGGGAAAAGCTAATTTTCTAAATTAAATACATTTATTAAATGAAAGTTGGTGAAGTTTCGATTGTTTTATTAATGTAAGCATTCTTTTGAAATAAAAGTTAATAAAAAAGCAGTTCTAAGACAAATTTTTAAGAATTTTTAATTGAATTTAAGCAAATGGAATAAATAATTACACATGCTGCAGCAAAAGATCATATAAAAACCAATTGACGACTGTTACCACAATTAGTAGACAATTTTCTAATAAGACCTACCTTCATTTTAATAAGAATGTGCCTTGCTTGTTTCTCATTCTTTTTGAAAAAGTTCCAGGCGGTTTGTTATCGTTAAGTACAAGCAGGCTACAGTACCGTACTGCGCTGCGCCGAGTTTTGAATACCCTGAGCCACAGTATGTCTAAGTGTCTTTCATTTTATTTCTCCTAAAATATTTTCTGCAGGGTTTCCATAATAGCGTCTACTTGTAATCAATTTAAGTTTCGTCAACTCAGAGTTCTTACAGCTTAAAATTTTCACTACACTTTTCAAAATTTGTTCACTAATTCGGTGAAAAATCACTTCAAGTTCGCTTAGCATCGAATTATTTACTTTAGGAAACGATTATATCATTGCAATCATTGATACTTATACAATTTATTCCACTTTTTTTAGGAGATATAGTATGACCTCAATTTAATGGAATTTTTATGAAATTTCAGACTAGATTTGAATAGCTCACATTTTTGTTTTATATTAAAAAAACATGGACATTTTACTTCTTGTTTATCGGAATCGAAAGAATTCTTTCTTTCTTACAGTTACATTTAAAACAAAAACTCAATTTAAATTTTAAGATTAAAAAATTTCGAACAAGGTATATGTAAGTGTTTAAACAGACGATGAAAAACGTGTCAACGTTCGTGTAAATTTAGTCATACAATCATTCAAACGAACTTTTTTAATATATAAAAAAATAATAAGTTAAAAAAAAAAATTATAGTAAAATTGGATTATAAATTCTATATATTTATGAAATAACATGCACTTTAAATTTCCCGTTTTCCCGGGAAAATCTAAAAAATTTCCCGGGAATATTAGACAGACATTTCCCGGGATTTCCCGCCCGGGAATTCCCGTTTCCCAAACCCTAATAATGACCCATAAATTATAAATTTTCAAGAATGCTTAGCTTTGCAGTATATTTGCTGGGTGATCAAGCATATGCAGTCAATATAACTATGTATGTATGTATGTAGTTTAACTAGATCAATGAACTTCTAAAAACAATATTATAAAACGAACTCTAGCAAAAAAACATGATTTCGAAATATGTAGTAGTTAAGAAATTATAGCTTAAATAACAAAACTATAGAAATAATAAGCAGCGCTATTCTCGATTGAATGACAAGAAGTTTTACTCTGATGCTTACAAAAGTTGTAACAATAACTAAAATGCCCTATACTGGATTTCAAATAAAAGCTCTTTTTGTTTAATTTCACAGTGATAGTTAGTTACATTACATGAAAGAAAATGGGCTTTTAATACAAAATAAAGAAAATATAAGAGCTATTACTCTTAGGCATGTTTTCCGCAAGGGAAGAATATAGGCGTATGTGCAGTATTTTACGAATTTTAAGAGATAATAGCAGTCTCCTTAATATCTCCGACAACTTGCTTATTAAAAAAATATCGGTTGACAAAAATAATGTGGACATCTCTCATAGAAGAATTGGAACTCTTTCATTAGTGCTTTGTCACCCAGGGATTTGCGGCATTCATTTACGAAGTACGATGTTTCATATACACTCGTTAAACCGAATATTTCTATCAGATATTCGATGCGACCGTAATCACTTAGCTGCTTTTTTCAGATATTTCTGCTGGGAACGCGCTTCAATCATTCAGGAGCCGAAGGGATATTCTTATCCCAAATTCTGTAATATGTACCCCTGCAATGATCCTATCCTTCCTCTTGAAACCATTTGTATAAACTAGTATAGCTCCAGATGCTATGGGAAAGTTATATTCCAGCGTGTAGCTAAATTACCTCTCGAAGATAGGAAACGGAGTGCAGTAATCAATTAAGTCAGGCATTATGTTCATATTTTCCAGAAGGCTAGCAGTCCTCTAGTCTAATGGAAGAGCATGTTACTAGCCTAGTAAATCTAACGGTAGCCAGTCCAGCATCACGAATAATGCTTTGCTTGGAGTTGATTTCATAGCACCGGCTATCAGTATTGCTTTAGTGTGGAAAATATTTTCTAGATGTCAACGATTACTCTCTAAGTCAAAGTGTTCGCTTGTTTTCTTTACCTCACGATCAAAAGTATTTTTCACCGTGCCCGAAAATTAATTTAAATTATAATTTATTTAATTTAACATTCCTAAAAAATATTAGGAAAAAACATTTTGACCTTCCATCGGACCACAATACAATAATATAGAATACAATAACTTAGATTAGTATGGGTTTGACGACTCCTTTTAGTAGCCATTCAGTTTCTTTAGAGTTTATGCCCCAACTTGAGTCTGAGACATTTTTTCAAACGTAACGTTATGGCTTTCCTTCCTTTTAAAGGTAAAGGTTCCCTGATGATCTGCATTAGCAAGAATGAAATGCGCATATGATCCACAGCTAAGCCCCTCAATAATAAATTTCAATGAATTTTTAATAAAAAATATTTTAGTGAATAAGTAAAATAATAATTTGGAATTAAATAATTAGTGCATATAAAAATGTTAAACTTAAAAAACGAAAAATTTTAAGGTACAAAGTGGTATTGATGTGTGCTTACACACGTTAAAATTTTATTGATATGTACATATGTTCCCAAAATTTGTTGAGCTTTACCGTAGCCACAACTTTAGCAAAAAAATTAGGAGTCCCTGTAATTTATGCTGAAAAAGTGAAAAAAAATTTTTCCTTAATTTTTGCAAAAAAAAAGTGCACAAAGAAATAATTTTTTTGGTATGAACTGTTAACAACATGATAGACTCTCAGCTACATTATTGTCGCATATAGTTTAGTGCTATCACCCAGGTTAGGTTAGGTTAGCAGGCTGCTGGTAAGGAAGGGTGAAATTTAGAGTCTAGCTCACTTGGGTCCAATACAATGATCCCTTTGTGGTACCTGTGTGGTAAGGAAAATATAGTAAGAGAGAGTGATAGGGAAGGGATAGTTATACAGAAGAAGGTGGTGAAGGAAGAGATAGAGGAAAGCTTCATTCTTTTACAACTCGGATTTCTTTTTTTTTGCACGCTTATTTCCAGTGTTGTAGCGCCTCTGGTGGTGAATGAGGCGAAACTGTGTTTAGTAGCCACTTTATTGGTTAATTTGCTTCGCCGATGATTCTGCTACACAATACCGACGAAGGAGGGCGCTCTGGTGTTACATTAGGACTAGCATCCGCTAAAGCTGGTGTAGTTTTTAGCGACCAGTGCCTGCATCACTAGAACTTTTCTCACAACAACTGATATTATTGTGAATAGAAAAGCAAAATATAAATAATATTATTATCTGAGTTAATAATAATATTATTTATTTATTTATTTATTTATTTATTTGTCTATGGAATAGTAATCCTTACAGACATTTTAAATTAACAAATACCTACATGTGTTAACAAAATAATATACATACATATCTATATTACATAACGAGCCTTGAGCGCGACATTATCGTAAGCGACATCCGGTAAAAATTTTTTTTATTTGAGAAATTAAGATTTCGTGACATAGCTCAAAATTCGAAATTGTCAAAATATCAGAATTGCTTATAGTTTCAAAAATACGGCGCTTGAGATTTTATCGTAAGTAGATGTTTACATTAAAAAAAAAATAAAATTATCGTAAGCGACACACATTTATTCAGATATTTTATTTTTAATTATCAAACATATAAACTATTGGAAAAATTAAATGAAAATTTATTTCACCGATTCTTACGAAACTTGCCACACACCCTAAGCTTTAATAAAGGCACAAAATTGCGTTCAAAAGAGTGGGGGGCACGCCTATTAAATGTTAGCATAATATTTCATGTGCTTGTACTTAACCTTTATTTTCGAAACTTGGAACACACCTTGAACTCTTAAAAATACACAATCTTGTTTTAAAAAAGTAGGCGTAGCCACGCCCCATAAAATTTAATACTATCGGGTATGTTCTGTATTCCACGTGAAATTAAAAGGTGTGGAATTGCCACAGAATTGTTGTTATAAATACATATTTCCTGCAACAATTCTATAGCAATTCCACACCTTTTACATACCCGTATATTTCGTGTTTTTACTTAATCGATTTTTACGAAACAGGGCCATATTTCTAAATAAAAAAAAGATAATTACAAATAAAACTTTTTTGAATTGATCAGAGCTCAAAAGTATGCACTAAAAAGGTAAAAATAAAACTTTTTAAACACATAGGAACATGCCCGGTAAAAAAGCTGCAAGTAATTGTTAAGTACATATGTATGTGCTTAATAACCAATGTTGCTGGCACCAACTTCAAACGGCACTGTAGGTAACATATATAAAAATCTTTTATTTAACTAGATCTATATTATTTGTAGCTTTTTAGTGCTTATTTTTGAAGGCGTTTTAATTTTTTTTAAGTTTTATTAACAGTAATTCCCTACTTTTTGAAAACGTCTAAGTGCTTGCAATCTGTAAAAGTAACTTTTTTGTTACCAGGACACACAATGATACCTGTAGACTCCGTTCACGCCACAATTGAGAATTTAATAAAAAATAGAAGTATTTGGGCACCTTTTGAATGGGCATCACAAATTTCTAATTCGCATTGTACTAAATTATACTGATTTTCAAAATTGGAAGACATACTCCAACGTATTTTTGCCACATAAAATTAAAATAAAATTTAATAATTTACGATCAGTTAACTTTGACAAAAATAATTTTCGCGCACAATTAAAGTATGGATACAATGATGATAAAATCGAAGAGTTAAACCTTAATTTAATAAAGCGCTCAAGAAAAAATACAGAGCTCCTTGACAATGGACCGCAATTTCTTTATTCACAAAAATTAGAAATAGCACAAAAATTTAAAGATTTGTGGACATTATGTGACAACGGAATAATATCTGAAAGATATCATCAAGAATACATTAATATGAAAAGTAATGATAAAATTGAAGATATACTAGCTGAGAGTGACGATGATGATAATTAAAAAAAATTAAAGCCATTTCCATAAGTATTACTACTAAATACCTAACATAATTATATTAATAAAACACTTTATAATATTTAAATAATATTGTTTATAATACATAATACCTATTTTTTACCAAAATAATATTGTTTTGACAACCTAATTGTAATCAGATTGAAAAAAACCCAAATGTACCAATTTATTTTTCTATTAAATAAAAAAAAACACAAAAAAAAATATCGTAAGCGACAAAATTTTTTTAATTCCTCCATTAATATGAAAAAAAAAAATTATCGTAAGCGCCATAACTAGTGCCAAATATGAAAATACAAAATTCTCTTTGCTCCCAATCACTGGCCAGGACAAAATTATCACAAACTGCATAAAAACATTTTCAATTTTATCCATACATTTGGAAATAATCAATAAAAAGGCTCTCCTGTAAAGTTTGGTTATTGTCGCTTACGATAATGTTGCGCTCAAGGCTCGATAATATTGAACAAAAATTAAAATAATTTAAAAAAATATAAGTTACAATAAGTTACGAGTTTAAATGTATTAATAGACTATTTTTGATAGCAGTAGGGCATGCAGAATAATCAATGAATTTATAAAATTTGTTGAAATCGTTACACATCCTTCTCAGTGGATCAGCATTAGCATAGTTAGCTCTAACAAATATAACCGATAAAGGAATTAGATGACGTGAAGGGCGTTATCTACAAAAAGAATTAACTTTGTTATGCCTAATCTTAGTATTGTAAATATGGCTACACTATTTTTAGATGTGACTAAAATATAATTGAGACTTACCATACCATATTCTAATATTACAATAATATTGTTAAATATAACCATTGTATTATTTTATATAATAATTGGAAATTTATTTGCTACAGCAACAATGAAATGCATATAGACATCGCTGAACCACCAGCAAATAAATTTCAAATTAAAATAAACTTATGACACTATGTCGAATAATAAATTTCTTAAATATAATTAAAAATATTTTGATTTTTAATTATAGATATATTTATTCGTAGATCTTTTGTTTAAAACAGCTGGCAGAAGATGTTTCTGAAAAAGTTTTTTTTTTAACTTAATATAGTATGGTTTTGGATAACATTATATGGTTATTTACATTATATTATTTTTATATAATAATACAAATTATGTTGTAGTCATAAATATTTAAAAAAATTGTATTGTTACCCCCGTATTCATAAAAAAATAAAATGGATTTGAAATTCGTTTTAGGAAAATTTTGTATAAAAAATTTTAAATAAAATACATTTCAAATTCGTTTCAAATTTTATGAATATGGGGGTTAAACTCTAACCATATCACACTTTTTATGAATATAATAATGTAATTATTAAATTTAAGCATTACTTTGTTTATCGCAACGAAATTAATGTTTAAAATAACAATAGCTATATTTCAACGACCATACATTTGTTTCAGAAAACATAGTATTGTTTTCCCACGCATTCTACAACCACATTTTTTCTCTGCGTGTAGGGCTATCGAACCAATACTATGCAGTATGTGTGTTTTTAAAAAGTCTTCATTTGTTGCCCGGTGTTGTGAATGAAAATACATAATATAATGAAATTAAAGCACTTCAAACGAAAAAATTTCTGCGTTCAAAAAATAGTTTTATACGATTTATGTTTACTTATAATTTCGAGTATGCAGTTTTTGCAGCTGGCTAACTCCAATCCATTTTTGTAAATACCTGTGCAGAATAATATTACCCTTATTAAATAAAAAAAAAACAAAGATAGTTCAAACCGTTTTTTATTTCCCTTATCCACAATACCTATAATAAGTACCTGCTGATTGTTGACAATAAAAAAATCTCGTTAAAAGGTTACCCATATTTTTCGTCTCACTGCAATCACAGTGATTATTACGAATAATACCTACTACTTCTATCTTTCTTTCTTAATAAAAAAAAATAACGATTTTCCCTTAAATAGAATAACTCTTAATAAAAATCAGTATAGTAGGGAGTGGAATTCTTTAGCATGTTTCATATTTCATCTGGCTTTAAATTTACATAACGTGATAAAACTGCACTGACACAAAATTAAAATCGAGGGTTTTATTTAGTAAAGCGCATTATTTCAAAATATGTATATTTGAAAAAGTTGTAATCCGATACTTAAAAATTTATATATGTATGTGTGTACGGAGTATAGCCTTACTAAAACAAATAAAAATAACAAAATTAAAAGTAACAGATACAGTATTTACCGCTTATATGCACGCCGGTTATAAGCATTTATCGTTTATATGCAGCCGAACTTGAACAACATTTCTTTTGTATATAAAATACACGCAATATTTTTTAATATATGCATTTCGCTTATATGCATTTCTCGCTTTTATGCACCAAAATTATATAGGATTTTGAGAAATTGCATGAAAAAAATTCTCATATATGCACTGTTTAAATTTTTCATCATAAATAAACAAAAATAACGAACTTTTTCGAAAAAAAAATTATTTTCAGCTAAGAGCATTTACAAAAAATTAAATGAATTGCATTCAAATCTTCAACTTTTAACTTTAAATTATATATTTTCTTAAATTAATAATTAAAAACCGACTGTATTTAAGGTGAAATATAATTTGAAAGTCAAAGCACTGATCTCAACAAAAATATAAGATGTATATGTATATATTCATAGTCATTTATTTCAATGAAATTGAATTTACAAAACCTATACTGTGAACTCTTATTTTAAGTTATTTTTGTTTCAAATTGATTGATCTCAATAAAAATGTTTAAAAACACAAAACAAACTAGCAATGCGCATGCATATTCTGTTTTTACAATTACATTTCTGAAATTCTGGTGCAAGTACTACTAAATACATATACTATATAACATCTTTTTTATATAAGCACCACCGATGCAACTAAACGAGTTTTTCTACATGCATTGCAAATGCATATAACCGAGTTTTGGTAAATGCATATCCCGCTTATAAGCACTAAATGTCGAGCAAATTACGAAGTGCATATAATCGGTAAATACTGTATACAAAAATTTAGTTACACTTAACTATTCCTAAAACTAAATGCATTTTTATAAAGTTATTTTCAAAGCAAAATTTTTCTTTCAAAAAGACTTGAAATTTTTGTTTCTACAATAATTCAAGACGTTTTCAAAACAAAAATGATACCTAGTTCTTAAAACAAAACTAAGCAAACTTGGTTTTAATTCGTTTTTTTAAATAAAAGTTTTCTTCCTTGATTCAAAAAGTTTTATATTTGGCTTTACATATGTAAGTTTTCACTTACCACTTTATCACCGCCAAAATCTAGATGTGTCGATTCAAAACTTTCAATTTCCGCAGAAATTTTGTCTATAGTTTCAAATTCTTGCGAAATATGTTGTTGTTGAATATGCCACCAAAAAACTGATCCATCGTACGTAGTATATGCGGTATTTATGCCATCAGCATTTCTCAAACAAATTGAACAAACAAATATTGGTTTTTCCATACTATTGTAAAACACTTCACCGCATTTCAACCAACTTGTTGGAATATTTGTAAAATTTTTGTTATCGTTGCAAGTATTCATTATATTTTTCATTTTTACTAAATATTAATTTTTTATAGGTTTTGTATTTAATAACGTTTATATAAGTATGTATACTATTTATATCTTAATATCACAGCAAAATCTTTTTCTTAAATTCTTAAATTAGTAAACAAATATAATATTTACTTCCGCTTCCTTTTGCTATTACGACCGTTCTGTTCAAGTATTTAAAAATTACTAAACCAAAGTTGAAAATGAGGAACTATTAAATATGAGAGAAAACATGCAGAGTGTGGCATGAATGTCAGTGTTACCACACATGGTGTGAAATGTTTCCCTGAAAATATAATAAGCTATACGTGTTATATGTATGTATATGCAAAGGCTCAGTTAAGGCAGAATTAGTTTTCACTTTCTGTTCTGTTACGAATCAGCTGACTGTTTTTTGTTTATAGAAATCTAATACAAGTCGTTAGTTTTTCTGTTTCGTTCTGTTCAACCTGTGAAAATCAAAATTTTTAAGTAATTGTAAGTGACAGCATAAATTAAATAAAAACATTTTGAAATAAATTGTAATTGTGCTGTTACAATTTAAAAATATTTAATTTTTACCAGAAAAACATAAAATTATGTTGAAACAAACAATATACGATGCAAAACTTATCACATTAGTGGAAAACTGTGACCCTAATGGTCACAAACAGCTTATAAGTTATTACAGAAAAAGTAAGTACTTAAATTTAGAAGCAGAACGGTACAGCACAGAACAGCAACAGAAAGTAAAGACTAATGAAGCCTTTACGCGACTGTAATGTAAAGTAACTGCAACAGTAGGAAACAGCTGATCGATATTGTTATGTGAAAAGTAATGAAAATGGTTCTAGAGATGTAATGTAACCTACTTTTCACATAAAAATATTGATCAGCTGTTTCCTACGTTGCAGTTACATTACATTACAGTCGGGTAACTGAGGCTTTAGCCGACTGTAATGTAATGTAAATGCAGTAGTAGCGTAATGTTTTCCATGCAATGACTACTAAGATATTTTTAGAATCGCAGCCAATTAACACGACTGACCATCTTCACATATGAGTAAGGTAGAGCACTTCTCAGTGGGCTACAGATTTTAACGATCGTGGGAGAGTGATCGGACGATAGATCTAGGGAAGCTTCAACGTGAATTAATTCCCTAGAAATATTTTTCATGACGCCAAAATCTATAGCATCCGGAACTTTATGTATGTCAGTACGCCAGTAAGTGGGCTCCCCACTCGAAATAACGTCCAAGCCCATTTTGGAAATTGTATTGAACAACGCTCGACCTCTGGGTATAATAAGACGCGAACCCCAGAACGTATGTTTAGCATTATAGTCGCCAGCTGCTACGAAACAAGGGCCGAGAGATTTTTAGAAATCCTCATATTGATCCTCAGTAATTGCAAATCTAGTGAGGGAGTAAATTGATGATATGACAAAATTTGTGCAAAAATTTTCGACACAAATATTCGTTGCTTGTAGAGGTTCTTCACAAATGTTGTCAATAATAAAATGCTTGAGTCTTGACTTTATTAAAATTGCAGATCCCCCGATCCTTTGAATCATATAAATGGTAGCCGTTAATTCTGAATAGACTTCTTGAAGTCAAGTGAGTCTCAGAGACCAACATTATATCAATATTTTTTTCCGTTTTTTTTGAGATGAAAAATTTTTTATTTTGGCCAGTGACAAAATGACGGTCAATTTTATTATTATTATAATTAAAAGCGTTAATAGCATAATTTGACTTAAGAATAAATTGAGTTAAATGTATTACAAAATTTTACAAACCGAGCTTCATATTTACGTGAAATCCTCATCTCTCTAAAGTAGAGCAAACACTATAAAACATGGGTGACAGTTTTGCCCAAATTTTGGCTTGATCCATAGTGTGAACACGAATTTCGTCAGCGCCCATATTGGTTTATGCCTGATAGTATGTACTAGGATGATCGACTCAATTTTTTCTACCGGTTTTAAAACCCGGTTTTTTCACAATACTTCTGGCGGTTTTTTCAAAATGTTGATTTTACAATATAAAAACCAGCTGAGTCGAATACTTTTCGATTTGTATATTTTGCAATAAAATTAGTTTTTGCTATGGTTTAACTTACACCACCGTGTTCTGTTGATTTTCCTAGGTATTTTTTTTCAGTGTAAAAGTTCTAAGCATTTTTTGAGCATGGCACACTTACTGAAACATGAAATAAAAGCCAAATTATTTTATGAGGTGGTAGCAGAGGCTAATTAAATTGGCCTTATGGTGTGCAAATATTGGCCTTGTGGATGTCAAAATCTATTTGCAAAATGTGTTTTTAGTTTTGTTGACATTTTGCTTCATATTTTATATAGATCTACCTCTATCCACCTCGTCCATAAATTCATATGTACTCGTATATATGTATATTATACATGATATTATCAGGTATGTTCTGACAATCGCATCGTTTTCAAATCGCATGCGAGTTGCAAATCGCCAAACTCGTTTCTACATGTTCTGTAACTCACTCGTGTTGCTTGGTACTTGCCAATTCATTTGACAAAACAAATGACAAGACAAAATTAAGAAAACAAAAGAACAGTAAATAAATTTAAATTTTACAATAAAAATTTTGCGAAACTATTAATATTTCTCATTAAAATCAAAAGAAATCATATTTAATTTCATTTATTAACCATTTTAGTGTTTTATTTGGGCTAAGTTCATCACTTCACTTCAGTATACTCTTGCGATTTGAACTCGCCAAGATTCTGGCGATTGCGATTTGCAGAACACCTCTCTTGCGAGTTCAAGTCACAATAGCAAATGTTATGCGATTTGCGAGTGTCATAAATATATGAAATTAATTTTTATGTTTTACGTTTTAATTTTTCTATTGTTTTGTAGTATTTACATGAACTGTTAACTCTTTTTCCTTAATAAAACAATTTAAAATCAAAACTTTTGTATAATAATTCTCTTATTTAAAAAAACCGGTTGACCGGGTTTTCCTGAATTGTAAAAACCGAAACCGGGTTTTTCATAATTTCAAATATTCGAACTATTTGAAACCCGGTTTCTGGAAAAAGTCGAATAATCGATCATTCTAGTATGTACCAAAAAGTGTCAGTAAAGGGATATTTTTGTAGAATAGCTATATTCATATAATTTTATTAATTCATATATTTTTATGAAATGCAAGGCTGTGTGAGATGTTCAAGATAAAATTGTATGAGGAGTTGTTTGAGATAAGATAAAATTTAAATAATTCATTATAAACAGTTTTTGTTAGCAATAATGCACATACATTATTTGTTTTTTCTATGTTTGTGTGTCCAATTTTTATACCCTTTACCAACAAAAATGGTAAAAGGGTATATATAGGTTTGTCATTCCGTTTGTAATTTCTATAATATCAATAAGCGACCCATATAATATATATATTCTGGATCCTTATGCATAGGGAAGACGAATAAGCGATGTCCGTCTGTCCGTCTGTCCGTCTGTCCGTCTGTCCGTCTGTCCGTCTGTCTGTACGTGAAATCGGTTTTCCGAAGCTCCCAGAAGAGCTAGAGACTTCGTTCTTGGACTGATGTGTCAGAAATTTTCCAAAATAGATTGGTATTGAAATTCAGCAAAATCGGGCAGACGATTGCAGAGCTGGAAAACTTAAACTTCATTTTGCCATATAAAAGTAACTCCCGAAAACAAATTTTTATTTTTTTTTAATAAATGTACATATTTTACACTTCAGTACGACTAAAATTGGAATTTTAAATTAACAAAATACAAAAAAATTAAAAAGACGTTTCCAGGGTTGGAAAACTTTAACTTTTTGTGTTATGTAAAATTAACTATGTCTAAAACTATATTAGTATTTTCTCGAGAACCGTAAGAGCTACAGGCCTGAAATTTGGACACAGTGTGTAGACCTTTGGCCTCTACAACAACAAATACATGATAATTGGAAATTAAAGGGTGTTCCAAAACGAGCAACGAAAAATTTTAAAATCCCATGTAGTATATATACAATTGTATGTATATACACTTGAAATTGGTAAGGTTAGTGTATTTTTATACAGACTACAAAAATTAACACAAAAATTAAAAAAAAAATTAAATTAAAGGGGGTTCCATCAGTTAATGCAATTTTGACTATGTAATTTTGACAATTTGCTGTATCTTGGAAACCGTAAGACCAAAACTCTTGAAATTTTCAAAAAAAGTTAAACTGAAAAAATAAAAAATTATAAAATCGCCAAACCGAAAAAAATCGCCAAAAACAAGAAAAAATCGCCAAAACGAAAAAAAGCACTAAATTAAAAGAAAATTTCTAAGACTAAAATAAATCGCAAATAAACGAAAAAATTGCTAAAATGAAAAAAAAAATCGCCAAAATGAAAAATATCGCTAAAACGAAAAAAAACCTAAAAAACAGAAAAAAATCGCCAAAATGAAAAAAAATCGCCAAAAAAAGAAAAAAAATCCCCAAAACGAACAAAAAAACTAAAAAACAGAAAAAAATCGCCAAAATGAAAAAAAATCGCCATAGTAAAAAAAAAAATCACCAAAATGAAAAAAATCGCCAAAACGAGAAAAAAGCGACAAAACTGAAAAAATCGTTTTAACTGAAAAAAATTTCAAAAAAGCAAAAAACCTTCCTTTCGTGCGCGATTCAAAGTCGCACTTAACTGATTTTTTTAATATTAAAGGAATTAAATGAAACTAAGTTTTTGCTTATTTCGTTCTTGCTTTTTTCACTTACCATATTTTATGTATTTTTTAAAGAACTAGATTGGTATCAATAATCAGAAAAATCCAAAATTATGACTCCAGGGTTGGAAAACTTACACTTTTTGTGTTATGTAAAATTAAATAGGTCTAAAAATTTTTTTCTTTTTCTTTATAAATTGAATATATTTTATGATTCTGAAAGAAAAGTTTGGTGTATGAAATTTGAAAAATGAAAATTATAGCTCCAAAGATGGAAACTTTAAAAAAATGATAAATTTTTTCACAAAACAAATATGTATGTACGTGTCTGTATACTATATATATGTACGTACGTTGGTAAAGGGTATATAAGATTCGGCACAGCCGAATATAGCACTCTTACTTGTTTTTTCTTGAATGAAGTTTTGAGTGTCAAACATGATCGATAGTCTAAAAAATCATCATTATTCAAAACTGATGAACTTTTGACTATCTCTCATGTCCAATAGTGTGTACCCCACTTAAAAAAGTTTACTATAAAGATTTAAGCAAAAAAAAAAAGAAAATTGTTTTTTGTCCCATTTTGGGATAATTATACCGAAATCGGCAACGCTGAGAGGATATTAAAAAAATTGTGAGTATGTAATTTGAGAAATTATGTATGTATGTATGTACTATATATGTAAGAATGTATGCACCACATACTTCTTCTTGATATAAATTTGAAACACGTATGTATGTGCGTAGTAGATACGTATGTACATATGTATGTATGAAAACACAAATATTCCACTGATCATCACATTTAGAAATTTAATAAATGAGCAGTGGTTTATTTTTGCAACGTAGGGATTTATTTTACCACAATCTGTTTAGAACTCCGGAATTTATGGATTTCTCTTGCGTTAACAATTTTTCAATGAAGACATGCTTCAGCATGATTCTATTTGTCTCCAAAATTTTTGTTTAGTACAGTTAGTGTCATTAATATTCGGTTTTCAGACTCACATTCAATAAAAAGTTTACCAAACAATGGCAACCATTTAAACTGAAAAATTTCTTTCATTATTTTATTTAGCAATTGAGTAGGTACAAATATGAATTTATAAAAAATAATCGAAAAAATTATATCAGTAGGTAAAAAATTACAGATTACTTGACGTACTTAAAAATGTCGCGTCATTAATGTTCGGTTTTTTGTAAAGTAAAGAAAAAATCAAGGGAGTTTGAATCGTTTTCATTTTAATTAGTCCTTGTAAGGATATTTATCTCATCAGAGGACTTAAATTAAAAAATTTGACATATTTTGAAGCAGAAAAACTATACGATATTTTTTCCGAATATGACTTTAGTTTTTCTTCCTGTTATAACTAAACTCCAGAATGTGTTACAGACTTTGCGGGATGAATTTGTCACTCAAACTTTGATTAAGAATAATATCTACCAATTACATGCAAGCTATACCCGAATGGGGGTGTTTTATGACAAAGGTCATATCCTTCGTAATAGTGAAATGTGTTAAAAATATCTATTTATATCTATTTCTATTTATATTAAGTGTATGTATGTATGATCGTAGGAATTTGTATGTATGTATGTACACTTAGTCGCAAAACTCTACCTACGACTTAATATTCTAAAAAAATTTTACTTTTTAAAGGAAAATCAATAATTTTGTCAACTTTTTTTTTAAAGTAGAAGTAATTTAAATTAAATAAAAATACCACATTTGATTTCACTAAACAATATTAAACAAACAAAAAATAATAAAATTCAATATTTTACCCGATTGCAAAAGTGTACATACGATGTATTGTTGAGTATATTGTGTGTGTCCGTTTTTTGATCAAAAGCTTCTCTAACCAGATCTTTAGTTGTTTTCGCCGATACATTTTCCCATTTTTCCTTTAAAATTGTAATTATTTGAGATAAGAGACTATGGTCGCTATTTTGACGCCTCTACTTCAAAGAAGCCCATAAATAATCGATCAGATTTAAATCTGGGGACTGTGGAAGATGTGGAAACTTCGGTTTTACTTTATAAAGAAGCCATTCCTTAACCAGCCTTAAGTTATTCTTGGGGTCATTATCATGCATATATGTATGTATATAGATTTATCTTTAAGGAGCAATTTGTTCACATTCTGTAAAAAAATATATTTTTAAATATCTAAATTACCACGACGATCCATAATTCCATCAAAAATTTTAATTCTCCAACCCCATCAGTACTTATGCACTCCAACACCATTACGGAGTCCCAACCATGTTTGACAGCACTGCATACGTTTTATTATCCAAGTCAATATTACATTTTATTCATGTTTTTGGTCGTCCGTCGTTTCGAAATAGGTTGAATTTACGCTCATCCGTAAAAATAACTCTTTCCCAAAACTTAGATTTGTTAAGATGGACGTGTTTGTACTCCAGATCGTATGTACATATATCGTTTAGTTTTGTTTATGTGACTTATGTACGGTATTTTTCTGGCTATACACGTCTATAATCCAAGCGAATTATATTAGCATCTAGAAGTATTTAATAATTATTTTTAAGGTCCTCTTTCAGTTTTGTGGTACTTCCGCTTGTATTTTTCGCCATTTCTCTTACAATTTTGCGCCTTAGTCTTTTATCAACCGTTGCTATTCGTCCCAATCGTGGAAAACTTTGATTCTTTTGTAATTTTAATGATAATTATGATTGTAAATTTACAAAAATTTAATGTTTGTCTGGTTTTCTCATTTAATTCCCTTCATTTGAAAGATTGATGACGAATTTTTGAAGGTTGGTTGATATTTCCTTATTTTTCCCCATTTTTACAACTACTGCTAATAATCAAAGCAAAATTTAAGCAAAATCTAACACATATTGTTAAAACAAGACTAAATGAACACAAAATTATAAAATAAAACGTGCTACTATATCTGTAGTTAATACAATTCAAACGCGTATATACACTTTTGTGACGTTGGCTAAGCATAATTTTTCAGCAATTTTTACTTTACCAAAAAATTAACAGTGATTTTTTTTTTATTTTTTATCTCGAAGTTATAAAGTGGGTCCAATATAATACTCAAGATACAATATTTTCAAAAATTAAACATTAAATAAAAATTAGGAATAAAAGATATGAAATACCTAAAATCGTATGTAGAGTTTTGCGACTAAGTGTATGTATGTGCGAATGGATTAAGGGTATTCATAGGTTTGAAGTTTTTATATGTGTATAATTTTCTAATGCCTACTGGAAAATTGTGAAAATGATTTTTCCTAATGCCGACGGGAAACGTGAAATGTTAAGCATAAGAAGATGAAAAACAAGTGTAACATATTATGGGCAGGATCACGCTCACTTTATAAGATTGTAGCTTAAAGCCTTGCGTTCGTGCGAGTTAAAAGGTGTATATGTATATAGTTTTTAATTCCGAGCAATATTAGTGTGACCCCGCCCACACTGGTGAAAACTTTTGGGTTTGCAGATTTTTCTAGTTGGTTTCTCACCTAGACCTACTTGTGTATCAAAGTTCAGCTCATTAGCGCAAGTTTGCATTTTTAATTCGTATGGGCGTAGCCCCGCCTCCCTGGCTAAAATTTCAGGGTTTTCAAATTGTTTTTATTAGTTTCTCATCTAGGCCTACTTGTGTATTCAATTTCAGCTCATTAGAGCCACATTTACTTTTTAGTTTTTATGCGCGTAACCCCGCCCACTCTTTCAAATTCAATATTTTATTTCGGCAGAGCTTTTTATTCGTGACAAGTTTCATTGGAAACGGATAATAATACTGACATAAATAGTATGTATATTTAAATATGCTGAGCCGCAGTACGTAAGTCAAATTTCAATAAAATCGCTTCCATTAAGCGCTTTAGATTTGCGTTTTTAATTCTTATCTTCATGTTCGTAGCCCCGCTCCCTAGGTATGTCTTAAAGTATGCACTTTTTGCACTTCTATATCTCAGTAAGCTTTCATTGCAAAACTTTCAAATTTTGCGTGTGACGTTACATGAATTAATTCTAATTATGGTTTAAATTTTAGAATTTTGCAATTGCCGGGAACAAAGTTTCCGTTCGCCTAGATCCGTGGGAATCTGTGTGTGTGTATGTCTGTAGGAGTTGAAGGCTGATCGTTAGATTGTGCTATTCAGATTGATCGATTGTATGCGGATGTATGACCGTGAGAATTTGTGTATGTATATCTGTGGAAATTTAAGGCTGGCCGTGAATTTTGAAGGGTGCGTTGATGATGAAATAGTTGGATTTTTCGTAGATGAATTCTGGTATGTACATATGTGTTTGTGATTCCTCATGCTAGTATTTATATGTACATAGAAATAAATGGTTTTCCGTATCGACATTTGGTTGTATAAAATATTGGTGGCTATTCTGGAATACGCGTCGACTTGGTGAAATTTACATGTAGAACAAAAACAAAACTTCATAAATGTTAAAAATTTGTTTTTGTTTATCATACAAAATTTACCGTTTTTAAAAAAGAGAGCAACGCGTTGAAATTCTCACGTTTATTTCATTTTAGAATTGTATGGGAAACAAAAACAATTTATGAAACTTTGGTTTTGCTTTAATGTAAAGTTTCACTTCTTCGACGCGTTTTCCCGAATAGCCACCATTATCATATATCTGAACTTTCCTAATCCTAGTGTGTTTTTATACTTAAGATTGCTTAATATTTTGTCAAACTTAATTTGTTCAGCGTTAAAGTCTGCCTGTGAGAAATTTATTTATAGTACAGATTTTGTTTATTTAACAAGATCCGCCTTCTTTGACTGAACGGTTTTTCATACGATCGTGAGAATTTGTGTGTTCTTATCAATCATATCTCTATACAACACATTCATGAATTGGGTTGACCCAGATACTATTGCTGTCTTCGAATAAATGATTAGAAAAAAGCTTTTTCATCACCTTCCAACAGGTTTATATATTTTGCTAGCATGCATGCCTCAGCATGCTTCTATCGATAGTGACGCGAGAGTCCGCGATGTAGTGGTGTTTCAATTAAAAATCTATATACATATATACTATTTTGAATTTTTTACAAAGTAGATACATATGTAATTCATATGCCACAAAGTTTGTAAGTTTTTTGGTACTCGTCCCATTTCAAAGAGATTTTCGATTGCCTTAGTTTTTTCGAGTGCAGCTTTTATTTTCAGCGGTACTGACCATATTAACTTTGAGAACATGTCAATTACAGTCTACAAAAATCATTAATTTATATTTTCTGTAGAATAGTCCCCCATTTCACCTAAATCAGCTCCATAAAAAATCATCTGTTCCTTTCATTACATCTCTACAATGCACAAACAATTTTCGAGATTTATTATAGAGTTCGTTATCTAAATATCTTTTTAAAGGAATTAAGTTGTTTTACAGATTTTTTGGAAAGTATTGTGATCTATTTGATGCACTTGCAGCTTTTTTTTTACTAAAATATAGTGAATTTTCCACGGCCCTATATATAAGAAAAAATTGGAATGAAGTTAGCACAAGTGACGAACTTAAATTAGGTGCTTACGAGTTCCTCCATACAATTTGATATTAAAACTTAGTGCATTACGTATGTAGCTTTAACCCAATACTAAGTTATAGCGTGATTTTTAATGTGAAGTTTTATGGCAAAACTCTTTAAGATTATATTAAATTTTGCCACTTATGCTAACTTCATGCCAGTTTTTTTCTTATACATAGGGCCCCAATCTGTACATTTTATTGTTCAGCTGTTCAATTTAATTTTCAAAAGATGATTTAATTTTTAGAATTTCTTTTTCAATTTTATAACTGTCTTCTATCCCTAATTTAATTCACGTTGTAGTACATCAATGTGTATTTGAATATATTCTTGTATTATATTAATGCCTCCCTTAAGATACATTACTCGTATTAATTTGTCCTTTAGTTTACCGATTTGAGTTTCCAGAAACAATTTACTGATATCATCGATCTTCGTCAGTGAAATTATATCTTTTACTGACTTTTCAAATTTATGATAGGTTTTTGATGTTTTATCAATTATTAAAGAAAAGAAACCCAGTGTAAGAGCCTATCTTGGACTGTCACCTTAAAGTATATCCTCATATAGCTCAATGTTACTGCTACCAAATTTTCTTTTGTCATTATGATTTCTGTGTTTTTAATTTATTTCTAGCCTCCAAGAGTCATAAATCAGTACAAGGGTATTTCGTGTTGGCAGTCTATGAGTAAAAATCATCTTCAGCATCATCATCATTATTAACATCATTAAATAAGATAGTGTAATAAACTATTGTCCCTTCTTGGATGTACTTATCTCTTTCTTGGCTGGTGGTTTCTGAAACTTTAATCTTTGATTATTCTAAATTTCTGTCTTCATTTTACTTTTATCTTTCTTGGAAATTATTTCAATACTTTTATAAATATTTATCAATTTTTTGAGAGGATCTGCTATAGGTCCAAATATATCTCTTAGTTGTTCAAATGTATATATTTCACCAGTTTTTATACAACAAAGCCTTTTCTTCAACACATCAGGTTATCAGGTACCAGATCAGGCTATCAGGTAGCTGGTCTGGTTTTCAGATCAGGCTATCAGGTAGCTGATCTGTAAAACACATCAGATTATCAGAAGCTGTTCAGATTTTCAGATCAGCTTATCTAATTCAGATTGGGTTGTCAGTTTAAAAGTAGCTGGCCATTTATAACATTTATGTGAATGAAGTTTAAGGTCAAATGGAATACGAAAAATTAAACATTAATGCAGTCAAATTGTTTTCTATAGCGATCACCGTTGAATTCAATATCTTTGCTTATAATCAAAAATCCATATTTATCCTTCCAACATACTTTATATTTTTCTCATCTTACTTAAACATGATTATTACATTATGATTGATTATGTCGCATCAAATGTTGACATAAATGGAATGAATCAACATTCTTATCTCATCCCATACAATGTGTAATATACCATTCATTTAATTGATGAAATTAATTTCTTTAGGTATTCATATTTGAGTTGATATAGAGATTTTGAGTTTAAATAGATGTTTTCAAACTTTAGTCCCTTATAACTTTCTAACAACCCAATCATAACGTTAGTTTTTCACAATTTCACAGACCAACTATTGTTGCACGAATAGAATTTGGTAGGAGGGAACTATGATTTATTGTTTGATTTATGATTAATGTTCGATGATTCATCAATATTTCGTACCAAGGTATTTTTAGATTGTTTTGACCATGAGTATGAATCAATATTTATGAAATCCATTTCATAAATACTGGTGTTTAAAATCAGTATTTTGTATGATAATACTGGTTTTACCATGTTTTGAATGTCAGTATGGGTCATTATCTCTTATTATAGGAAAAAATAAAAAAATATAGGTAGCTATACGATTTCTGAAAATATTTTCTGGTATCGTATATCTGTATTATTTTATTTTTTTTCTATAATAAGAGATAATATTATGAAATTTATTTGATAAATATTGGCACATACTCATAGTCAAAACAACCTAAAAATAGGTTGGTACAATATATTGATGAATCATCAAAAATTCGTACCAAACTATTTTTATGTTGTTTTACTAACCGCAATTTTTTTAAATAAATTCATTTCATAAATATTTTTTCTGATATATAATCATACTATGTTATTTTTTCTATAATAATAGATAATGACGCATACTCATACTCAAAACAAAGGATATTTTTATCTTGCTTTGACTAGTTATGCGTATGCGTCAATATTTATGAAATGCATTTACATATGTAGTTAGAAAATGCGGTTAGTAAAACAAAGTACATTTTAAGAGTTTAAAACCACAATTTTTATAGTAATATTGTATGTATTGTATACAGATATGGTAGATGGTGATGAGAACCTTTTCTAATCATTAATTCGCATACAGCAATTGTGTCTGGATCAGCCCAATTCATGAATGTGTTGTATACAGATTTGGTTGATGGTGATGGGGACCTTTTTTAAGTGAGACATCATTACATCTGAATGCGATATAAGTCAGCCAACGTCAGCAACAAAAACTTCAAGGGGGTCAACCAGCAAACCTCATGTATAAATACTTGAGGCAAAAATTCTCTCAAACATATGTAGATATTCCAATGTTTCTGATACTTTATGGAAACATCGATGGTGGAGGTAACTGAGTTATTTGAGATCAATTTGGTGCATTAGTTGTTTATTAAACATGTATTTCTTTGTATGTTAACTACACAGAGAAAACAGTGCCTTAAATACCTCATAAAATAGAACAAAATTAATAAAAAAAATCTCTATGGTTTTTTTTCAATAAGGAAATCTTATTAATTTTATAGAGAAAACCTTTTTGAGAAAATCAAGAAAAAATCTTGTAGTTTTTATGAGATTATCTTATTGAATTTTTCAAATAATAAAAAAAATTGCGTCTTTATTCTCTGTACTTATGTATTTTCATTTAAGTTTTATACCATATACATATGTATGTATGTAGTATGTTGTAGATATTATTTATTTATACATACATACATACACATTAGGTTATATTCTTAACTAACTTACTCACCAAGTATTGAACCAGCAAACTTCTACCTGATAGACAAGCACTCTACCCAATATGCTAACAAGAAGCCTGAATAACTATTGAAATTATTGTGCAAACATTCTTATACAAAAATGAAAAAGATCATGAAAAAAATTTCTCTATGTCTTTTTATCGATATGAAATAACAAGACACCTCATAAAATCAAGAAGATTTACTTATTAAAAAAAATCAATAAGATGTCTTACACATAATCATATAGGAACCTCATAAAATCAAGAAGAAAACCTTTTTAAAAAAATCAATAAGGCAACCTAATAAAATCAATAAGAAATCCCTATAGTTCACAATTTATAAGAAAACCTAATAGAATCAAGAAGTTTTTCTCTATGGATTGTTTTTTGGTGCCAAAAATAACGGAAATTGAGTAAAAAAGTTGTGAATAATAAGATTTGTTCTTGATTTTATGTGGTTTTCTTCTTGATAATATTAATAAGATTTACCACATAAAAACAATAAGGAATCTCTATGAAAAAGTCTTCGGTTCTTTCTGCTGGGATACCCCTTAGCCTAAAAACGTTTCATAGAGAAAAACTTTTTGATTCTATGAGGCAGTTTTTTCTCTGTGTAATTTCTACATATATACATTTACATACATATGTACACACCAGTAGTGCGATAATCGCATCGTTAAAATAATTATAATGAAAATTTATCGAATTTGCTATTCAGTAAGATTTTTAACGATATTCGCTATAGGTTCATGTCATCTGTGTCGTTATTTAAGCGATAATAATTTATGTGCTGTTAATTTTATCAACAAGAATCAATAGAAAATATCAGCTGCGTACTATCGTTAAAAAGAAGTTACATTATCACAAAATCGCTATTACAAACGACAAAATGTGTAGACAAAAATTACGATTGTCGGATCGTTAAAAGTTACTGAATCGCACCACAGGGCTATCAGATTATTATCGAAAAATCGTCGAAACCCGGACAAATCAAAATTGAATTTTTAAACCCCGACCAAAAAAAGGGGTGTTATAAGTTTGTAGTGTGTATCTGTGTGTCGGCTGAATCGATTTTGATTTAGTTTTTTTTTTGTTTGAAAGGTGACTTAATCGAGAATATTATTAACTATGTTTGAAGAAAATCGGAAAGTCGTTTAAAAGATATCACATCTTTTCTAGATATATCGGGGGTTTTTAAAATTTTTAACTTTTGTTATTTAACATGTATAATATACATTGTATATATATGTTTTATTTTATAAATATATTTATTAGCAAACAAAGAGATAACAATTTATGTTCATCTATGAATTTTACACAAAGCCATTCACATTGTTTTACTCCCTCATAACTTTGTAAGTTTTGTGGTAAAATTATGAAAAATATTCCCAAGTTAGAAGGTTAAGGAGGCTAGTGGGCCCATGATCAGACCAGAACCGTTTTGTGGACTCAAATGGGACAAAATCCGGGAAGATATATCGACGGAGATCAAGAGTAATAGGGAACACCTATTGATTGGAATGTATAACCAAAATCGTTTCATAGCTTTCATGTCCCTGAGTAAAAACAATCTAAGAATTCACACAGGCTTCCTCACAGGCCATTGTAGACTGAGAAAACACCTCAACAGACTTGGCATATTTTGAAGGACTGTGAAGCGTTATGCCACAGTAGATATAGCCAATTGGGCAAGCACCTATTGGAGGATTGGGAACTGCCAACTCTAGACCCACTGGCAATCCTGAGATTCATCAGGAGAGTAAGTCTATATGAGTGCTCTAGCACCTGGCAGGGGATACAATAGATCTACTTTTGTCGCAGTGTCCTGTGCTTCCCGTTTGACCTAATTCATTCATAGACGGTCAAAGTTTTCGTCTCAGTAGTTTTGATGGCCGAAACTCTCATAGAAACTTGGCCTTTTTCACATTAATTTTCTTAAAGACATCAATTTCACAGCTATCAATATCGTTGGTCTCAAGTAGAAACTCACACAATTGTAACTTTACAATTGAAGGTAAAACATAATAGAAGGTAAAACATAATAGAAACTGCCTATAAAAGCGTTCTTTTTACATATTGGAATCACTGAAAAACTCAATTTCGTAAAATTTTAGACTATTGAAAAATCGTCGATTTTAAGGAAAAGATCGTCAAATCGTCATTTTGCTATTTTCGGCACCAAAAATCGTCAAAATGACGATAAATCGTCACATCTGGCAGCCGTGGTACACACTCACATATGTACATTAGTGTGTCCCAATTAATTTTTTTTCTTTTGCCCCAGCTTTTGTTTAAAACTTATAGGGTAAAGTATATTAGTGATTTTTAACCGACTTCAAAAAAAGGAGGAGGTTAACAATTCGTTTCTATTTTTTTTTAGGTGTGTAGGTTCATAACTCGGTACATTTTAGACCGATTGTAAAATTTTTTGTGTTGTGTGAGAGGGTATAGCTTCCCTGATGAAACAGAATAAGTCTTCAACTTCGGGGAAATCGCTGTCAAATTAATAAAGCCCATAATAAAATAAACGGCAGTAACTTCAACTGCTCTCTGATTTTTGTTTTATTTTCTTTCAGCTTATTTTTCTTTACAAAATGTATTAAATTGATTGAAAGTGTGGTAGCATAAAAAAAACGCTGTCAAAATAAAATAGATTCTATCTCTGGACTGCTTTCTGTGACTTCCTTTTTGTGTCAATTTGTATGGAAAATGAGTTTGTGCCGTAATTCTGTTTGACCATTAAACGTAGGACTCAGAAAGCTGAATAAAAAATACTCGAAGAAGAGACAAATACGATTTGAAATGCGAATGATAAATGACTCAAATTAAAGTCATAAATGACAATAAAAAGATACCTAAACAGACTGATAAATTTATCAAATATGACTCGTAGGCGATTAGAAACATGGCTGAAAGACAATTCGAAAAAGAGTAAAAAATGAAGCGAAATACGACTAGTAAATGATCAGAAAACGATTCTAAAAAGACTTTAAATACTACTAGAAAAGGAGTCGAAAATTACTTTAAACTAATATAGAAACAGACTCATAAATAATTTATTAAGAGGAGTCGCGAGTAGTCACGTTTTTCTACCGACAAAAGTATAATTTATGATCAGATCAAATGAGCGCATATTCTAGCTTTTTAATCGCGCAGAGGAGTCAAAAAAGACTCGAATTTGATTGAAAATTTAAAAAAAATGCTGGCTGGGTATGTACATATGTACACATATTATCAAATTTCTTATCAATATGTACTTTAGTATTTATTAGGTCTTAACAATCACAATTACATATCTACATCATGAAAATATATGAACAGTGCAAAGCATTCAGTCAGAGCACATGTCAAAGCTAAACGAACTTATTATGGGCAGAGAAACTATAAATTCCCATGATCGTATGAAAATTCAAAGAAGCCGGACGTAGTTAAATAAACAAAATCTGTAATATAAATAAATTACTCACAGGCAGACTTTAACGCTTTACAAAATATAAAGCAATCTTGAGTATGAAAATATACTTGGATTAGGGAGGTTCAGATATATGACAATATTTTAAGGCACCAAATTGAAAACAATTTATATCTACGCACATAAAAATACTAGCGTGAGAAAATCATACGCACACATACAAACATCCCTGAATTCATCTAAGATAAATTCATATTATTTCAACTACACCCCGCCCCTCACAAATCACGACAAACCTTAAATTTCCACAGACATACATACACACAGATTCCCACGGATACATATCACAACAACACCCTCAACTACTGTAGCAGTATCTAATTTAATGTTTGCATTACTTTCAACGTCTGCACGTACAATTAAAAGATTCTAATATTTCACTAATGTTGAAGTCGTACAAGTGACAACTATTCAAGGCCAAGTACAAATGTGCATCGACGGCTAATTTAAGAAAGAGTTTTTTATTGTTGGCACCTGAACAGCCACACATACCTGCTGCACAAAAACACTCGCAATCGTGAGAATGAATTTGTTTTTTAAAACAAGCATCATATTACGGCCAGATTCCACACGAAAATATGTGCACTAATTTTAAGTAAATAATAGATTTAATTTCACTTTATTTTGTGCATACATGTTCGTATGTTTCAACATAAGTATGTCAATATGTAGGGTTAAGATTTATTCTCATAAGTAGTATATAAGCTATAGTAATTTAATTTTAATTTGAATCTGAAAATTACTGCGGCCTAGAGCTGCAACTAAATAAAAAAACCATTTAAATAAATTTTCATGTTTATACTACCCTAAATCATGATCAGCCTTAAATTCTCAAAGACATACATACATACATACATACACGCAATCGATCTACCTCAACTACATTCCGCCCCTCCCAACAAGAGCCTCGCACAAACTCCACAAGACATATACACCCACAAATTCCCGCGGTAACATAGTACAAGAACACTTCGCCCCTCATAAATCACGACCAGCCTTAAATTCTCACAGACATATGTATATATACATACATACACCCAATTTATCTACCTCAACTACACCCCGCCCCCTGCTAATCATAGCCTCGCACAAATTCCCACAGACAGACATACCCACAAACTCCCACGGTTACATATTACAACAACAACAAATCCACCCAAATCACGGTCAGCCTTAAACTCCTACAGTCTATCAACACTAGCGTTGCCATTCGTACCGCTTTTCGCGGGATTGTCCTGATTTTTTAAATTAAATCACGCGTACCGCATTTTTCAAGTTTTATTTGATGATTTTTAATTTAACACCAGCAACTTTCAACTAATAAAGAATAAGTGCATCTTAATAGATTCAAAGACTATAATTCACGCCGTATAGGTAGTAGACGACGAATTCGCCTGGGTACTGTAATTCGATCTTATGTCTATAAATTAATGTTAAAATACTTGCCAATGAGTTCCACGTATGAATATATTTTAAAATTTTTATACCCTTTACCAACAAAAATGGTAAAAGGGTATATATAGGTTTGTCATTCCGTTTGTAATTTCTATAATATCAATAAGCGACCCATATAATATATATATTCTGGATCCTTATGCATAGGGAAGACGAATAAGCGATGTCCGTCTGTCCGTCTGTCCGTCTGTCTGTACGTGAAATCGGTTTTCCGAAGCTCCCAGAAGAGCTAGAGACTTCGTTCTTGGACTGGTGTGTCAGAAATTTTCCAAAATAGATTGGTATTGAAATTCAGCAAAATCGGGCAGACGATTGCAGAGCTGGAAAACTTAAACTTCATTTTGCCATATAAAAGTAACTCCCGAAAACAAATTTTTATTTTTTTTTAATAAATGTACATATTTTACACTTCAGTACGACTAAAATTGGAATTTTAAATAAAAAAAATACAAAAAAATTAAAAAGACGTTTCCAGGGTTGGAAAACTTTAACTTTTTGTGTTATGTAAAATGAACTATGTCTAGAACTATATTAGTATTTTCTCGAGAACCGTAAGAGCTACAGACCTGAAATTTGGACACAGTACGTAGACCTTTGGCCGCTACAACAACAAATACATGATAATTGGAAATTAAAGGGTGTTCCAAAACGAGCAACGAAAAATTTTAAAATCCTATGTAGTATATATACAATTGTATGTATGTATATACACTTGAAATTTGTAAGGTTAGTGTATTTTTATACAGACTACAAAAATTAACACAAAAATTTAAAAAAATTTAAATTAAAGGGTGTTCCATCAGTTAATGCAATTTTGACTATGTAATTTTGACAATTTGCTGTATCTTGGAAACCGTAAGAGCAAAACTCTTGAAATTTTCAAAAACGGTAAAACTGAAAAAATAAAAAATTATAAAATCGCCAAACCGAAAAAAATCGCCAAAAACAAGAAAAAATCGCCAAAACGAAAAAAAGCACCAAATTAAAAAAAAAATTATAAAACTAAAATAAATCGCAAAAAAAACGGAAAAATGCTAAAATGAAAAAAAAATCGCCAAAACGAAAAAAAAACAGAAAAAAATCGCAAAAATGAAAAAAAAATCGCCAAAATGAAAAAAAATAATCAAAACAAAAAAAAACCATAAAAAACAGAAAAAAATCGTCAAAATGAAAAAAAATCGCCAAAACGAAAAAAATCACCAAAACGAAAAAAAAACCCTAAAAAACAGAAAAAAATCGTCAAAATGAAAAAAAAATCGCCAAAACGAAAAATACCCTAAAAAACAGAAAAAAATCGCCAAAATGAAAAAAATCGCCAAAAAAAGAAAAAAACCTAAATAACAGACAAAAAATCGCCAAAACGAAAAAAAGCACCAAATTAAAAAAAAATTTCTAAGACTAAAATAAATCGCAAAAAAATTGAAAAATTGCTAAAATGAAATCAAAAATCGCCAAAATGAAAGAAAATCGCCAAAATGAAAAAAAAATCGCCAAAATGAAAAAAATCACCAAAACGAAAAAAAAACCTAAAAACAGAAAAAAATCGCCAAAATGATAAAAAAAAATCGCCAAAATGAAAAAAAATCACCAAAACGAAAAAAACCCAAAAAAAAACAGAAAAAAATCGCCAAAATGAAAAAAGCACTAAATTAAAAGAAAATTTCTAAGACTAAAATAAATCGCAAAAAAACGAAAAAATTGCTAAAATGAAAAAAAAATCGCCAAAATGAAAAATATCGCTAAAACGAAAAAAAAACCTAAAAAACAGAAAAAAATCGCCAAAATGAAAAAAAATCGCCAGAAAAAGAAAAAAAAATCGCCAAAACGAAAAAAAACTAAAAAACAGAAAAAAATCGCCAAAACGAGAAAAAAGCGACAAAACTGAAAAAATCGTTTTAACTGAAAAAACTTCAAAAAAAGCAAAAAACCTTCCTTTCGTGCGCGATTCAAAGTCGCACTTAACTGATTTTTTTAGTATTAAAGGAATTAAATGAAACTAAGTTTTTGCTTATTTCGTTCTTGCTTTTTTCACTTAACATATTTTATGTATTTTTTTAAAGAACTAGATTGGTAACAATAATCAGAAAAATCCAAAATTATGACTCCAGGGTTGGAAAACTTACACTTTTTGTTTTTTTTTTCTTTTTCTTTATAAATTGAATATATTTTATGCTTCTGAAAGAAAAGTTTGGTGTATGAAATTTGAAAAATGAAAATTATAGCTCCAAAGATGGAAACTTTAAAAAAATTATAAATTTTTTCACAAAACAAATATGTATGTACGTGTCTGTATACTATATATATGTACGTACGTTGGTAAAGGGTATATAAGATTCGGCACAGCCGAATATAGCACTCTTACTTGTTTTATTTTGTTTTGTTTTCAAATCCAACTGTTATATTTAAATTCGTTAAATTTTAATTAATGTAAAAAAATGTGTGTTTATTTTTATATGCTTTGTAAAATGTTAATTTGTTTTAATAAATATATTCTTTAAAGTAGAAATATTTAAATTTTTTTTTGTACCGCGAAACTTTTGATTTTGGAATTTTTTTTAACTTGTCCCGCTTTTTCGAAAAATAAAACTGGCAACCCTAATCAACACCTACATTAGCATTAGGAAGAATCATTTCCATGGGTTTCCCGTCGGCATTAGCAAAAATTATTTTCGCGTTTTCCCGTCGGCATTAGGAAAAATCATTTTGATGATTTTCCCGTCGGCATTAGGAAAAATCGTTTTGATGATTTTCCCGTCGGCATTAGAAATTCATACATATATAAAAACCTCCAACCTATGAACGCCCTTAACGTATTCCCACAAACATACATACATACATACATACATACAAATTCCCACCGCCTTACATACATACACTTAATATAAACAAAAAACAGTTAATGTAAACAAAAAACTCCTTATGTAAACAAAAAAACACAATTCTCAAATTTCCAAAAAATTTCCAAGAATTTCTAATTTTTATTACCCAAATTTCAACAATTTGGGGAGCTCAGTGGGATGAATCCTTAATCTAGATGGACTAAAGCCATAATTATTATCTTTTCAAAATCCAGAAAATAAAAGGATTTCTGGATAGTTTAGAACTTGGTCTGAAAGTACTGATAATATAATCTATAATCTTTAATTTTTTAATTATTTTTGTCGAACTCAGCAGCCCCAAAACCGTATGGACTGACCATCAAATAATTTTGACCTGCCAAATTCGCGATTCGACCCACTGTGGGGCAGAACCGGCAATATACTACTACTAGTATCAGATTTTGGTATCTTTTTTATGCTACCAAGTTTTTTCCAATTTTCGTAATTGTTTGCGAATTTTTATAAGTTTACAAAAAAACTTATAAAAATTCCTTACAATTTAGCGTTGTTTAAAATAAATTTTAAGGTTTTTTCTGTTAAAAAATTATTCGCGAATTTTTGGAATTCATTTTTGATTCTTAAAATCCACTGAGTGTGTTCGTTTACAGTTTTTGCGGTTTTGGAAAATGTTTAAAGATATTCGCATTTTTGCAAGTTTTCGCGATTTATATTCTGTAAGTCTATTCTCGACTTATTGCTTTTTTGTGATATATAGTCAGCTTTGGGAGATTTATTCCCGTTATTTTCATCCATTGCGAGTTTTTATATTTTTTACAATATATGTATAATGATTTTAGTAGAAATTTGCTAAGGAAAAACAGCGCGTATTTAAACATAAATGGACATTTTGTCGAAAAAGAAAAGTAAAAAGCAAAATAATTAGCTTTTACAGTAACAAATATATGGGTGGAAGCATTGTATTACACACCTTTTATATAAAGGAAAATAAAAATAATTTTAAACTGGTTTAAAATGTTAGGACTTTATGACACTTAAGACACCCTTGTGAATACCCTATATATATATTTCTATATTTTAGAAATAAATTAGTATTAAAAACCAGAAAAATCGAAATAAGGGTTCCACGGTTGGAAATTAGAAATTTTTTTTGTAAAAAAATTACCAAAAAATATTTTTTTTCAGTTAAATACGAGTATACTTCAAGTTTTAAGACTTTTTTGCTCAAGTCATAACTATAAAATAAATTAAAGGACATGTTTCATTTCATTTCCCTGAAACCTTTCCTTTCTTCTGAACAAAATCGAAAATATTCTTTAGGAATAAACCGTTTATATAATACCGTGATATATACCATTTATAATGGGATGTTTAAATTAAGACACTAGTTAAACAATTTTGCAGCATCAAAGATTATGAAATACGGGAAAATATAAAACAAGTTAGTTTACTTGGTAGGGAGGTACAATACTAAGAATATTTTATGGTTATTAAATAGCAGCACGGGTTTTGAACATCTCTACAGCGAGTAAACATGCCCCAATTTTTTGGCATTGTATTGACGTGACGTCGCTGTTGACTGCACTAAGGTTGAATGTAAAATATTGCTTAAATACAGAGTGTAGAATAAAATATTCAACTTTTGCTAATATCGAAAATAAAATATTTTAATCAAATTCTTTAATCGAAAAATACTGAGAGGTCACTTATTAAAAATTGAACTAGGACAAAAAATGATAAACTTTTTCACAAAACAAATATGTATCTATGTATGTACGTCGGTGAAGGGTATATAAGATTCGGCACAGCCAAATATAGCACTCTTACTTCTTTTTTTATTAAATTTTTACGATTGTCTTTTCTGTCTGTCTGGTTATTTTTATTACACACATTTTGTAGCTTTTGAAATGAAAAGGATTAGTGATTTTTAAAAAAGGATAAAAGAAAACGAGCATGCATTTGCAGCACGTAAACGTATGCAATAAATGGAAAAATCTTAACATATGTTAAACATCTGTCTATTATTTAGTACACTTGAAATATATTCTTATTGCACATTTTGTGTTTGAATTGTTATAATTTGTTTGTTCAAAATGAAGTTCTTATGATCGTTTGTCTCCTCTGTCTATTTGGTTATTCTTATTACAAATACTTTTTAGCTTTTTCAAGAAAAAGGATCCGTAATAAAAAAAAGGATGAAAGAAAACGAACGTGCATTTCCGGCACGTAAATGTCTGTCGTATATGGAAAAATCTTAACACATGTTAAACATATGTCTAGCATTTAAAACACTTGATATGTAAATCTTTTCTTATTGCACATTTTGTGTT
Source organism: Tachina lurida (assembly GCA_944452675.1). Taxonomy (NCBI): domain Eukaryota; kingdom Metazoa; phylum Arthropoda; class Insecta; order Diptera; family Tachinidae; genus Tachina; species Tachina lurida. The sequence goes on from OX101756.1 coordinate 95,450,045, forward strand.
TGAATTGTTATAATTTTTCTGTTTAAAATGAATCTTTTTATGACCGTCTGTCTCCTCTGTCTTTTTGGCTATTCTTATTACAAACTAGCTGACCCAGTCCGCGTTGCTGGTCCTAAGCAAACATTAGTGTTGTATTACCACACGATTTAAATTGAGCTTTTAACGAATTTTACGGCCTTTAAATAGAAATCCATGGAATAATTATCATAAAGTTTTTTCACAGAATAGCGCGGAATATCTTGTGTTATCGAGTGATGTAAATATTTTGTAAATAGACTGAAAACTCGGATTTTTTAATGCAACATTTCGAAAGTTTTAAAATTTTGATATCTTCGGAACTACATAACCGATTTAAGAGTTTGATATCTCGTTTTGAAAAACATGACAACAGCTTTAAAAAAAAAATAAAATAAATAAAAAAAAATTTAATATATATTTGGCATTGGTGGTGCAATATGAAAATTGGATTTTGCTACGCCCATTCGCCCGAAGACCGAAAATAAAAAATCAGACTTCATAGTGTCACCCGCCTGAATATTTTGTAGATTCCCTGAAAATTTCATCAAAATCGGCCCAGCCGTTTTGAAGTCGTTACGTTACATACATACACATATCCTGTTTTATATACATACATATATAGATAGATACTTTATAGCTTTTCCAAGAAAAAGGATCAGTAATTAAAAAAAAAGGATGAAAGAAAACGAACGAGCATTTGCAGCACGTACATAGCTGTATGCCGTATATGGAAAAATCTTTATCTATTATTTATTACACTTGATATTTAAATATTTTCTTAACTATTGTAGGTTTTTTTGAATTGTTATCTTTTTTAATGAAATTCTTATGATATAAGAAATTCTTATGATATAATTTTATAATTAAGTTCTGTACTCAAAATTTAAATATTATCAAAATCTGGATAATGATCTAGCTCAAAGCAATGTGAAGATAAAGCTGTCCTATGTGGATTAATATTCCTATACTTTTGATCCGTAAATTATAAATATGTACATACGTATGTATGTAACAATGTTTTTTTCAGCTGTCAATTGATAACTGAGTCAGCTAAATTGAGTATGTGTGAACACTAGATTTAATTGGTCAATTTAAATTAAATTGACTCTATTACAAATGCTTGTCTGAACACAGTATAACACGTTTATATATTTTGTTAGCATGCATGCATTATCATGCTTCTATCGATAGTGAAGCGAGAGTCCGAGATGTAGTGGTGTTTCAATTAAAAATCTATACTATGTATGTATGTATTAGAATTTACGAATTCACTCTTTTGAATATTTTTACAAAGTAGATACATACTTATGTACATATGTGTTTAATTTTCCCATAGTCATAAAATTTCTTTGCTTACAAAATTAAAATTTTATGACCTGATGATTTTTTTAAATTATACATGCTTCGGCATGCTTTCAATATTTCTTTTTTTCAGCAAATTTATTTGATACTCATACAGATAAAGTTATATCTTTAAGATATATTTACATTGTATTTTACAATTTATGCATGCTTCAGCATGATTCTAGTTGACGTCTATATTTATTCAGTAAGTTTGTTTGATACCCATTCATACACATATACATACATACATACTCGTACATTCTTCAAGATTGGCTATCCAAGTCCAATTTGCTTAGTTATATAGAAATGAACAGAGTGAAGATCTATTATAATAAGCCCATATGCACATTTTCGAAATGGAAAATGTACAGCTTTTACTATAAAAAGTGATATGATGTATAGCTGAATATTGCACTGTGTTAAAGCTCATCAACGCTTAAGTTTTCACAATATTTCATACAGACCGACAAGTTTCCTTTCCTTTCTTTTCGTAGTATAAAAACTGATGAAATGTGTAGATACGCGTGAGTAACTAAGAGATACATTTAAAACTATAACAGACCAGTGCCCATGTTCTGTAACTCCCGCGTCGAGAAAGTTTTCGATGGAATTGTGTGAAATGAAACAAAAATGCCATAAATTGAAACAAACAGCTGTTTTTCTCACTAAACTGTGTCTGTAACTTTTTTTGGCGAGTAAAAGCTGTCACGTAAGGAAATTATTCGACATTATACAGAAAAAGTGTGTCTGTAAAATTTTCGTGAGAAAAGTTTCCGCTATGTACTGTCAAATATACTCACAAATAAAAACGGGGTGAGATAGAATTTTAACGAAAAAAAACATGTTCAAAATGTAAAATGCAATGAATGATAATGCAAAAAATTTAAGAATTTTGCTCTGAAGTGATACTCGCACTGTTAAATTATTTTAACAACATGTTTTATTTATTTTTTCAACAATTTTGTAAACAACAATCATCAAAGTCGCACTATACATTATTTGATATAGCCGACGATTGTATTTTCGCTGCCGGCGTTGAAAGTTTTCTGCTCTTAGTGAATTATGGTCGCCGTCAAAGACATTTTTGATAAGCGATCACCTAGTCTGCGATTTTAAGTCGGATTTGAGTTGTATATTATGGCATTTCTAAAGTAATAACGTAATCACTTTTGATGGTTTTCGACATGACTTACAGACACACTTTTTTCTCACTTTTCGAGAAACGATGGAATATTTTGTTTCACATCTTTTCGACGCAAGAAGTTCTCGCCAAAGTTACAGAACATGGGCACAGAATTCACAAGAAAGGAGAGAGTAAAATCAAGACAGAAGCTAAAAATAAAACAAGTTTAAAGCCTCAGAAATCATCAGTCAAGATAGAGACAAGTACACTAAAGAAACTTTCAGAAGGAACAATATTTGATAATACCATCTTATTTAATGATGCTAATACTGAGGATGAGGATGATGATGACGATGATTTTTACTCACAGACTTTCAATTCTGAAGACACTTATACTGATTTATCAGTCTTGTAAGGAAGAAATGAATTAGATACAAACTATGGCCCACATAAAGATTTCAATAATGAATAGGAACTTGGTGATATTAACCTCAAACTGAATGAATATAAAATAAAAATTGGTGGTCAAATATGGGCTCTAACAGCGGGCTTATTTTCTTTAATGATTGATGAAACGTGGAAATACTATGACAAATTTGATTTTGAAAACTAAATAAAATATATAATTTCTACTAATACATGTATAGAGAATCATCATCATTCACTGACGGAGAACGATGTTAGAATCATCATCATTCACTGACGGAGAACGATGTTATCATTAAATTGTTTCTGGAAACTCAAATCGACAAACTAAACGATAAATTAATAATATAGCTTAAGGCATTAATATAATTCAAGAATATATTCAAATGCAAATTGATGGAGAACAACGTGAAATAAAATTAAAGATATACAGTTATAAAATTGAAAAATACTTTCTAAAAATTAAATCATCTTTTGAAAAACAAATTGAACAGCTGAGCGATAAAATTTATAGATTGGAAAATTAACTACATGTTAGTATAAATAACTGAAAGTGCATCAAGTAGATCACAACACTCTCCCAAAAATATGTACATATGTAAAACAACTCAAAGTGTTTAAAAAGAAATTTAGTACACGAACTCTATAACAAATCTCGAAAATTGTTTGTGGATAGTACTCGTAGAGATGTAATGAAAGGAATAGATGATCTTTTATGGTGCTGATTTAGGTGAAGTGGGGAACTATTCTAGAGAAAATAAAAAATAAATAAAGAAATGGCAGTTATGAGTTTTTTGTTTGAATTTTCAAATTATTTTCAATTCTCTGAAAGAAGTTGTTTTGTCAAATTGAAATTGGGGAAAATCTGAGTTTTTTTTAACTAACACAACACAGCCCGCGAAGCGATTAGCTTGTCTGCTGAAAACACCCAGGGTATATGGCGGGAATCGAACCCATGGGATCGCTACCACTCAGCCACAGGGTCGACTATTAGATTGTTTATGTTGCGTTCTAAGGGTCGTAGAAATACGGGGGTTAGAGCAAAAGAAGCGCATTAAAATGTTATATTTACTATCAAAATCTGGGAAAATTGTCTTGTCTCGAGAGAAGCCATTTTGTGAAATGTCCACTGATATATCTGTGGCGAAAAGGAAAAGTGTTTAAGTCGAGATAAGCTAATTTTGAGTTAATGGTAGATCCGTAGTCTGCATATTTTAAAGTATCCCTGGTCAAAATTTAAATTAGTTTGTGTGATTTTTCAAGAAGTTATAGCAAAATGAATAGCGGCTTATCTTTTTAATACTTCTAATCTCATTTGGAATAATAGCTTAATTTAGCTTATACTTTGGTATATTTCAACTTAAATGTATTATTTACAGTGTGTAGAACGATGTTTGTATAAAAATATAAAGATTAACAGATAATTTTCCAATTTACATTTAAAAGAAATAAATTTCTGAAAATCGACTTAAAAGTGCTCTCCTGCAAAACAGTCAAATATGACTTAAGCACTTTTTCCTTATTGCCACAGATATAGTAGTACATATATGTATGTACATATGTATTTGTACCAATGTATACGTACGAGGGCGGTTCGGAAACTTCTCAGCCTAGCACAAAAAGCGCGGTATAAACAGAAAAAAAGTTAAGTGTTTTGGAAACTTCCATCTCTGCTATGAACACATGTTAAATTTTGTTTCGATCTGGCAACTCCTTCATATAGAAACAGGTGTTCACAAAAGACGTATCCGCGATTTTTTAACAATGGAAAAATTAGAAATGCGTGGTGTCATTAAATATTTACATAAAAAAGGTTTATCGGGACAAGAAATTCATAATGATATGGTGAATGTGTTAGGTGAAAGTGCTCCTTCATATGCAACAGTAAAAAATTGGGTTGCTGAATTTAAACGTGGTCGTACAAGCATTGAAGATGAACCACGTAGTGGACGTCCAAAAACAGCAACAACAACAGAAATTGTAGCCAAAGTGCATGATATGGTATTAAATGATCGACGAATAAAAGTGCGTGAAATAGCTAACATCATGGGCATCTCAAATGATCGAGTCCATTTAATTTTGCATGAAGAACTACAGTTGCATTTGTTAACAGTCGACCAAAAACGCATAAGAATGAACATTTCTCAAGCTTGTTTGGATCGTTTTAAGCGAAATAAAATGGATTTTAAGCGTCGTTTCATAACTGTTGATGAGACATGGATCCACCACTATACTCCAGAGACAAAAGAACAATCCAAACAATGGACTGAAGCTGGAGGAAGTGCCCCAAAGAAGGCAAAAACAATTCAATCGGCTGGTAAGGTTATGGCAACGGGTTTTTGGGACTTCAAAGGTATTTTATTGATTGACTATCTGCAAAAAAGTAAAACAATAAATTCAGAGTACTATTGCAACCTTTTGGATCAATTAAATGTGCAAATTCGAGAAAAACGTGCTGGCTTACAACACAAAAAAATGATTTTTCATCAAGAAAACATCTTGTGCGCACTAGCGCACAAGAGTGTTTTAAAAATGGCTAAAATCAACGAATTAAAGTACCAGTTGCTTGACCACCCACCTTTTTCGCCTGATTTGGCTCCCAGTGACTTACCTGTTCCCAAATCTAAAAAAATTCCTTGCTGGCAAGCGTTTTACCTCAAATGAAGATGCAATTACAGTTGTAAACCACTATTTTGAAGACCTTGAGGAAAACTATTTTAATCAAGGGATATAATTGCTAGAAAAGCGTTGGACTAAGTGTATTGAAGTTTCAGGAGATTATATTGAAAAATAAAAATATTTTTAAAAAACTAACTATTCTCTTTCATTGATAGGCTAAGAAGTTTCCGAACCGCCCTCGTAAGTAAATTTGAACGTGGTCTTCTTTTTTAAGTTGTTAAAGCAAACTCACAGATGAAAATGAGTAAACCAATTCTGTCCCGTTATTTCATAAGTCGATATTGCTGGATTAAAGAAAGAAAACGTTCGTAAAAATTTAAACGTAGCCATATCGAGCAAAAAGTAAAAAGGGGCTAAAAGGCTCTCAGCCCTTAGTAAGAAGTGCTAGGCACAGGGTATACCAGAGATGACACGAGACGGAAGAAAATTTGTGTTTTCGGATCTTTCGCTCACTCTGTCACTGCGTCTTCTTTAACCTTCTTTCGTGGTGGAATTTTGTAGCTTAATTTCTATTTATACTTTGTAACCTCATTCGCTTGACAATTTTTGTAAATAAACGATAAAAATTAATATTTTTTTAATGAAAATGCTTCAAATGAAATCTGCAATCATCTTAAAACAATTTGTAATTGCCTTTTTAATAGTTATAAGCTATTTCGCACTTTGTTTCTTAATTCAACACAACAAATTCTTTCATCTAATTTTGCAAAATTGTTTACTTGTTGAAATGTTTTTCGTTTAACACTTTGTGGTCTTATTCGCTGAGTGATTTTTGTAAATAAAAGGTAAAAACTAAAATTTTTCAATGAAAATGCTTAAAGTTAAATCAGGAATAATTTGCAAACAAATTTTAATAACTTTTTAATACAAATAATCTTTTTCACATTCGGTTTTTTTAAGTAAATGCAACAAATTCTTCAATTTAATTTTGTAAATGTGTATGTACGTATGTATGTATGTACACGTGTATATTTCACAAAGCACACATTTTCTCTTGTTTGTTTTGATTTTTTTGGTAACATTTTAATAATAAATATACTGCAGTTGTCCCTTTCTCGCAGAATCAGCGCGACAAATGATTTTAGCTTTTTTCATAAGTCACTTTCTTCAACTCTGGTCTACTTTGTGGTGCTAGGTTAGTGCGTTTTTTAGTTTCGGTCTAACAACTTTTTTTCGCGTTTTCATTGACTTCAAATTCAAGCAAAATTCCTTATTTGATTCTAGTCACACTTTCAATTGTCAAAAGTTGAATTATGCTTGACTTACACGTTATTTCAATAGAATTATACAGTGAAAAGGGAACCTGAATTCAATTCGTACAATTCAGTTGTATTACTGTTCAATTCGAGCCTTGAATTATACTGCAATTCAGCCCTGTATTTCAATTGAATTCAAGCATGATTCAAGCTTCAAAATGCTTTTAAAAATATAAAAGAAAATGCAATTAATTCGCTTTCTAATAATAATTTTCTTCACTATTGCTTTCACGATTTTAATCACCTTTATTTTTAATTCACATTTTTATTTATTTTGGTATTTTTATTTATTTTCAATTTTATAGAAAAATTACGTATTTGACAAGGTTTGATCATATATGTATGTATGTTGTTTGATTTTTTATTTCCAAATATGTATTTTCAAACTTGAAAATTACTTAAACAAAATGCTTGAATTCAAATTTGTTTCCAGTTAAATTTCAAATGCTTGAATTTTAATTTTTCTAGTGCTTATTGGGATAATTATTAAGATGTATTTAAGATATCGATTGAGTTCCGTAAAAAAGGCCAACAGTGTATAGTACATAGATTTAAGCTAAAGTTTCAAGTCTTTATTTTATAAACAAATAAGACACTTTAACCAAACCAAATATCTCCGGTAGCGCCGGATATATTTGATGTGCAATCGATTGAACTTTAAATAACATTGGGATCTCAGCTTATGTATGCAAATATTCTCAAATGTCTATATACTTTTGTAGGTGCAATTAAATGTAAACATATCGATAGTATTGGGCAAAAAGATCCAATATTCTATATAAAATAGTGAGAGATTGACCCGTTTTACTTAATATGTATTTAAGATGTTTTTGGTAGTAATATTATTGAAAAAATCAATTTCGTTTTATTTTTAAGTTCTACTTTTTTCAGCAAATGTCCGGGTTTTTTCCTTCTGCTGTCCTCTTTTTATATACATATTACGCGATAACAACCCTAGCATTATATGCAAATGTTCACAAATATGGACTCTTCATATGCATTAACGTATTCATTAAAACATACATACGAGTACATAAATATCTACGTATTTGTATAGATATGTGCAGAAACCTTAAATTCACTTAAGAGCTACAAATAAAAATACAATTACTATACAAGGCTTGTCAAAACAAAATTCTTCCTTCAATTGTTTACACTTTCATCCCAAAATAAAACAAAAGATTCTCTATTCCCTTTTTCTTTTTACCAACAGCAATAAAAACAAATTTATTGATATTTAGATAACAGCATTACATAGTAAAATTATTATAAGCAAACCGATATCTCAAACTAAAGATGGTCTTTAAAATTATAAAATAAAAACAAAAAAGGTTTCTATTGACTATCTCAAGTTGATTTAACAGACAGAAATACATAGACACAACTATTATCGCAAAGAGATAAAACGACAGACAGACAGACAGAAAGGTTGGTAAAACAAAAAATCATCCCTAATACGAGTATGTCTCAGCTCAACATCAAGTGTGCAGTGAAAATAATTATAAAATTCTATTTATCAACATTCAAAAATTTCTCAAGCACTTGCATCTCACGCAAAAAAAAAAAATCTCAAAATTTTTTCATCCACAATAAAAAAATGTATCCCAAAAAATCATCCTTATCCCAGACCCCATTTCCCTACTACTTATTTACATCCATACATTTATACTTAAATATATGCATTCACGTACATATACATAGTTATTTATTATTGATAACCGCATGAGTATACGTTTTTAAGGATAATGGGAGTAACGACCCCGTGTACACTGAGTTATTACAGGTTGGTGGACGTACGGTATAAATACTGTCGTATTCTGAAACCTGAGTATGTATGAGTGAACTTGTGCTGAAATGGCTCTCAGGCTAATGCCACAACTGCCTTCAACGTATTAAAACTTGGCAAGTCTCAAACTATGTTCACAACTTGAAAATATACTTAATAGTAACAAACCAAAAAAATGTGTAAGTAGAAAAAAAAATAAGCAAATTAACTTACATGTGCATAACTAGTAAAGAACAAACGACAATGGCAAGACTGTTGTAAGTTTAGAGATGGTAAAATTTAGCTTTCATTACAAAAAAGCTTTCAACAAATTGAAATAAGATTTAATCAAAACAATTCACATATTCCATTTGCAATAATGGCTGAGTATATAAAGTAGAAATCTACATCAATTGACACCACAAACAGTGGAGCAAACACAGAAAAACGCTGATGATGAAGGTTTAGTGGCCTTCGAAAACTGCTAGTTGTTCCGTTCAACTAGTATGTGTTGTTAGTCAGAATATTTACAACAACTTTGGTGTTATTTATTCATTCATAATTATCACATGTAATTTGGCTTACAAAGCAATACGAACTTTATTTAGCCTGTTCAAATCATAAATATAGAATTAATACTTTTGTTGATTTTCTTTAACAATTTTGCTTATTTTTTTATTTAAATTGGACTAAAGAAATTTCTAGGTTTTTCTTCGTTACCAAGTTATTCAAACGCCCTACGTTTGGGGCGTTTTTGGGAATTAAATTGAGTAGAACTCAGAAAGTCACACGAAGTTGCGGGAAAGAAGGAAGGCCCAATTCTTGTTCACACACTAACTATGCTAAAAAAAATTCGGTGCTCAATCCTACCCGCTCATTTGCAAGAAAAAAACTGTCACATCCTCGTTATTAAACTCAAAATATTTAGTGTAGTGGATATAAATGACTTTTTTGATTCAAAGTGAAATTACTTTTATTTGAATGAAGGTTTGCTAAGATTTTCATAAGAAATTTCCACCACTATAAAAAAAATACTGTCACGCCCACAAAGGCCAGTAGTTGTATATTCCCAGTTCTGGGGCGATTAAAATTTGAAATTTGAGTGATTAAAATTTGAGATTCTTTAAAATTCTTGGAAATTTGTCTGAAATTCGAAAAATTGTGTTTTCGGCGGCGCTTTGATGTTTTTTTGTTTACATTAACTTTGTGTGAACGAGTGATTTTCTTTTGAGGTTTTTAATGCCGACGGGAAAATCATGAAAATGATTTTTCCTAATGCCAACGGGAAAATTGTGAAATTTAATTTTTCCTAATGTCGACGGCAAACATGATTTTTTTTCAAATGCCGACGGAAAACATGAAAGTTATTTTTTCTAACGCTAATGTAGGTGTTGCTAGACTGTAGTAGTTTAAGGCTTACCGTGATTTGGGTTGTCAAAGTTGATGTTGTAATATGTAACCGTGGGAATCTGTAGGAGTGCACGGCTGTCCGTCATTTGTGTTGTTGAGATTGTTCGATTGTACGAGTGCCAGAGGATGTGTATGTATGACCGTATAAATTTATGTATGTATGTATATCTGTGGGAATTTAAGGCTGGTCATGGTTTGTGAGGGGCGGGATGTTGTTGAAATAATTTGAATTTTTCTTAGATGAATTCTGATATGTGGGTGTGTATGTGTGCTTACATTTACTTATGCGTACATGCTTTCCTCACGCTAATAAATTATTTATAATACCGACATTTTATGATATAAAATGTTCTCATGTATGTGAACCCCCTAATGCTAGTGTGGGGGGTCCAGCTTGTTTGTCGCTGGTAAGTTTATATTTTGTTTATTTGTTTAAGAAGTATATATTTCATAATATTGCGAAATTCTGGAGTTCTCCTTGTGTATGTACCCTGCAGGAAATGGAACTGACACAAGACTAGTTACGTGACCGGTCCCCAAGTGATAGGGACCAGTCCAAGTTCTAACACTTCCTATGAAGCGTACCAGTCACATTTACATGAGGATGGCCTAGGATGGGGTTAATTGATACTTTGTATGCGCCTTGTGACTTGCCACTGAACTATCCCATAGGGACTATTCGATGTATAATAATATAAATATAAATTATTTATAAATGTAATTTCGACATTTAAATGTAACAATTACCGCTTATAAATTTTTTTTATTGTTACAAATTCAATGACATTTTATTTTTAATCTGAAAATTTTTTGAGATTCGAACCGACAACCTCGTGCATGACAGGCTGGCACACTACCCACTCGACCACAGGGCCACTCATATTTCAAAAGTATAAATACCATTTAAGCTTAGGTTAATATCTAAGTATAGTTACGGGACTGGTTCCAGAGTCACATTGAAGGGAGCAATTAACATTATATTTACACTATTTGATAGGTCCTGTATTCGAGCACATCGAACATGTTCAGTGCACTTTACTACAATACTAGACCGAGACGGAATTAAATTAACTCAAGATCAAGACGATACATCACGAAAATGGTCAATATGTCACCATTTGAACGATATAACTTTTTTTACAATACACTAATACGTAAATTTCATAGCACCCACATTTTCTCCAGTTGTAGGACGACTACGTTTGGATTAATTATCACCAAATTTTCTGCAGGGTATGTACATATGTATGTGCGACCGTGGGAATTTGTGCGTGCAATATTTTGTGACTGTGTAGAATACATTTATATTTTGAAATGTACAGTACTTTTCGCTTATAGTCACGTCGTTTATAGTTCATTTAACGATATAGTCCAAAATATACGTTTTTACAGCCCTGTATAAGTCAAATTCATATAAAATATTAACGACATAGTCCATTTGACATATATGCCACCTACGTGTGGTTATATAAAGCGTACTTACATGCAAGTTATTTAGGGTATTGTCACACACATTTATGGCGTTCTCTTTTCTGGAAAAGGTGTAACATTTTTTAACTTTTGATGTGTAAACATCTATACCCTAGGGGATAAAAATCTTTTTCACAATACAATCACAAATTTTGAGTAAGATGTTATCAAATCGGTGTGAGCGAATTTTAAAGCATACCTTCAGGAGCAATTATTAATTAATTTTAATAGAAATTGCTTGTGAAGTGTACTAGTGTTGCCAGTGGGGATAATTTGGTTAAAAAGTAAAAAATATAAAATAAATATAAACTTTTAAATAAAAGAACGTTTTAAATGTCAAATATTTGTTTAAAAGATATATAGCAGTCTTTATAAAGAATTTATAATATTATATTATAACAAAAAATTCTAAAACGCAAATAAATCGCGAAAAACCGGAAAAATCGCCAAAATGAAAAAATCGCCAAAATGAAAAAAATCGCCAAAATGAAAAAAATCGCCAAAATGAAAAAAATCGCCAAAATGAAAAAATCGCAAATACGAGAAAAAGCGAAAAAAAACAAAAAAAAATATTTTATCTGAAAAAACGTAAAAAAACACTGTATTAAAAAAAATGCTCGAAACCCAACGTACGACACTTTACTGAATTTATTTATAATGACACAAGATGTTTATATCCGATTTCGTTTATACGCCATATTGTGGCATATAAAAATTAGGCTTATAATCACATTAGCGATATAGTCACAACATTGCGTGCAATTAAGGGATGTGACTATAAACGAAAAGAACTGTAGTAATTTCTTTGGCAGTAAAGTTTCAATTAAGTACAGTCATCAGCAGAAAAACAAAAATCAAACATTTGCAAGTAAGCAAAAAAGTCAACTTCTCCTCTTCCTTCCCACTTCCTTCTCTTTCCATTATGTAGCTTGTATTTGAAATAAGAAAACACCTATACATTTTGTTTATTTTGTATACATTTATTGCTTAAAAATTACATAAAGTCAGATATTTTTAAATATAAATATTAGAAAAAGTGAAAGAGTTCAGTTAAAGCAAGATATTTCTTTTGTGAATAAAATAGCATTTCTTAATCTGCAAACACTATAATTATGATAGTTAGAATAAAAGTACTTGTATTCCTGATATTTAGTTTCTATTTGTTTAAAATTTATGTTTAATTTTTTTAATTTAATTAATATAAATGACTTTTTTTTAATAAAAGTGATATAACTTTTATTTAAATTAAGACTTCTGGCACTATAAAATAAATACTGTCACGCCCACAAACGGCGTAAAGAACTTTCACTATTTAAGTCATAAATTTGAAATTTATTTGCTGGTGGTTCAGCGATGTCTATATGCATTTCATTGTTGCTGCAACAAATCGTCAGTAGACTTCAACCACACATCTTGAACAGTCACAAACCTCTTATCTTATGTACAGACTTTCAAAAACTATTTGAGAATTCACAAATTATAATATTTTTGAAAATCACAAAAGAAAAATAAGCATAGTAGGCTTAGAAACTTATACAAAACCCAGCAAATAATTTATATTCGATATGAATCTATTCTATTTTTCTACACCTTTATACAATTAGAAATCCTTTGGATAACAATAAAAGTAATTATAAGGCAAAATGAAAAATAAAATCTAAATTTAACATTTAAGAAATTTATTATTCGACATATTGTCAAGTTTATTTTAATTTGAAATTTATTTGCTGGTGGTTCAGCGATGTCTATATGCATTTCATTGTTGCTGTAACAAATCGTGACTGTTTGTGACTGTTCAAGATGTGTGGTTGAAGTCTACTGACGATTTGTTACAGCAACAATGAAATGCATATAGACATCGCTGAACCACCAGCAAATAAATTTCAAATTAAAATAAACTTGACAATATGTCGAATAATAAATTTCTTAAATTTATGTTTTATTTTTTAATTTAATTATTATAAATGACTTTTTTTAATAAAAGTGATATAACTTTTATTTAAATTAAGACTTCTGGCACTATAAAATAAATACTGTCACGCCCACAAACGGCGTAAAGAACTTCCACTATTTAAGTCATAAATAATATAAAACACTTCTACGCAAATGATTTTTAAAACTAAAATAAATAATTTATTACATATTTCTTAAGATTTCAAAATGTACAAAACTAGTATTTCTGGCAACCTGGCAGTGCTCACTTGGTCAACCAAATCACATTATGAGCACACTCACATTCTTATGAACATATACTTATGTATGTAGATCTGCACACTTCTAACGAAACGTAGGGTTAAGTGTCCCCAAGTCGCCACTTTTGTCCACTATTTTGGTGACTTTTTGGTGATATTTTTAACGGAGCGTGTACATATATGTGAAAGCGCATAGAGAAAGGGACCTAAGGGTAAAAAATCAATTATCACTTTTTTTTTATGTGGACAACATCTGAGTATCGAATGAGACCGATCCCATGCCTCAAAAGTGTTCCCTCGCAGAGATATGCGCGTTTTATGAAATTGATGGTACACCAAAGATACACGTATTTAAATCTTTAAAATGGCTCTCCTGAACAAAACCGGTTTTTACCCTTAGGTCCCTTTCTATTTTGCGCGTCACATATATATATTTTATCGTATGTTAAAATTTCATATAAATAGCTTTTACTATCACCTCGTGAGAGAAACATTTTTTCAGTAAATGAGCGATATGTATATTTAATAGATACATATAACAAACAAAATCCCAACTTGCTGGTAATGCTGAATGATTGGATGAATTAGTTCCTATTATTGTACGTTTTGTATGCATTGGTTCCCTTTTTTATACATTTTCTTAATAAAACACCAAGTGTGAACTAAATATGTATGCAATCTCATTATCAGAAACGTAGATTAGAATTACTAAAGTATCTATCCGTTTCCAATATATCCATCCATATGGACCCTAAAGAAGTAACTACTCAGTAGTACCAACCTTAGTAGTGAATCAGTACTATTCCACTAGTGACATTTTCTACAGTGTAAGTTTCAGGTAGTCTCCGTTTAATCCATTAAGCCAAACTGGGAACACACATGCGCAGTATAAATGTACACCGTTATTCTCGTTAATCTATTTTTAATGATTGTGTTAGGTGCTACCTGGTTAGAATAAGGATTAATTATATTTAACGTATCCTTGTATGATTGATTGTACCTCATGGCCTGCCCAGGGATAATTGATATTAAATATTTATAGTCCTTAATTCCCAAAAACAAATAAAGAGCCGGAACAAAACTTAACAACAAGACTACCTGAAAGAATTTTTTAGTTATCGGCATTATGTGTCTTATGTTTATTATTTAAGAAGCGATCGCGGCGATATAAGCGTTAAGTCACAAATAAATAAGATAATAAAATAAATTCTTTATTGTATTTATTTCAATTGTATAATACAGAAATTAAAAAATCTGAGATGTCCTTGAAAAATTCAGAATTGTTTGGCTATTAAACCAAGGTTAAATATTTTTACGGAGGTGGAAGAAACCGACGATCTGAAAACTTGACTTCATTCATTTTATAATTTGTTGAAGAAAAGTGGCAGGCATCTATATAATCGCACAAAAGAAAATTTTGTGAGAAAAAATTAAAGAAGTTTAATACCGTCACACTTCTACTGGCCAAAAAAGAGGGAGACCGCCAAACTCGCTTGAAGAATGGAAAAACGAAAATTTAGGATACTACCGCTTCAATATAAAATACGTAAGAGACTAGTAAAGTCAAAACCAGACATCACAAAAGCCGTTTTGATCGCAAGTGTACTACGTCTGAACAGGATAAAAGAGAGCATACATACGGCACTAAATACTTCCCATACAAAGTATACTTTAGAACAAAGCTTAGTATTATTTATGGACTTGGGATTGTCATAATAAAAATATTATATTTTACGAAACTCTTTAAAGCAGCTACGTCCAAACACTTGTAACTTTTGTAAATAGGGACCGATTTCAATAATTTTTTCAGCGGGACAATCTACGTTAAGAAATAAAAATAACACATGCTAAGAGTACCATTTTATCTCTTTCAGTTTCAAAGTTATTTGACTTGAAAAATTTATTTTTTAATTTTTGGCCCTGACTTTTTTTATTCGTTAGTACATAACTTCTTTATTACTTGGCAAAAATCAGTATGTTTTAATGTTTTTGAAAGAAAACTTCATTACAATTCATATAAAAAAAATTTTTTTTTTTGATATCTCAAAAATTGTAGCAAGGAATAATTTTGCAATTTGGATTTTTAAAAATTATGAAAAAATTTGGTATATTTTGTGAAAAAAGTATTCTTAATTTTTTTTGGAATATTTTAAAAAATTATTAAGTATTTGATAAAAACTTTGATTGTTTCTGAGAAAAGAGACATTGAGAAAGGCTGTGAAATAAATTTTGGAGATTGTTGTTGGTGCACCCTACATTCAGCATTGGTCGAAAACTAGCAATTTTTTTTTAAAAAATCCGATTTTCGGATGTGGCAAAAAAATTGCACGGTCGTTTTTGTAAATTTTTTGGTTTTTTATTATAAATAAATTTGTTGTAAGTAACCTGTACGAAACTCTTGACATCCTACACATAAATGTAGGCAGGAGAGGAGATTTTCTAAAAATTCTAAAATTTTTCTAACACAATTTTTCCCAATAAGAAAAAAGTATTATAAAATTATAAATTGGGAATCATTTTAATTTTTATCAATAGTATGCATTTAGCTTTGCAAACTGGAAAAAAATTATTCTCCTACCTTCAATACTTTTTGAAATATTCGAAATCCAATTTTGATTAAAAATTTTAATTTTCTACATTTTTTATTTTTGTCTAAATTATTGATCTTATTTTCTTTACTGCAAATGTTTCTTAATTTTTTCTATGTTATTACAATAGTAGATATAATTGTCTATTCAACGGTATATAATATGTATTCCTTTGCCATTATATCAGTCTTAAAATGTATACACAAATATAACACCTCCGGTAACAATTTACGTGTTTTATCTGATACTCAAAAAAACCCACATCTTTTATGAACTCTTGAAGCTGTTATTGAATACTTTCTTTACTTAAATACAATAAAATATAAGAATTTATATACACACAGTATTTTTATATACCCACAAGGACAAAGGTACCTGCGTGCACATCTCCAATATGGGTATGGTTTTACCTGATATTTGTATCGGTTTTGTATTCGTAGCTTGTAAAATAGCTATATATTTAAGCTGCGATGCATTTAATGTCATTATTTCAGTTATAGCTATCATGGAGATAACAATTAAAAATAAATCGCTCTGCAAATTAATGTTTGAAAACCTCACTGATGGGAGTACATGATGCACATAATATCTACAACTACATATGGTTTATCTATAAACACCGATTTATCGAAAAAACTTGAACATTTTTTTAAATTATATGAAAAGAAGATACGTGAATGCAATAAATCAATTTCTAAATTTCAGAATAAAAGTCAGGATTGGTTAGATATAGGACTACAAAGAAGTTTGGTCGACCAAATAAAGATTACGATAACGTTCGACGCAGGACCAAAAGGATGAAACAAGAAGACTTGATAAATACGTATTCGGAAAATGAAATCAAAGATTCATTCAAATTGATTTTAGCGAAGACTCAACAAAAAGAAGCAGGCAAAATCGTAGATGTGCTACCAGTTGCGTATCCAAAAAGATTAAGACGGATGGTGGAAAGCATTCCAACGCCAAAATATAGTAAACATTTTTCGGTGGAAGATGCACTAGCACTCATTCTTAATTTGGGCCTTTCAAGAAATAAATACGATATCTTAAGAAAGGTGCTTAAAGAAAAAAGTGGGCCTTTGCCATCAAGTGCATTGTTGTTAAAAAGAAAATCGGAAAATCCGATAACAGTGGATAACCGAAGTGCAGTCATTAGTTTGTCAGACGTTCTTCATAATACAGCATCAAGACTCATCGCTACTTTTGACGAAAGAGACTTAGGTACATGTAATAATTCTGAACTAAAACTAATATACAAATGGGGATGTGATGGATCATCTGGATTTTCAGAATATAGACAGCCGAGTGCATACGATAATGACTTCTCCAAAGTCTTAATGGCATCGTTAGTACCATTAAGGCTTCGACTACATAATGAAATGCCTTCAACAAGTAAAAATGCATTTAAAGATATCTGGATAAATACTACTCCAGGCTCAAAGTTTTTATGCCGATCAATACGTTTTGAATACATCAAGGAAAACAAAGAAACAACTCAAAATCTGGTTGATGGTATAAAACATGAAATTTCTAATATGGAACCCATTGACGTGCATATATTAGGACGAGTAATAACAGTATCTTTAAGACCTTATTTAACAATGATAGATGGAAAAGTTGCAAATGCAATAGCCGATACAAAATCTTATTTGATTTGTAATATATGCGGAAAGAAAAATTCTGATTTTAAGGACATTGAGAATTATACTCCAACTAATGAAGATGCAGCTTGGAATATCACCACTTCATGCTCGGATTCGATTCATGGAGTACATTTTACATCTATCTTACGACAATAAATATCGCAGTGTACCAGAACATCAGAACGTTCCAGTTGCGAATAATTCTGCTTTAAAACAGATACGGTTGGAAGAAAAGAAAAGAATTCAAGATGAGTTTATGAAACGTGGCTTAATCATTGACAAACCTTTATATGGCTATGGAAACTCCAGTAATGGCAACACTGCCAGGTGATTTCTTGATGACCCTGAAACCACATCTTCTATCACTGGTATTAGCTTTAATCTCATAAGACGTTTTAAAATAATACTGGCCGTCATAAATAGCAAAAATTTAATTAATAAGGACAAATTTAAAAAATATGCAAAAGACACTCTGATTCTAATAAATGAATTATATCCATGGAAATCAATAACTCCAACCGTACATAAAGTGCTAGCGCATACAAAAAAAAATAGAAAACAACATTCTTCCTCTGGGGGAACTAAACGAAGAAGCACAGGAAGCTAGAAATAGAGATGTTAAGCAATATCGACTTTTCAATACACGTAAATGCTCTAGAGTTGCTCAAAATAATGATTTAATGCATCATTTGCTATTGTCTTCTGATCCAGTCCTACAACGCATAAGAATGAAATTGTTGCCAATAGTTTGCTAGGCCATGATGTCTCAGATTATTTTAAAGCAAATTCTTGAAGTAAAACCCAAATATAAATTAAAATCAACATATGTATGTTTCCATGCACTTAGATACGAGTAATAAAGAAAATGAAACTGAACTTACTAAATATATTTTTAATACAATTATCAGAATCAAAACGAGAAATTTAGTTGTAAGTTTTCATACTTATACATACATATGTACATTGTACATATATCTCTTGATACATAAGTATTTATATTCATAAAAACAAATATCTGATATCATAACAAAAAGTCTCTGGAATTCTCTGTCAAATTATATTCAAAACTTAGGCAATTTATATGCGTTTAAAAAGGAGCTACATAAAAAAATGTTCGTAATTTAATGTTCTAATGTTAAATTAACTACTAATTTTTTTAAATAAATAAATAACTCAATCTATTTGTCCTTGCAGGTATATAAATATACTTATATTTATTTATATAAATTCTTAAAGGAATACATATTATATACCGTTGAATAGACAATTATATCTACTATTGTAATAACATAGAAAAAATTAAGAAACATCTGCAGTAAAGAAAATAAGATCAATAATTTAGACAAAAATAAAAAATGTAGAAAATTAAAATTTTTAATCAAAATTGGATTTCGAATATTTCAAAAAGTATTGAAGGCAGGAGAATAATTTTTTTCCAGTTTTCAAAGCTAAATGTATACTAGGTATGTTTTATTCGAACTTTGTATAAATATTCAGAACAAATTTAAGTGTGTATAAACTTATTAAGTAGCTATAGTTATAGCTGCTTAAAAATTAAGTAGGTATATGTTTCGAATAAAACATACCTACTATTGATGAAAATTACAGTGATTCCCAATTTATAATTTCATAATACTTTTTCTTATTGGGAAAAATTGTGTTAGAAAAATTTTAGCATTTTTAGAAAATCTCCTCTCCTGCCTACATTTATGTGTGGGATGTCAAGAGTTTCTTACAGGGTACTTATAACAAGTTTATTTATAATAAAAAACCAAAAACTTTACAAAAACGATGCTGCATGTAGGGTGCACCAACAACAAACAATCTCCAAAATTTATTTCATAGCCTTTCTCAATGTCTCCTTTCTCAGAAACAATCAAAGTTTTTATCAAATACTTAATAATTTTTTAAAATATTCGAAAAAAATTAAGAATACTTTTTTTACAAAATACACAAAATTTTCTCATAATTTTTAAAAATCCAAATTGCAAAATTATTCCTTGCTACAATTTTTAAGATATCAAAAAAATTTTTTTTTTCTTTGAAAAACAATATAACAAACTGATTTTTGCCAAGTAATAAAGAAGTTATGTACTAACGAATAAAAAAAGTCAGGGTCAAAAATTAAAAAATAAATGTTTCAAGTCAAATAACTTGGAAACTGAAAGAGATAAAATGGTACTTTAAGCATGTTTTATTTTTGTTTCTTAACGTAGATTGTCCCGCTGAAAAAATTATTGAAATCGGTCCCTATTTACAAAAGTTACAAGTACCGAAAAAATTTCGATACCCGTACTTTCCCACTTTGAGGCATTTTGGAGCTACCCTGTCTTACAACAGGGTGCCTCAAAATATGCTTTCTAAAAATTTCAACACTTCTACTTTCCAAAACAGTTGGTTTCATCGAAATCGGTTGACTAGTTCAAAAGTTGCGGACCTTTTACCACTTTTTTTTTAATTCACGCCACTGTGCGCCCCTAATATTGTGTGTGGGGGGTCCAGCGTGATTGTCGCTGGTAATTTAATATTTTGTTTATTTGTTTAAGAAATATGTATGTATGTATGAATGTGCGATCGTGGGAACTTGTGCGTGGAATATTTTGTAGATTACATTTATATTTTGCAACGTAATCATTTTCTTTGCTTACGATTATTTTAAAGCAGCAAAGTTTCAACTAAGTACACTCATCAACAGAGAAACAAAAACCAAGCATTTGCAAGTAAGCAAAAAAGTTAACTTCTCCTCCTCCCCACTTCCTTCTCTTTCCTTTATGTAGTTTGTATTTGAAATAAGAAAACACTTGTACATTATTTTATTTTTCTATACATTTATTGTTTAAAATTTTATAATAATACATACATTTATATTTTAAAAAGTGAAAAAGTTTAATTAAAGCAAGACATTTCTTTTGTTAGTAAAACAGCATTTTTTAATGCGCAAACGCCAAATTTATGATAATTACAATAAAAATATTCTGGATACTTGATTTCCATTTGTTTAAAGTTGATGCAGCCTATATCCTCAACGTTAGACATTTTTCGGCATAAAATTTTTTCCAACCAGCGTCTTTTTTCTTCACCTTTTACATAAATTTTAGAACATCTTGCGTTGGCTTTTATAAAATTGCAAACGCTTTGAAATGAAACTGATCCAGCAGTCCAGCTTAGGTGATGATAGTTTTTTGTTAGCCACTTTGCTTCTCTTTGCTTTTCTATTGATAAGCATTTGATATCAAATGGAGGTTTTATAATGAAATTGTTATATTCATAATTGTAGAATCGCTACTTCTTTTGCGATGAAATCATTTGAATTACTTTTGAAACCTTGTACGTCTATGAAAATTATGTTGTCTTCCATATTAATCAATTTATAAGACTTTTCGAACTTGTCCTTTGATGGGTATATGTATATTCTATTATACGATCATGAATAAGAATACAGTAAGCTGGGGTCGAATCGTAACATCCGTGAACGTACAACTCGTCACGTAAAAACATCATTTTCGGATTATGATATACGTGAACGTACTAAAATCCCATTCAGCTCATACGATTGACGTATACTTAATTTGTTTTCATACGATTGCCGATACGATCACGGATGTGACGATTTGAGCCCTGATGTCTTTGCGGCAATATTAGTTGCTGTTTCAAATTCTATTTTTATATCAATCGGTCCATTATTGAGTGATTCATTCTGATGACTGACATCTACTACAATAATAGGAGCTTTTGTGTTAAACTCTGGTGCAGTTAGAAGCGGTTGAGATTCTTTCATATAGTAGCTTTGTTGAAATCTTAGATACATGTCATATAGAATTGCATATCGTTCATTTTTGAACTTTATGTTAAGATCATCATATGGATATGAGTCTCAATTTAAATGTACTTTTTGTACTTTAAATGTACTTTTTGTACTTTTAAATTAGTCAAATCACAATGAACAAACTTATTTTCTTGTTGAAAATACAAAACGGAGGCGTTCTCTATTTGCAACCAGTTTAACATTCTAAATATGGCTAGCTCCTATGTTTAATTGTGGATTAATATGACAATCCCAACTGCGAAATGCCATAGGTATAGAAGCACCATTGTTGATAATTTTAATCATATTCAATTTGCTAAAATCTGATAATTTTACATTTGGAATTCTCCATGAGATGAGTGAAATTGTAAGTTTAGCTTTTTTATTAGAAACACTCGAGCGTACAAGATCTTCATCGTTCTTATTGCGCAAGAGTATCAATTCATGTTTTCCATTTAGTATAACTTTGTTGTAGTCTTCAGCGAATCCTAGAAGCATTTTTAGAGGTACATAGAAATTGAAAAAGCCATTTACAAGGGTGACATCGTCAATTTTGTTCCATCCAGCATTTTGCATCACGTTGCTTTCTGTTGGTGACATAGACACCAAATTTTTTATGGTGCTTGTGGCTCCTAAATATCTTGTATGATCAATTTCAATTCCATTGAGCTCATAGCGAATTTCATCAAATAGATATGCCACAAAGTTGTTTTTTAATATAAAGTTGTCCGATGATGAAGAAGATTTAGAGTTATTATCATCAGCAACAAATCCTTCTACATAAATGTAGCTCTCACTGGGTAGCACGTACAAATCTTGATTTTGTATTGAAATTCGAATTTCATCATTATTGAATTCAAGGACTTTAGAAAATTTGTATTTGATGTTGTTAGTGCTTTTTGTTGTACTGGTCGCTTTAATGTTGTTGTTGTTCTTGCTGCTATATTTTTCAA
The DNA here is from genome assembly GCA_944452675.1 of Tachina lurida. Classification (NCBI taxonomy): domain Eukaryota; kingdom Metazoa; phylum Arthropoda; class Insecta; order Diptera; family Tachinidae; genus Tachina; species Tachina lurida. The sequence continues at coordinate 95,472,717 of OX101756.1, forward strand.
TGTATTTGTGTTGTATATTAGCATTATTTAGTTGGCCTTAAATGTATTCGTATTGTAATTTCCTCTCCTCGGAAATTAATTAAATCACCGTGTTGATCAACTACGCGCAGGGCTAGTGAACTTATCTCTCTGGTGTTCACAGGTAAATAGATGAGATTTCTTGGAATCTCATCTATTTTATAGCCTGGAGGCACATTAATCGGAAATTCATGAAGTGTATGCGATTTGGAGTTATTCATATATGTGTTAATAGCGATACTACTTTCAACTCGCAAGAGATTTACTTTAAAAATATTAACTGGAAGATCTGAATAATAATATTTGTTTGGTGTTAGGATTTTGCTATTGAATCCCAAAAGTTTTCCAATTGTATTGTCTTTATTAAAATATACAGGATCCTTGGAACTATTAACTTTAACTTGTATTGGATTCAATAAAAATCTTATTTTCTTGACAGAGTCGTTTGTATTGCTCTTCTATAAAATCAACTATATCATTTAGTTCGTAAGATCCAATTGGTATTTCAATTGTATGTTCTCCTATATGAAACATATTGTTGTAGGTGTCTACATTTGGAATACTGTTGTATGAATTAAAATCAGTTAGAGCACACTCATATGCACCATGTAATTCAATAGGAGGAAAGTAACTAGCAGATAATTCTGATGAGTTAGAGCTCAGAGTAAGTGTTATTGACATTATAACAGACTGATTATAATTAAATAAAGTTTAGTACACAGTATGGTTTATAAGCATAATTTACATATTTATTTCATTTTCTTATTTTAAAATTAAAATTAGTTTCTTAATATTAATGCTATTATTGTTTTGCTATGATGTTGTTGATTTAGTTTTTCTTCCGACTATAATATTTCATCTTTACTTATCCAAGAATTGTGTTGATTAGAAAATCCCAGCCATTTAACATATACCTCCTTCCCCTTAATTTAAAGAACCTTTTCAACTAGATATAGATATTTGGAAATCTAGTTTTTGAAAGTTCGTCAGTATAGAATTCACCTTTAATAGGATTACCAAGATATTCTTCTAATATGTATGTTGCAGGATTTGTATTTTGAAGTTTTGTAATTATATTTGCTTATGCGTACATGATCTCCTACATTAAATTTTGAAATTTTTTACATTTTCAAATGATTGTATACTGTATTTAGCAGCTTTTCCTCATTTGTTGAGTTGACTTTAATTGGAGGCATTTTAATGGTACGATGAACTTTTCTATTGTATGCATTAAGTAAATCTTTGTATATATCAATCCACTTATAGGAACCATTATAGCTAAATTCTTTCCACATCATTCCTTTCAGTGTTCTATTAAATCATTTTACTATTGATCCTTTTCATAATGCTATATGTTGAGTAGTGTTTATTTTATTTTTAAAACTATTTATGAATTTTTTAAGAAGTTCTGTTATAGGTTTAAATGTTTTTCTTAGTTGCTCACGTGTATCTACTTCACCTCTTTTTTTTTCTCTTTTATATGTATATATTTTTATTTATACATAGAGTTAAATCTGTATTAGTACTAAGATTTTTAAGAAAAAATGTTAAATAAAATTTAAAAAAAATAATACAATATGTAAATGGTTTTTATTTCAGCTTAAATTTACTAAATATAAATTTTAACTACAAATGACTACAATTTTATATTTTGTTTCTCTATTAACTTAACTTCGCTAAATCAAAAAGTTTTTTTTTTGTGTTCATATCGCTCTTTTTGTTTTTATATCGCTTAAACATACACAGTCTTGTTATCTTTGAGAGGGTCTACAAAAGAGGAAATGAATTTCACAATATTATGAAATTCCATTAAATTTCATTTGATATTTTTTTGTCAACACCAACTGTTTTAAAAATTTCTCGTCCATGTTTAATAATATCAAATAAGAGGTATCAGCTATTAGATCAGGTATCAGCTATTAGATTAGGTATCAGCTATCAGATCAGCTTATCAGGAGCTGGTCTGGTTTTCAGCTCAGATTATCAGGAGCTGGTCTGGTTTTCAGATCAGCTCATCAGGAGCTGGTCTGGTTTTCAGATCAGCTTATCAGGACCTGGTCTGGTTTTTTCAGATCAGCCTATCAGGTAGCTGGTCTGGTTTTCAGATCAGGTTATCTGATTCAGATTGAGTTATCAGTTTACAAGTAGCTAGTCATTTATAACATTTATATGAATGAAGTTTCAGGTCAGATGAAATAACTAAAGTCAATCTTTTATGAGCAGTAATTTATATAGTCATGAAATAGTCAAATTGTTTCCTATAACGAACATCATTTAATTTATCAACAAAAATCCATATTTATCCTTCCAACACTACACAAATTTCTTGAAACTTTTCAAAATTCATATTACTGACAACATGATCCCTATAGACGAGCTTAATATTTTTCTCATCTTGCTTATACATTATAATAACATTTCCATTATCTCTTATTAAATGCTTACAGCCGTATTCATAATAATTTTGTATGTATGTATTAGAAATTATGCTATAAGTTTGGCACAAGTAGAATGAGTCATCCCTATAGGAACTCAAACCCATTTCTAAGTAACTTCAAACTGGTTTTTTAATAACCACAACTGGTTGATTAAGTGACTTTTTTCCTTGTCGCCGACTCACTATTTTAACATAGGCATGTCATAGGCGGTAGTCAATTGGCCATCTCTGCATGACTTTTAAATTGACTACTAACTACTTATTTTTCAACCAATTTGTAGTTAATTAATATTATAGCAAAAAAAAAAAGATATATATATATATGTATATATATTTATATTATATATATTATATATACACATGTATGTATATATTCATATATATCTATGTAAATATATAAATACATATACATATGTATGTCTATATAAATATCTATTATTATTATATTCACTAAAAATTAAAAATTCGTACATACATATATACTATGTTCATAAATATATCCATACATACGAACCGCTCATAAAAAATATTATTGAAATTTTTTTTTTCAACACAAACATTTGGCATTTGATTTCATAATTATTATGGATCAATTTGCGACCAAAAAAATATATATATTCTGGGTCCTTATGAATAGCGAAGACGAATAAGCGATGTCCGTCTGTCCGTCCGTCTGTCCGTCCGGTGTACGTGAAATCGGTTTTCCGAAGCTCCCAGAAAAGCTAGAGACTTCGTTCTTGGACTGGTGTGTCAGAAATGGTCCAACTTAGATTGGTATTGAAAATCAGCAAAATCGAGCAGACGGTTTCAGAGCTGGAAAACTGAAACTTGATTTTGCCATATAACAGTCACTACCAAGACAAAATTTTTATTTTTTTTAATAAATAAACCTATTTTACACTTCAGTACGACCAAAATTGGTATTTTAAATTAAAAAAATATTAAAAAAATTAAAAAGACGTTTCCAGGGTTGGAAAACTTTAACTTTTGTGTTATGTAAAATTAACTATGTCTAAAATTATGCAGGGTATTTTCTCGAGAACCGTAAGAGCCAGAGACCTGAAATTTGGACACAGTGTATAGACCTTTGGCCGCTACAACAAAAAATACATGAGAATTGCAAATTAAAGGGTGTTCCAAAACGAGCAACGAAAAATGTTAAAATCTCATGTAATATACATACAATTGAATGTATGTATGTATATACACTTGAAATTTGTAAGGTTAGTGTATTTGTATACAGACTACAAAAATTAACACTAAAATTTAAAAAAAATTTAAATTAAAGGGTGTTCCATCAGTTAATGAAATTTTGACTATGCAATTTTGACAACTTGCTGTATCTTGGAAACCGTAAGAGCTAAACTCTTGAAATTTTCAAAAACGGTAAAACTAAAAATCAAAAAATTATAAAATCGCCAAACCGAAAAAAATCGCCAAAAACCAAAAAAAATCGCCAAAACGAAATAAAGCACAAAATTAAAAAAAATGTCAAAGACTAAAATAAATCGCGAAAAACCGGAAAATTGCAAAATTTTTTTTTTTTTTTTTTATAAAAGAGAAGTAACACTCAGGCAATTAATGCCTACTACTATTACTAGGTGTTACCTTCTTTAGGAAAGTGATAGTGATAGAGAGGACAGGTGGTGAAGGGAGAGATAGAGGAAAGCTTCATTCTTTTACAACTCTGCTTTTTTGCACGTTTTTGATAATACAGTGTTTCTGCGCCATCTGGTGTCAAATGAGGCGTATTACATTTTTGAAGCTGTGTTTTGTAGCCATTTTATTGATTATTTTACTTCGCCGATGATTTTTGCTACACAACGAAGGAGGGCGCTCTGATGTTACATTAGGACTAGTAGCAGCTGAAGTCGGTATAGTTCAGTGACCAGTGACTATGCCTTCATCACTTGAACTTTCGTACAACAACTGATACAAAGGTAAACTAATGCACATGAGAAAAATGCGTGGTGTTGTTATTCAATGACTGTTGGATACAGGGATTGAACCCAGGACCTTCGGTTTTGTAGTCAACGTGCTAACTACTTCAGCCAACGCCACCCTCAAAAATGAAAAAAAAATCGCGAAAACGAAAGAAAATCGCCAAAATGAAAAAAACAGGAAAAAATCGCAAAAATGAAAAAAAATCGCCAAAATTAAAAAAAACCCCAAAACGAAAAAAACTCCAAAAAAAGAAAAAAAATTGCCAAAATGAAAAATACCCTAAAAACAACACAAAATTGCCAAAATAAAAAAATCGCTAAAATGAAAAAAAAACCCTAAACAAAAAATCGCCAAAATGAAAAAACCTCAAGCAACAGAAAAAATATCCAAAATGAAAAAATCGCAAAAATTAAAAAAATCACCAAAATGAAAAAAAAATTGCTAAAATGAAAAACAGAAAAAAATCGCCAAAATGAAAAAAAACCCTAGGCAAAAAAACCGCCAAAAGGAAAAAATCGCCAAAATGAAAAAAAAATCGCCAAAATGATTTGTCTCCAAAATGAAAAAAAGCCCCAAAAACAGGAAAAAATCGCCAAAATGAAAAAAACCTCCAAAAACACAAAAAAAATAATCGCCAAAACGAAAAAGAAGCGACAAAACTAAATAAATCGTTTAAACTGAAAAAAACTTCGAAAAAGCAAATAAGCCACATTAAAAAATGCTCAAAACCGAATGTAGGAATGGAACCCTTCGTGCGCGAGTCAAAGTCGCACTTTACTAAATTTTTTATACTCTTTACCAAAAATGGAAAAGGGTATATATGTATAGGTTTGTCATTCCGTGTGTAATTTCCATAATATTCATATGCGACCCATAAAATGTATATATTCTGGGTCCTTATGAATAGGGAAGACGAATAAGCGATGTCCGTCCGTCCGTCTGGTGTACGTGAAATCGGTTTTCCGAAGCTCCCAGAAAAGCTGGAGACTTCGTTCTTGGACTGGTATGTCAGCATAATCGAGCAGACGGTTTCAGAGCTGGAAAACTGAAACTTGATTTTGACATATAAAAGTAACTAGATAACAAAATTTTTTTAATTTTTTTGTTAAATAACTTTGGTAAAGGGTATATAAGATTCGGCACAGCCGAATATAGCACTCTTACTTGTTTTATTTTCTTTTCCTTTACTTATTTTGCTTTTATTTATTTCTTACGTGTGCTTCTATTCAATATGTTTGGTTGATATCTGCATGAGATTTAAACAAATTTGTAGTCACTTTCAAAATAATTAATTTATAAGTTAGTGTTTTTTCTCAACTGATTATTTTATTTACTACAGCGATCTTTCTTCTGTCGCCCCATACAAAAATATACACGTACATATGTATGTATATTATTCTGCTTTTCACATGCAACATCAGCAAATTGAAATTCTTTAAGCTTCATTACGAGAAAAAAATAAATGTATAATATACCATTCTTTTAATTATGAAATTAACTTCTTCAGATATTCATATTTGACTTGATATAGATAATTTTAGTATAAATATATGTTTTTAAACTTGAGTAGAAGTTATTTACACAGAATTTTCCAAAGCGTTTGATAAAATATCTCATTCCATTCTGTTGTCAAAATTGAGTTTAATGGGATTCCATTCCAATTTTTTGTTATGGCTTAAGTCATACTTATCTAATAGAGTTTGCTCAGTATATATTGAAGGTTTTCAATACACGGCCTATTGTCAAACGTCTGGAGTGCCCCAAGGGAGTATCCTTGGTCCGTTATTATTTAGTTTATATATTAATTATATTGGTGGCTGCTGTATTAAGTCAAAATATCTGTTATATGCCGATCATTTAAAATTTTTCATAAAATGTGATTCATTGAGTGATATTTGGACTATGCAAAATGAGCTTAATAATTTTAGCAATTGATACCAACTTAATTGCTTGCATCTAAATATAAATAAATGTTTACATGTTTCATTTCATAGATCCATGAATTCCATTGTATTGATATTTAATATTAATGGCATTAATTTGAACACTTCGAATTCTAAATTTGATTTAGATGTTACTTTTGATAATTCTATGTCGTTTGTCGCTCATGTTGAGTATATACTTCCTAAAGCGTATAAAATAAAATAAAAATATATGCTGCAGTAGTACGTTTATGGGGTTTCTGGGCCACTTTTTCCATACAAAAGTTGGCTCATGCGGCCACCCTATACGATTTGAGTGTGTATATTAATACGTTTAACTGAGAAGAACACATTTTTATAAAGAGCTAGCATCATAAGTCATACAATTTTTTTTTATTCTGATTAACAACAAAACGATGGACACATAAATGTAATTAAAATATTTAGCTGGACACATAAATGTAATTACAATTTTTACACTATAGAAAAAATATAATTGTTTCTTTTTACTCGTAAGAGAAAGTATTAAAGCAATGGGATTAAAAAACAAAAACAAACCATAAAATCATATTAATTCTGGTGCAGTGTTTTTTATAAAGTACGATATCGAAATGCTAGATACATGAGTGTAATTAAAATATTTACCCTTGTCAATGAAATAAGAGGAGGCGGTAGATGTAGTGGAGCAGGAGGAGGCCTTAGATGTGGCGGAGAAGGAGGAGGCAAGCGTGTTTCCTCATCATCTTGTATAACAATTGCTGTTTCCATTGCTTGTCTAACTTAGAATGATTTTTAATAATTAAAAAAATTTATGGTTTATATTAGGGACGTAACGAATGTTCGCATTCGCATTCGCTAAAATGTATGCGAATATTTAAAACGAATACTAAAGACAAAAATATTGGAAATATCTTCCAGTTTTTGAAAGTTGTTTGATTTGCTCGAAAATATTTTCTACTTAAGACTATTCGCAAAATACGCAGGTAAATATTTAACAAAACTCGAGTCACATCCTAATCCGCTTGCTCGTAATATCTTGAACTTTACTGGACACATCCGCCTAAAAAAGAGGGATACAAGGGCCCTAATAGTCAGCACCCCAAATGATACTTCTTGAAAATAATTATTGTGCTTAATACGAAATTTATGTATTATTAATTACTATCACTAAGTTTATGTCCGATACTGGTCGGGCCTAATAATTATATATAGATTTAAGATTTGAATACTTATTGTTAGTTCATATTTTGAAGATACAATAAATAAATATATGTGAAAAAAAAAAAAAAAAAAAAAGACTATTCTGTTCAAACTTTAGAAAAATGGTAAGCACAATTCATTACTTCCTTAAAAAAAATTTTAAATGCAAAAATATTAACTAATCCTTCTTTGTTGTAATTTTTTTTGCGAAACAAGTGCCACTCATATTATTTCGCATGAAAACTTTAAAATGGTGAAGATAGGTTAGGAAGGGTGGTGCTACACCGCACCTCCACTCGGAGACCCAACTGGGTCCATTGTGATTATGGAGAAGATATATTTCATATGTTTTTGCCAAGATGAACAAAGTACTACTTCTGCAAAATTATTTCATGAACAATTCATTCCAATTTTTTTTAAATATATATTTTGATAGCATTTTACAGGAAATGTTGAACTTAGTACAAGGTCTTAAGGCCAAAGTACGAATAGGTTGATTGCCTAACATCTTGACAATTTATTTTTAATTATCTAAACTTATTTTTAATATGATTTCATATATCTTTTAGTTTAACAATTTTTATTTCTAATAAATTAATAAATATTTGCTGAATTCAAGACTCTTGTATATCTATGTATACAACATGTTCTATGTATACAACATGTTCTTAGACAAATTTATTTTCATGTGATTTTTTTTAACGTATTGTAATATTTGCATTTGCTTTCGCAAAAATTAAAATCTATTATTCGTTTTCGCATTCGCTAAACTAGTATTCGTTACATCCCTAAATTATATAGTCACGCAAAAATATTAATTTCTAAAATTCATAAAAAAATAATTTTATTTCCAATTCATATGCAATTTATGTTTACCGCCAAAATTTTGATAAAGTACACATTTCTAATTCTTATACAATATTTACGGATTGGACATAATAAAAATAAGAAATTGTTTTGATTTGAAAGTATAAGCTCAAATTCTCGCGCAATTAGTACCTAGAACCAAAAATAATATTCGTAAACACATTTCCGATTTTCCCGCAATTAGAAAATATTAAAATTTATAGAATGTACTGATAAGCACGTTGTGATATAAAAAAATAATTTTTACTTTAAAACTATTTTTTTTGATAACCCAACGCCCGAAAAAAATACATTTCTAATTCTTGCGCAACTTATGCTTACCACAAAAAATTTTGTTAAAATTCGTATTTCTAATTCTGACGCAATATTTACGGACCGGATATAATAAAAATTAAAAATAGGTTTTACTTAAAATTGATAAGCGTTGTGGTAAGAAAATAAGTTCAAATTTCTAATTCCTGCGCACAATTCATATAATCAGTTGTTTTTAATTTTTTTTAGTTTAACGCTGCTATTCTCGAATTCATGATAGCTATTTATAATTCAAATGCTTCTAGTCAAATATATCTTGTCTATTCTAGAATTTCTGTTTTAATATTAAAGCTTTTTTGGTTCAAAATTTATAGCATTGGGTGCATTTATAAGACGTAGCTGTTGCGCAACCGTTGAGTGTTTGTCTTAGAATCGCATAGTTGAGTAGTTCCGCTCCACTCAACAGTTGAGTAATTTTCCATCATAAAATTTTTTCGCTACCTATAGCCAACATGTTTTGCTCAGCCTGAACAGCTGATCGAATAAAGTTAAGACTAGATGGCAGGAGCAAATATTTGTTAAATTTTACATTACAAATGCGATAAAATAACGAAATAAAGATATAAAATTAAATCATATCCATCAAGACGTTTCTAATGTGTAACTGTTGGGACCAACAGTTGCTAACAATTGCACAACTGCTGAGCTCAACAGCTAGTCTTATGAATGCGCCCATTATTACCAAAATTAAAAAATACAATTTAAAAAGCTTTTATGTTTGTTAAAAAGATATAAAATTTATGCAAAGGCTCTCTAAAATTTTAAATAAAAATGTTGAAAACTATCTACATAATGAAAAGTTTCAGTTGAAACTCTCAAAATATACCGTCACAACTTTTTATAAGCGTTTGAACACAAAAAATAGTTTTAAAATTGGCCTTTTTCAGGAAAATTTTAAAATTTTCAATTCTTAGCCTTTTCCTGATTTTACAAATGCAGATATTAATAAGTTTCTTAACTGAATTTTATTTAAAATTTTGTCAAAAGTTTAATGCTGTCTTTTAATTTAAAATCCAAAAATATACTAAAAAGTTATAGATGAAGTACTAAAAAAAATTAAGGCAAAAAGAAAAAAATTTTTTTTTTGTCTAAAGTCAAATATGTTCTAAGTTATGAGAGATACGAAAACACATCTGAAAACATTATCTCTTAAAAATGTTGAGCTTAGCTCAAATCGCTTTATCCCATAAAAATCGGATAATTTTTCTAAAAGTTACAAGACACAGAAGTTTTTTTGAATCCCATGCTGTCAACTTAGGCCCACTGTAGCTCCTGTCCAGCTTAAGCCAGACGGCTGCCAAGACATATGTTATAAAGCTCTACAGATATTCGAAGTTTCATATAAATCCAATCAGTATCCAATCTTTATTTTATCTTTTTCTATTTTATTCACATACAAGTGATACATTTCTATTGGTTATTGTGCTTGTGTGCGTTAGGAAATTGTCCCTGTCGGAAATTTGGCTAACTTTAAACTAACTTTAAGCTAACTATTTCGGAACTAGTACTGACTGATACTTGGATTACTTTGCAATGTAATCAACTCACTATTTTAACATTGCGATGTCCTAGGTGGTAGTCAATTGTCTCACTCTGCACTACTTTCAGCTAACTTAAAGTTGACTTTTTTAAATCACCTGGTAGTCAGTAAAAAAATAATTCTGGGGCTCGAACATGTAACATCACATGTTGCGCACACAGCGCGCTACCACTCGGCTAAGCTGCCATCTAAAATAACAATAGCAAAATGTTAATATGTATAAAACTGAAATGAGTTTTAAAGTAGCTGAGAATAAATTTGTTGGCTCTCATCAAACTCGATTACGTACTTAACTTAAGAATTAATTTTGGGTTTGTTCTGGATGACTTTGCAGCTAGCTTTTAGTCAGTCTAAGAAAAGTTAACTATAAGTTAACTATTTTTGTAGTCAACCACACATCATCCGACAGGGGTGTTATATTATGTGTGCAGATACATACATATGTACATTGAACAATTGTTCTTGTTTAATAACAAGACCAACCTGTAAATATCCAGTTGGCCAAATCGACGTAGACTACATTGTCTACGACGATTAAAGTACGGCAAGGAAATCGTCGTTCATGACTATCTGAGCGACAATGTCACACGTTTTGTGTTTTGTCTTCAACCAGACTTAGTTAAGGACAATTTGAGCTACAGGGTCATAAGTTTTGTTTTCAATAAAGCAGTGTTGACGACAATCTGAGCGACATCATCGCCCATCTCGTCTTGTGTGAATTCGGCGCCATTTGTATGAAAATTTCATTGTCTTGTACCTGTCGTTAAAGATTTCTTAAGGACGTGGCCAACTGGGTATTGCTTTTCTAATTTTTTGTTCAATTGTGTGTGTTTGTGCGCATTGGTCAGTCCCTATTGCCATGGACAGAACAGTGTATAAATTATCTAGCAGCATGTTTGAGACACATATATATATTTTTATTACACATAGTTTATACTATAATATATAATATAATAGGGTCAACTGGCTAGAATTAAAAAAATATATTAGTAGTCACTGCGTAGAAAACATTCAGCTAAGATCATCGTTGATATTGAATTAAATAATGCCAATCTTAACGAAAATATCAAAGAGGCTGCTGAACATGCCTCCTACCTCCTATCCGCAGACTGGCTTTAATAGAATTTATTCTACGGAAATTGAACGTCTTGTATGTGAAAAAAGGAGAGCTAGAAGAGAATGGCAACAACACCGATCACCCCTAAATAAAATCAGACTTAAAGAATGTACTAAACGACTCAAAGAGCTGCTATCGTCGGAAAAGACTGCATTACTGGAAAAGTATTTAGAAGGTCTTGATGTAACGTCAACATCTAATTACTCTTTATGGCGCGCTACTAGAAATCTTAAAAAACCCGTTGATCTCAAATCACCATTGCGTACTTCGACTGGAGGCTGGGCAAGAAGCGATAGTGAGAAAGGTAACTTATTTTCTGAGCATTTAAAATCTGTATTCACTCCCAATTCATGTACGGGTGCTGCCGATTTACCGAGTGTAGTCTCTCTACCCCCTTGTCCCTTAAGGTTTAAGATGCGTGATCAACAAAAAATAATTGCTGAACTCGACCCGAAGAAAGCTCCAGGTATTGATGGCATTACTATATTGCTATCAGAATCTTGCTATTTATTTTTAATGCCATTTTACGAATGCAGTATTTTCCACATAACTGGAAACTTGCCAAGATTAACATGATTCCAAAGCCAGGCAAATATCTTACCAAGGCTGAGTCATATAGGCCTATAAGCTTACTTTCAACAATTTCAAAGCTTTTCGAAAAGCTGCTCATGACTAAATTGTCCAAAATTTTAGCTGCTAATGGGTGCATTCCGGACCATCAATTTGGTTTTAGAAGTCAGCATAGCACCATTGAACAAACGCATAGATTGTTGTAAGAAGAACATTTGAGGAAAATAAGTATTGTTCTGCTCTCTTTATTGATATTTCTCAGGCATTTGATAAAGTATGGCACGAAGGCCTAGTCTTAAAATTGAAGACATATCTACCAATAAACATACAAAAGCTTTTGGAAAGTTATATTAATGATAGGAAGTTCACTGTTGTAGAAGGAGAGTTCACGAGTGTGCCCGAATCTATATCTTCCGGTGTGCCACAGGGTAGTATTAAGGGGCCAGTTTTCTATTTAATATACGAGTATACTTGTGATATGCCTGTGAGCAATAACATCCACACTTCTACATTTGCCGATGATACAGCCTGAATGAGTATGAACAAAAATCCTGATGAGGCATCTCGCAATCTCCAAGAACACATTACCCAGCTGGAAATATGGTTTAACTTATGGAGAATTAAAGTAAATGAGCATAAGTGTGTCCATATAACGTTTACGTTAAGAACAGATACTTGTTCTCCCATTCGAATCAACAATCAAAATATTCCTCAACATTCTCAAGTGAAAGACCTTGGTATACACCTTGATCGAAGGCTTACATGGAAATATCATATTGGCTCTAAGTTAACCCAAATGAAACTTAAATTAACTCAAATAAATTCAACACTCAGCTAGACTGCAAACTTTTGATATACAAGTCACTTTTGAAGCCAATATGGTGCTATGGAATTCAGCTGTGGGGCACTGCTTCAGCTTCAAATGTCGAGAGAATCCAACGAAGGCAAAACAAAATTTTACGTTTGATAACATCTGCTCCATGGTACGTTAAAAATTCAAATATTCATCGTGATTTAAATATGCCACTAGTGAGTGAAGAAATTGCAAAATACGCAGGCAAATATTTAACTAAACTCGAGTCACATCCTAATCCGCTTGCCCGTAATATTTTGAGCTTTACTGGACACATCCGCTTAAAAAAGAGGGACACAAGGGCTCTTATACTCAACACTCCAAATGGGACTGCTTGAAAATACTTCTTTTTTCCTTTTTGATTATCAGTACGTATGTATTATTTATTACTATCACTAAGTTTATGTCCGATACTGGTCGGGTCTAATAATTATATTTAGATTTAAGATTTGATTACTTATTGTCAGTTAATTTTTGAAGATACAATAAATAAATATATATATTAAAAAAATATGCATGTTTGAGTATAACCGAAATCATTTCGAGCCTTTTTTCGATTTTATCGTAAGCAACATCTTATCTAAAATAGACTTTTTTATTGAAATTAAAACTTTATGGGCCTATCCATAGTTTAGAATTATAAAAATGCCTAAATTGTTGATAACTTTTAAAATACGGGATGAAAAATGTTATCATAATCGACAATTTACTTACAAAAACACATTTGAATATTAAAAAAAACCTACTCCTGGAAAGTTTAATTTTTGTCGCTTACGATTAAATCGCAAATAAGGCTCGATTTAATTTCATTCTTTATATTAAATACACTTCAATTAGTTGTTTTTCTTGTTTAAATTTTTACGCGGATCGATAGTTAAAAATATTACGGAAATTATTCTCTAGACGGCAAGAAAAATAAACTATACAACAAATTTTTCAATTCACAGCAGTAAAGTATACGTATGGAGCACAAAAAGCTACTTTTTGAAAATAAATTGCGTATGCTGCAAAAAAAAATTTTTGTTTGTATGAGTCACACCTACGATCCACAAAGCAGTGGATTATACAAAGAACAGTCAAATTCTATACGCAAAAAGTTTTGTATGTAGTTTGACAATTGGTTTGCACTTAGCAACCCAATTATCCTGCAATGCATGCACGTGCATGCTGAGTTCTTCATGCACACGTACACGATTCTTGTGTCATTCATTTTGACCGTGAATACTGCGCTTAAAATTTCACATCCTGCTGTGTGTTACCGCTGGGTTATTTTCTGTATATTTATTTCCCATAAGGATGAATGTAAAAGTGCACATCATACTAGGTGTTACCTTCATGCACGAATATTTTTAAAGGATGATAATTTGGAATGAAACTTTTGTTGAGGGATTTTTTTTTGTATCTCTTTTTTATCTTTTTCTATTTTAATCACATACAAGTGATACATTTCTATTGGTTATTGTGCCTGTGTGCGTTAGAAAATTGTGTTATATTATGTGTGCAGATACTACATACTTACATTGAACAATTGTTCCTGTAAATATTCCTTTTATGATTTTTTGTTGTGTGTCTTTGTATGCATTGGTCAGTTCTATTGCCATGGACAGAACAGTGTATAAATTATCTAGCAGCATGTTTGAGACACATCTACATATATATTTTTATTACACATACTTTATAGCATTTCCAAGAAAAAGGATCAGTAATTTTTTAAAAAAAGGATAGAAGAAAACAAACCATGCATTTGCAGTACGTAAATACATGTCATAGAGCATATGGGAAAATCTTAACACATGTTAAACACTTGTGTCAATAATTCTTTTATTACACTCGATCTTCATGTCTGTTTATTTTCTTTGTTTATTTTGATAAGATGAACAAATTTAAGGATATATTATATTTTTTTTGTTTAAAATCAAATTTTATGATCGTCTGTCTTATTTCTCTATCTATCTATGTTTATTACATATACTATTTTATAGCTTTTCCAGGAAAAAGGATCAGTAATTTTAAAAAAAGGATAAAAGAAAATAAACCATGCATATGCAGTACTTAAGTCCATGTCATATATTGAAAAATTTTAACACATGTTAAGCACTTGTGTCAATAATTTTTTATTATACTCGATCTTTATGTCTGTTTATTTTCTTTGTTTATTTTGTTCGTCTTGAAATTTAAGGATAAATTATTATTATTACTATTTAATAGCTATTCCCAGAAAAAGGATTAGTAATTTTTAATAAAGGATAAAATAAAACAAACCATGCATTTGCAGTACGTAAGTCCTTGTGTCAATAATTTATCATTACACTCGATCTTTATGTCCGTTTATTTTCTTTGTTTATTTTGATAAGATGAAGAAATTTAAGGATAAATTATTATTTTTTTGTTTAAAATGAAATTTTATGATCGTATTTAACCCTCCGATGAGTGACAGTTCTGAACTTCACGGCCGTGTGAATAGGTCCCTACGGACCTTTTTGTAAATCATGTTTATTTCATATAAAAATTTTTTTTTTATTTTTTTTTTGTTTTTATTGTTTATAACTAAATTCTACATACAAAAATAATTGTTTAAATTTTTTTAATTTTTTTTTGCTTGAATTTTCTTAAGACTATTATAAACAAAAAAACTGGTTTATTGCTAGTAGTATAAAATTAGAATATTGTGCCTTTCCTTGAAAGCAATAAAGTTCATGTCTTCGAATTTTTCTTAGAATTTTTTTGTTTTTATCATCATCCCTAATGTCTTTGAGTTTAGGTCTTTGTGTTCAGAACAAGTAAATTATGTGTTCAAACAATAAAAAAATTATAATGATGCCCAAAAACATGCATTTATTAATGAAATTCAGTACAAGGTCCATACGGACCTATTCACACGTCCGCGTACTATTCTCACTAAAACCTCAATAACTCCTAAAGTAATGATCCGATCGGCTTGATTTTTTTTCCAAAAGATGCGCAACAAAATACTCTTGGAATACAGAGTAACTTTGGGGGGGTGTTGTAGTGGCCGAAGTAGGAGTAATTTCAGTTTGAAAAGGCAAAAAGGTCCCAAGGGACCTTCTCACTCATCGAAGGGTTAAAAATGGATAAAAGAAAACAAACCATGCATTTGCAGTACGTAAATGTATGACAAATATGGAAAATTATTAATAAATTTAAACATTAAACATTATTAATAAATTTAAAAAATAATGTGAAAGACGTTGCACACATTTTAAAAATGACACCACAAAATGATAACACAAGAAATGTCAGATGTGTACTTAGCATTACACGCTTGCTTTTTTATATTTATGTATATACCCATCTGCCACCGCTCAAGTAATTGTAAATTCCTTTGACAATCCTCAATATCTCAGACTTCAATTTCTCTAACCTTCAAATAAGTTCATTGCTCATAAATTACATATTTTATTCATCTCTTCAAAGTTTGAAGTTCAAACTCTTTAACAAAAAAAAAAAAATAAGATCTAACGAAATAAAACCAACAACAAAACATTGACATCCCGCCATCATACACAATTTCTTTCTAAAATACCCTTCCATTTCCCCTAGATAAAAAGAATATTACAAAAAACTAAAGAAAAATTTTCTCTACATACACAATCACTTAAGAATATTGCATTCTAAAACCATAAGACTGCTGCAACCACTTGACAAACAAAAAAATGTTCAATTTAAAATTAAAACATACATACATACATACGTACAAGCCTGTATGCCAACATAATAAACTATGTACATATGTATGTAGACATCAAACCCTGGAACCATTTTTCTGAGTTTATTTATAAAATATAGAATATATTTAATTACCAAAGAAATAATTAGTTTTATATACCAGAAAAAATTTAAGTTTTCCAGCTCTGGATCTATGTATTTTATTTTTCTAATTTCTATGCCAAACTATTCCATTCTAAGTCATAAAATATTTAAATTTTGTAAACAAAAAGAAAAAACTAACTTGACCTAGTTACTTTTGTAAAACAAACAATAAATTTACCAACCCTGGAATCAACCTTTTAGATTTTTCTGATTTAAAAAATGAATAAAGCAAGGTTGGCAAACGGTATCGTAAAAATACCGATACCGATTCAAATACCGCTGAAATTAGATACCGGTATCGTTACCGATACCGAAATCCATTTCGGTTAGAAAATACCGGTATCCAGACTACCGTTTACGTCTATACCGGTACGTACCGGTATACCGATTCCGGCCAAAAAATAAATGATAGTTGAGTTGTAGTTGCCAAATTTCTATTATGTATTACAACTTTTTTCACCATGAGAAAACTGCTTTTTATCAGTTGTATTTTGGTTTTTATTTCGACCATTGTGTTCGATTTGCTTTAGTATTCCAGACGCCAACCAATCCCATTTGTCAACCAATATTATTGCCATGTTCATAAAACATAGAATCTCAAGAAAAAATAGCAAGGCCAAAACTAAAAATATTTAAAATGTTTTGTAATGGATACTATGGTTTCAAAACATATAGCATAGATAAGAACCGTTATTTTTCGTGCATTGTTTCGAAGCCAACTAAAATTAGTTGTTATCCAGAATACCAAAAAACAGTTGTTTAAAAGTTAACTTGGTTCAGTTTCAATCCAACTTAGTTGAGCTGTAAACCGTAATATGTGCAAAAATTGCAAAGATATATTTCAATTAACTTTCTTTCTTTGGTCTTGTTTACACACTTCACCGTAATATATAAGGTTGGTAGAGAAAAAACTTCTAAACTTTTATATTTGAAGTTAAAGATTCCTCTCTTGAGGTGAAGAAAAGTACTTTTAAAATGAAGGAAAAAATGTTGGCGACCACTGTTGTACCAATTTTGTACTCTGTGTTTATATACATTTATTAAATTGTACTTTCATCATCCTGGAAGTTTAACTACCCCGAAAGCGTATAAATAGAATGCGAAATATATCATACAGGAGTTTAAAAAAAAAAGTCTTCTAACGAAATATTTAAAACAGTCCCGTGAATTACTCTTATTCAATTATGTTTTATAAACAAAGTTATAAACAATATAGATCCAGTACAAAAATATTGCCTAAGAACGTGTCCAAAGTAGAAAAGTGTCGAAAAAAACCGAAAAAATCATATTTGGTGAAAAAATAAAGACATATTTGAAATTAACTGAAACAAGATATATATATATGGTTCAAAAAGTCTTAGTCTCTTCTTTCTGTATCCGTTTATAAATTTAAAATCGGTTGATATTTAACTTAGTTGGAGGTTGATAAGTGTCTACGGGTACGAAAAACCGGTTTTTACCCGTAACTCAAGATTTTGGAGGTGCATAGAAAATTTCAAATACAATTTGTATTGTTATCCTCGACAATACCTAGCAGAAATATAGTAACACGTCCCAGGTATTTCGATTTCATCAAAATTTGTCACACAGTGTAATATATTAGTATAGACAAAACATTTATTTTTACTATTTTGTTTAATTAACCAAAATGTATACTTTATATACATATGTAAAGTTTGAACTGCAGTCTCCTTGTTTCACTTTTTTAATAAATTATTTTTTAATAATAGTATAAAAACATACATAGATACATATGTATGTTTTTTATGTATGTATGTTAATGTAAAAATACTCCCTTTTTGAAGTAATTTAATAAAAAAAGTTTTTTTGTAATGTCCACTGCCTGAAATAATAAATTTATCAGTAATATCGGTATACCGGTATTATAAACGCGATAACGGTATGTACCGGTAATACCGATACCGAAATAAAAAAAATACCGATACCGCTACCGATACCGAAATTTAAAAAATAATTGTACCGGTATCAATACCGATACCGTTATTTTTTTCGGTTTCCAACCTTGGAATAAAGTGTGTTAAGTGAACAAAGAAATAAAAAAATTAATTTTATACTTTAATATCAAAAAAAAATTCAGCGTTTCCATCTTTGGAGCTGTAATTTTCATTTTTCAAATTTTATACACCAAACTTTTCTTTCAGAAGCATAAAATATATTCAATTTATAAAGGAAAAGAAAAAAATTTTTAGAACTGTTTAATTTTACATAACACAAAAAGTGTAAGTTTTCCAACCCTGGAGTCATAATTTAGGATTTTTCTGATTATTGATACCAATCTAGTTCTTTAAAAAATACATAAAATATGTTAAGTGAACAAATCAAAAAGGAAAAAAGCATAAACTTAGTTTTATTTAGTTACTATATTATAAAAAAAAGTTCAAAGTTTCCATCTCTGGAGCCTTGGTTTTCATTTTTATAATTTTATGCGCCAATTTTTTCATTCAGAAGCATAAAATATATTTAATTTATAAAGGAAAAATGAATTATTTAGACCATTTAATTTTACATAACACACAAAATGTGTAAGTTTTCCAACACTGGAGTCATAATTTTGGATTATTTGGATTATTTTCTGATTATTGATACCAATCTAGTTTTTTAAAAAATACATAAAATATGTTAAGTGAACAAAGCAAAAACGAAATAAGAAAAAAACTTAGTTTCATTTAATTCCTTTAATATTAAGAAATTCAGTAAAGTGCGACTTTGACTCGAGCACGAAGGGTTCCGTACATTCGGTTTTGGTCATTTTTTAATGTGGCTTTTTTGCTTTTTTGAAGTTTTTTTCAGTTTAAACGATTTTTTCAGTTTTGTCGCATTTTTCTCGTTTTGGCGATTGTTTTCTGTTTTTGGAGGTGTTTTTCATTTTGGCGATTTTTTCTGTTTTTTTGGTTTTTTTCGTTTTGGCGTTTTTTTCTTTTATTTTGGCGATTTTTTTCTGTTTTTTGGGGTTTTTTTCGTTATGGCGATTTTTTTTTCTTTTTAGCAATTTTTCCGGTTTTTCGCGATTTATTTTAGTCTTAGACATTTTTTTATTTGGTGCTTTTTTTCGTTTTGGCGATTTTTTTTTTGTTTTTTGCGATTTTTTTCGGTTTGGCAATTTTATAATTTTTTGATTTTTTAGTTTTATCGTTTTTGAAAATTTCAAGAGTTTTGCTCTTACGGTTTCCAAGATACAACAAGTTGTAAAAATTGCATAGTCAAAATTGCATTAACTGATGAAACACCCTTTAATTTAAATTTTTTGAAACTTTAGTGTTAATTTTTGTAGTCTGTATAAAAATACACTATCTTTACAAATTTCAAGTGTAGATAGATACAATTGTATGTATGTATATTACATAGGATTTTAACATTTTTCGTTGCTCGTTTTGGAACACCCTTTAATTTCCAATTCTCATGTATTTGTTGTTGTAGCGGCCAAAGGTCTACACACTCTGTCAGGTCCGTAGCTCTAACGGTTCTCGAGAAAATAGCTTGTGACAGACGGACGGAAAACAATAGGGTTCCTTTTCACCTTTGGTGTACGGAACCGTAAAAAGTTTAAATTTTCCAGCTGTGGAGCTGTGGTTTTAATTTTTCTAATTTTCTATACCCAACTTTCCTTTCCAAAACATAATATATATATATATATATATATATATATATATATATATATATATATATATATATATATATATATACATACATAAATTAGAATAAAAAAAATTATTAGACCTAGTTAATTTTATATATCACAAAAAGTGTAAGTTTCCCAACCCTGGAATCATAATTTTAGATTTTTCTGATTTCTTACACCAATAGTTTTCTTTTAAGAATGTAGATATGTTGAATTTATAGATAAAAAGGAAAAATTAGTTTTAGTTGGTTATTTTTATTTAAGAAAAAAATTAAAGTTCCCAACCCTGGAAACGTTTTTTTTTATTTTTTTAATTTTTTTCATATTTTTAATCCATTTTTTATTAGTACCGAAATATCAAATAAGTTTATTTAACAAAAAAATAAAAAAAAGTGTGTTATCTAGTTACTTTTCTATGGCAAAATCAAGTTTAAGTTTTCCAGCTCTGAAACCGTCTGCTTGATTTTGCTGATTTTCAATACCAATCTAAGTTGGACCAGTTCTTACATACCAGTCCAAGAACGAAGTCTCTAGCTTTTCTGGGAGCCTCGGAAAACCGATTTCACGTACAACAGACGGACGGACGGACGGACAGACGGACATCGCTTATTCATCTTCCCTATTCATAAGGACCCCGAATATATATGTATATTCTATGGGTCGCATATGAATATTATGGAAATTACACACGGAATGACAAACCTATATATACCCTTTTCCATTTTTGGTAAAGGGTATAAAAAATTAAGTGTGCACACTGGTTGTAGGTATTTTTCATGTTTACACTGATACTATAAGTAGAATGCAAGCAAAAATATACTAATAAAACTGAATATTGGAGAAAACACTTTATTATTTCAATGTAATTTTACTACCAAATATAATTAGCAGGGACAGGGGGTTCATGCAAATGCATGTTTTCCCTTAACTCTGATAATGGCAAGAATAAAATATCTTTACGAAACAATGAATTTGCGTAAAAATGGCATCGATTTGTTAGTGCATATTTTTGCATATTTTGCTGAAAATGCATGTTATTGCATAATTTGGTCATAAATGCATATTTTTGTCTCATATTTTGGCAAAAATGTATGATTTGTGTCATATTTTGTCAAAAATTCAAATTTGAAAATATATTTCTGACAAATTATTAATGTAAAACAGTTTTTTTTATCAAATTTATTCGCTTGAATTGTTGTAGAATTGTAAAACGATTGTGCACTCACACTCCAACCAAATTAAGAGAAAATTGTATTTTGGATGATTTCAAGAAGAAATTGTGTGCTAAAGTGAAAAGTAGTGAAACAATTCTGCTGAAACTTTATATTGTTTTTAAAAATTACAACGGATTTAAAAAACAAGTGTAATAGCTAGTATTCAATTCATTGTAATGGTAGGTTTAAATATATATATAATTTTATATAAAAAGAATCACTTAAATTTCAGCCGATTATATCCACAGACTTTGCAAGGCCTTTTTCAATGCACAAAACATTGATTGAACTTCACATTTGAAAATATAAAAATATACAATTTTTAAATAAAAATAACTAACAACACTTTTCTTTATCTATTTACGTATCACTCCTACGCTGCAATATAAACATACCTCGAAAAATGCGTGTTTGGATTCTATAATGCACAAAATCCTTATATCACATTTAATATTGAGAAAAAATTTAGTATTAAAGGCTTGTACACACACCACTTGAGAAAAGAAAATATCGTCCCTTTAATAAAACAATAGTGTATAATTTTTTTGCCATTTCGAAATACTGGAGTTTAAAGTTTTATTAGATATATGGGAAAACACTAATATTTCAGAAAATATTCAATGTTTTTAAGCTGTGGTCATTTAAATATGTGGAATAATAATAATAATCAGGCTAGTAGTAGAATATATTTCATTAATTTACAAATAAATCTTTTGATCTTTTGACCCACTTTGTGGAAGTAGAATTTCACCAAATTTTGACCACATTTGGTATCAGTTATGTAGATTCTTATTATGCAATAAAAAATAATGGTGTACATATGCGTATACACTATTGTTTTATTGAGGGGACGATATTCTTATATCTTTATTTAGTTGTATGTAAACTGAAAACTTTTCTTTTGAATAAAAAGTTTATAAAATATCTTCATATTTTGTTGTTTTTAGTGCATATTTTGCGTTTTTGATGTCATATCTTAGGCGCCCAAAATACCTTTTTTAAGTGCATGAAGTCCTTGTCCCTGATAATTAGTGTTCCGTAGACCAAAGGTGGAAAGAACCCTATTGTTTTCGCTACGCTGTCCGTCTGTCTGTCTGTCCGTCACAGAGTATTTCCTCAAGAACCGTAAGAGCTACGGACCTGAAATTTGGACACAGTGTGTAGAGCTTTGGCCGCTACAACAACAAATACATGAGAGTTAAAAATTAAAGGGTGTTCCAAAACGAGCAGCGAAAAATGTTAAAATCCCATGCATCCCACATACAATTGTATATACACTTGAAATTTGTAAAATTAGTGTATTTTTATACAGACTACAAAAATTAACAGTAAAATTTAAAAAAATCTAAATTAAGGGGTGTTCTATCATTTAATGTAATTTAGACTATGTAATTTTGACAACTTGCTGTATCTTGGGAACCGTAAGAGCCAAACTCTTGAAATTTTCAAAATCGGTAAAACTAAGACATCACAAAATTATAAAATCGCCAAACCGAAAAAAATCGTCAAAAACCAGAAAAATCGCCAAAATGAAAAAAAAATCTCCAAAATGAAAAAAATCGCTGAAATGAAATAAATCCCAAAAATGAAAAAAAGCCCCAAAAACTGAAACAAAAAGACACCCGGTTGTAGCTATGCTGCTTGGTGATATAAAACAAACTGAAGTGTTAAATAACAATGCAATAAAATTATATTATATAATGATTGTTTATAGGTAAACATTTAATTAATTTTTTAATTGGCATTACAAATATTTTAAATGATATTATAAAATTATTCATATCTATTACTTTTTTGTGTTTAGAATAGCTATAAAAAATGTCTTAACGTTTATAGAAGTTTCAAAAACTCAATCATTATAATCCACTGTAGTAATAATTGGTTTATGGTAGTTAAAATATGATACATATGTTTGCGATTGGATTTTTTCAAAGGTGCCTGGAAAAAATTGCATCGGTAGTGGTATTGCATTTTGTTGTATGTTGTAATGGATCATTGTTTATTTTTAAATCAAACTCATCCAAAAGTAATTTTACTAATGGCTCAGAATTTCTTCTGAATTGAACCCTAAAGCATCAACAAATAAAAATGTTTAAATTAAATAATAAATTATTAAGATAGAGTCTGCAAAATTACACCAACATCTTTTATTGGTTATGCATATACATATGAATTTTAAAAGTGGACTTTTCATAAAAAGCTACACATTTCAACTGTTGAAAAATCGTCCATTTTAAGGAAAAATTTGTCAAATCGTCAATTTGCTATTTCGGCACCAAAAATTGTCGAAATGACGATAAATCGTCACATCTAGCAGCCGTGGCTGTGTGTTTCAATCAGCGTTACCATATATATTTTTTAAAAAACTTCTTAAATCTGAAAAACAAACTCTTTTTCCAATACAAAAACTTTTTTTCTACAAAAGTACCAAAATTTTAAAAGAAAACATAAAATTGTATTTGTAATTCGTTTTATTTAAAAATATAAAACCGATTAAAATCAAAACCATAACATATAATAAAAAAAAAACATAAAATAAAATTCATATTTAGATTTAGATATCTTAAAAAAATTATCACATACATTAATAAATATTAGAGCGACTCAACTTGTATGGAAGAGAAAAAAGTGCTTTTGTTACCCCTCTGAAAATAAAGCTTGATATGTTTTATGATGATTCCCAAAATATTTTGGTTCTAGCATTGACCATCCGTGAGCTGGACGATTTTTAAAAAAGATCTTTTTTCAGTTTTTCGAATATTTTTGTACTTTGCTCCAAGACGACATAAATAAAATTTGGTATCATCGAAAAGAGTTTTTGAAGCAGCATCCATTGGTATATAAACTTGACCACTTGCGACCTACTAATTGAGATATTTAACTAAATACATATTTTCGTTTCGGGTTTTCATACAAATTCTACGTATTTGGAGGATATTGCTGATGAGTATATTGTTGATGGCGATATTTATGTTGTTGTTGAAGACGTTGTACTTCTTGTTGTTGTTGTTGTTCTTGATGAAGATATTGTTGATAAGGATATTGCTGTTGTTCTTGATGAAGATATTGTTGATAAGGATATTTTTGAGCATATTGTAGTTGTTGAGGATAAGTGAAATCTGTATATTGATGATTATTCAGTGGTAGTGGTCGTTCTTGATTCGAAATACTACAAACAAAAAAAGTAATGCCGATTGCACACTATGATATTTTGTGCAATCCCAACAGTGTGCACTAGTTGTAACGTTTATCATTTCCGATTTTTTATCTATTTTTTGTTGTGTGAAAGGCGTTGCACACATTTTAAAAATTGTTAGAACACAAGAAATGCCAGATGTGTACTCGGCATTACACGCTCGCTTTTTTTATATACATATACGACTACTTACCAAGGTTGGCAAACGGTATCGTAAAAATACCGATACCGATTCAAATACCGCTAAAATTAGATACCGGTATCGGTAACGATTAGAAAATACCGGTATCCAGAATACCAATTACGTCTATACCGGTACTTACCGGTATACCGATTCCCGCCAAAAATAAAGCTCCTATTATGACTTACAACAAAATTTATAGTTGAGTTGTAGTTGCCAAATTTTTATTACGTATTACAACTTTTTTCACAACTGCTTTTTATCAGTTGTATTTTGGTTTTTATTTCGACCATTGCATTCCTTTTGCTTTACTATTCCAGAAGCCAATCACTCCCATTTGTCAGCCAATATTATTGCCATGTTTGTATAAACATAGAATCTCAAGAAAAAATAGCAAGGCCAAAACTAAAAATATTTCAAATGTTTTGTAATGGATACTATGGATTCAAAAACACAAAGCATAGATAAGAGCCTTTGTTTTTTGAGCATTGTTTCGAAGACAACTAAAATTAAATGTAGAAAATCAAAAAAAAAGTTTTAAAGTTAAGTTGTTTCAGTTTCAATCCAACTTAGTTGAGCTGTAAACCGTAATATGGGAAAAAATTGCAAAAAATATATTTCAATTAACTTTCATTCTTTGCTGTAGGTGTTGTCAAATTTTCGTTTCGTCTGAATTTGGCGAGTACAAATACGAATATGTAAAAACGGATGAATTTTCGGATATCACAAAGTACATATGCACATGCATAATGTATCCGTATAAACAAAACTTTGTTTTTATTATTTTGTTTAATTACATATTAAAATGTAAAGTTTGAACTGCAGTTTCCTTGTTTTACTTTTTTAATAAATTATTTTTTAATAAAAGTATAAAAATATATATAGAAACAAATAAGTTAATATGCTTATTTACATACATATGTTGATGTAAAAATACCCCGTTTTTGAAGTAATTTAATAAAAATAGATTTTTTGTTATGTCCACTGCCTGAAATAATAAATTTATTAGTAATATCGGTATACCGGTATTATAAAATCGATAACGGTATGTACCGCTAATACCAATATAGAAATAAAAAAATACAGATACCGTTACCGATTCCGAAAAAAATAATTGTACCGTCATCAATACCGATACTGTTATTTGTTTCTGTTTCCAACCTTGCTACTTACCCATCTGCCAAAGCAGAGCATAACGTTGGCTCCCATAATCGCGCATCTCTAATTCCCTTTGACAATCCTAAATATCTTACACTTCAATTTCTCCAACCTTCAAGTAAGTTCATTGCTCATAAGTTACATATTTTCTTCATCTCTTCAAACTCTATAAACACAGGAAATAGGAAAATCAAACTAAATAAAACCAACAACAAAAACATTCATAGATTTCCCACAAGCATACATAATTTCTTTCTAAAATAACCTTCCATGGTCACCAGCTAAAAAGAATATTACAAAAAAAAAAAAAACTAAAGCAACAGTTTTTCTATGCACACACGCACTTATACTTTAAAATCATAAACCTGTTGCAACCGCTTAACAAACCAAAAAACATTCAATTCAAAATTAAAACAAAAACAAAAACCTAAATACTAACCTTCGCAACTACATAATTAATTCGTACCTACATAATAAACTATGTACATACATCGACGGACGGATATCAAACCATGCTTATCTCCAGCGATGCCAACTATTTATAACCCAAACGCGCTATACCCCTTCTCAAAACGCGCTAGAACGCATTATCAACAATTTAGAGTCAAAACGCGCTATTTTCCTACGCGCTAAATTAAATTTTAATAAAAGTCGATGTATGTATTAGTAAATACGAGTACAATTAATTTTTTAGTAACTCTTTTTCAGTTTATGCAATATTGCTTCTTCGAAATTATATCCTAAATATCTAAAATCATTTAATACAGAATCAGTCTCGCCTTCCAAATATTCGAAATTCTTAGTTTTGATTTTAATTTTATTTGTCAAACTTTGTAACAACTTATATATATATTATCGAATAGTGTTGCGATTCAAATGTTTTTGAAGTACAAAAAGTATATATGCTTAATAAGTTATATAAATTTTTTGGGTCACGAGTACGAGTACATATTTTTAACTGTGAAATTTTAAAATAGTTGACATTTACAATATTAAAATGCGTTTTAATTCTAACCACAAACAAGAGAATTTTATTTGCAACATCTGAATCATTAACGAATTTAAACAAAAAGTTAAATTTTGGATATTGGACAAATGTTAAATTTATACAAAAAAGTAACTGAAATGATATTTTTGACTTTAATCAAAACCCGCTAATTTAGCGCTTCTTTAATTAAACGCGCTAAGACGAAAAAAGCGCGTTCGGCATAGTTTAAACGCGCTAAAGCTAGCGCAAAAGGCTCTAAATTGGCATCGCTGCTTATCTCACATACCATATATTTTATTCTTCTCCTCAAACTGTTAAAACATAGGAAATAGAAAAATCAAACTTAATAAAACCAACAACGAAAACATTCATAGATTTACCACAAGCATAGTTGCCAGATGAAATAGGGGTAAATTCGTCAAATTTCGAGCGAAAATTTTTCAAAATAATTATCCGAGAACGTCAAAAATAAAACATACACTTTTTCATGCATATATATTGGAATTGAACAATTCTATTAGATCAGTTACTACATTCAAGCAAGGCTGTCAGATGTGGCAATTTATCGCCAAACGTGGCGTTTTTTAAAAAAGTTGGCGATTTTGTTGGCTATTTTTGATGAGCCATGAATTGACTTGAAAATCGTTAAATATTATATTTATTCTGGTATTTGTCTAGTGTAGATGGGATGCTAAGAACGTTTTAATTAGCGTCTTTTCTTATATAAATATTGTAATCCGGTAGCTTTTTTTATCATATTAAGGTATATGCAATGTACATGTCAAAATTTTTGACTGTTTAAGGAAACTAACTAACAGAAGACATTTTATAAATGTTGTGTGTAAAGTTTATATTAAAGAAAATTTTATAATAGCATCCTCAACGAAAAGTGCAATAATAGATCGTCGACCGAAACCAATATCAGACGCTCCATTGAGTTATCAGACCACAAGCAGTCCAATGAATATATCATGGTGCTTTGCATGCAAAATCGCATTAAGATCACATAAAATTGATCTACAGAAACATACTGACTCAACCAAACAGAAAAATAGCATATCCGTATTTTTCAAACAAAACAGAATTGATCAATTTGGTAACTAGTGTATTTCATTTCAAATACATATATATCCGATATTAACACCTATTTCATTTGCTTTTAGTAAATCTCTCCCAATCTATATATATATATATATATATATCTATATATATATATATATATATATATATATATATATATATATATATATATATATATATATATATATATATATATATATATATATTTGATTAATATGTACTAACCGCAAAAGCTTCTTTACGTAGACGACTATAAACTATAGCAAACATTGTACCTTTTTATGTTCTTATTCATTTTTACATTGTTCTAAATAAAAATTAAACAAAAAATATATAATGGCGACTTTTTCCATTTTTGGCGAATTTTAGCGTTTCGCAACAAATTAATTTTTTATAGTTTAATAATTTAAAAAATATATACATATTTCATTGTCAGAAACTAAAAAAGAGGCTTTGGCAATTTTGGCGTTTTTTGACATTGCATTTGGCGAGAAAGGTGAAAATAAGTCTGACAGCCCTGCTTTCAAGTCAAAACAATTACCACTTCTTAGTTTTAAATTATCCTTAGTATACAAAATTGCTTATAGAAGATATAATCAACCGATTTCTTAGTTTGGTATTTTTTTTACTAGTTACCTATATTTGCTGAAGATTGTCTTAGAAGCAAAATTAGTTAACGCGGTATAAAATTACTTAACGTGGGAATTAAAAGGCCCTGAAGTCAGTTTCTTCATATCTGATATTTTTTTTTTAATTCTTAAATTTTCAAGTGTTTTAGGGAATTTTAAAGCGTTGTCAACTTTGAAAAGATTTATAATAATAGTAGGGATCAATTAAGCTTAAGGCTTTGTTTGAATTCATCTTCGAAGTCAAATGTTATTAAAATCTTATCACACATTCTTAAATTTACATTAATTTACTTTAGCATCCGCAAATGTATGTATCCCTAGCATATATTACCAAGCAAATTTCTTCAATGTCTAAATAATTATAATCATCGTTATAATCCACCGAATCAAAACGATCACACTCTAGCAAATCTTTTTTTAAAAAATTATTCATAACATTTTCAAGTAGTTTTTACATTTACCCTATATAAATTTTGTATTTCTGTTCTTTCAGTTTAATTATGTTTACATAATTTATCAGAAACCATTTAATTCCATAATTTTTAATACAAAAATTAAGATTAATTGCCTTTTACTCCTTATTTTAATTGCATTTTCTAGCAAAAGCTGTCGAGCTCTTGGTCAAGTTCAAAATTGTTTTATAGCTCTGAAAAAATATGTTAATTTATAATTATTTAAAATCGTCAAATTGAAGGCGAAAATTGTTCAGTCGCCAAAATGCTTTTTTGACACCCAAAATCATCAAAATGACGATAAATCGTCAAATCTGGCAACCGTGCCCAAAAGCATACATTTCTCTCTAAAACATACATAGATGTTCAAGCATCTCTTTCCCTATAACGCGTTATAGGAAAGCAAGAAAAAAAAACAAATTCTGCTTACGCAGCAAACAAATACGTACACGAAAAAAAAATGTTGCTCTCTTCAGGTTTTGGATTCTCTTTAGCATAGAGCAGGGATGGATAACAAGTATTTTTAAATTTTATCTATATTTTGATGTCTTTTTATTAAAAAAAATGGCTTGGTATATGTAAAACACAATAACATAGGTACATATAACGCATTGTGCATTACCATCAACATTTTCTTTAAAGAAGAATTCGCTTTCGTAATTTTCTTTAAACATTTTACGCGTGTGTTCTTGTCTCAACAAGTAATAAACAAAATGTGATTCACAAAACATTTCCACCTCTGTTAAAAGTAAGCAGAGGTTTTCCTCTGCTCCACACACAAGCGCAAGTTTGTTTATGTGTTAGTGCACATCACTGCTCTAAAATAATCTTCCATGGCCACCAGCTAAAAAGAACATTACAAAAAAACTAAAGCAACATTTTCTCTATGCACACACGCACTTACACTCTAAAATCATAAACCTGCTGCGACTGCTTAACAAACCAAAAAAAAAACATTAAATTCAAAATTAAAATTAAAACAAAAACCTACATGCAAGCCTTCGTACCTACATAATTAACTATGTACATCGACGGACGGATATCAAACCATGTTTATCTCACAAACCATATATTTTATTCTTCTCCTCAAACTCTTTAAACATAGGAAACTGAAAAACCAAACTAAATAAAACCAACAACAAAAACATTCATAGATTTCCCACAAGCATACATAATTTCTTTCTCAAATACCCTTCCGCAACAGCTTAACTAACGAAAACACATACTACGTACAAACAAAAGAATATTACAAAAAAAAAACTAAAGCAACATTTTCTCTATGCACACACGCACACACAATCTAAAATCATAAACCTATTGCAACCGCTTAACTAACGAAAAAAATACGTACAAACAAGCCCTGCGTGTCTACATAAATAACTATGCACATAGACGGGCGGATATCAAACCATAAAATTAAAACAAAAAAACATCGACGGACCAACATCAAACTATCCTTATCTACACATGTACAAACCATCCATAACCCTCGTCACTTCACACCATTGACAGTAATTACCATAATATGTAAATTTTAGTCCATAAATTACAAAATTTCGATTTTAATTACCCAAATTTGACAATTTTAATGGCTCGGGCACATACATTTCTATAGTACTGGCACACATTTAAAACATTTTTAATCAGGTGAGTTTTATTTTCTGAAACTAAAATTTTGATCTCTTAATATTTTTATTCATACCTTCATAATTACTCTTACTTAGTTTCTACATAATAATGAAAAATGCCTCCTTTTATGTTTTAAATAATTTATTTCAAATAATTATATTATATGCAAATGTTCTCAAATATGCATCTTCAAATTCATTTAAACCAATGATAAGCAAACACATACATATGTAATGTAAAAGAGAGCAAATTGAATGCTTGTACGAATGCACGTGTAAAAAAGAGCATAACAAAGTGCCCACGGGCGGCCTTTTGGTGATCAATGATTTAAACCATTGATCACCAAAAGGCCGCCCGTGGGCACTTTGTTATGCTCTTTATTACACGTACATTCGTACAAGCATGCAATTTGCTCTCTTTTACATTACATATGTATGTGTTTGCTTATCATTGATTTAAACATACATACATATGTATGTATGTATGTATGTATGTAAAAAATTTTTATGTATAGTTATGTGCAGAAACAACATTAAATTCATTTAAGAGTCACAAACAAACATACAATTACTATAAAAGGCTTCTTAAAATAAAATTATTCCTTCAATTTTTATATTTTCATCCCAAGATAAAAACAAAGAATCCCCTTTTCCCTTTTTCTTCTTACCGGCCAACAGCAATAAAAAAGCAAATTTATAAACGTACAGATAACAGCATTTGTAAAATCATAAGCAACCGATATCTCAAACTAAAGACGGTGTTTATAATTATACAAAAGAAAAAGGTTTCTATTGACGATTTCAAGTTGATTTAAGAGACAGAAATAGACACAACTATTATTAAAAAGGCAAACCGACAGACAAACATAAAGGCTCGTCAAACAAAAACTCATCCCTAAAATGTTTCATCGCATCAAGTGTGCAATGAAATTAAAAAATTCTATTCAACAACATCAAAGATTGTTGAGATATTACGGCGTTTTTGAAATACTGCCGATATGTATGTATAGTATACATACATATCTGTATACATTGTATACAGATACATACATACATATGTACATACACATTTCTGTTGTGATAAAATTTATAATTTTTTGTTATAGTGTTTTACCCAAATTTTTTTTTCAACTTCCAACCTTGGAAAAATTTAAATTTTTCTGGTTTTAATACGATCACAAGTTTATTTCTTTCTAAAATATAGAATATATTTAATTACCAAAGAAATAACTAGTTTTATATATCAAAAAAAGTGTACTTTTCCCAACCCTGGAAACATCCTTTTAGATTTTTTTTGGTTCCTTATACCAATCTTGCTCTTTAAAAAAATATATAAAATATGTAAGGTGAACAAAGAAAAAAAAGAGGAATAAGGAAAATACTAGTTTTAATTAGTTACTTTAATATCAAATAAATTCAGTAAAGTGCATCCGGGTTCCGTACGTTGGGCTTTGAGCATTTTTTGCGTTTTTTCAGCTGAAATAATTTTTCGTTTGTTTATTTTTTTTTTGCTTCTTTCTCGTGTTGGCAATTTTTTAATTTTTTTCGTTTTTTTCATTTTGGGGATTTTTTACATTTTGGCGATTTTTTTCATTTAGGCGATTTTTTTCATTTTACGATTTTTGTTATTTATTTTGGATTTAGCAATTTTTTTATTTGGGGTATTTTGCGTTTTGACGATTTCTTTTTTATTTTTGGCAATTTTTTTTGCGATTTTTTTTCGGTTTAGCGGTTTTATATTATTGGGATTTTTTTGTTTTACTGTTTTTAAATATTTCAATAGTTTTACTCTTACGGTTTCCAAGATACAGCAAATTGTCAAAATAATATAGTCAAAATTGCAAAAAGGTGAAAAGAAACCCTATTTTTTTCGCTACGCTGTCCGTCTGTCCGTCACAGGGTATTTTCTCGAGAACCGTAGGAGCTACGGACCTGAAATTTGGACAGAGTGTGTAGACCCTTGGCCGCTACAACAACAAATACATGAGAGTTGGAAATTAAAGGGTGTGCCAAAACGAGCAACGAAAAATTTTAAAATCCCATGTAATATACATACAATTGTATGTATATGCACTTGAAATTTGTAACGTTAGTGTATTTTTATACAGACTACAAAAATTAACACTAAAATTTAAAAAATTTTAATTTAAGGGTGTACCATCAGTTAATGTAATTTAAAAATGTAAAATAAAAAAAATCGCCAAAACAAAAAAAACACCAAATTAAAAAAAATTTCTAAATCGAAAATAAATCGCGAAAAACCGGAAAAATCGCCAAAATGAAAAAAATCGCGAATTAAAAAAAATCGCCAAAATGAAAAAAATCGGCCAAATGAAAAAAAAATCGCCAAAACGAGAAAAAAGCGAAAAAAACAAAAACAATTATTTCAGCTGAAAAAACGTAAAAAACACCATTAAAAAAATGCTCAAAGCTCAACGTACCGAACCCTTCGTGCGCGAGTCAAAGTCGTAATTTACTGAATTTTTTTTGTTTCGTTTGGCTTTTTCTTTGTTCATGTGAGTTTTATTGTCATATTCTGGTTTTCATTTGCCTTTTTAAATACTTTTAGTAACACTGTGGCTATTATGAAATTAATTAAGTTGCCATTCATATTTATTAAGTTTTTGGAACATATGTAGATATTAATAGTTTTTTTTTAACAAAATTAGTTTATTTTCAACGTTTATTAACGCACTAATAATCCCAAATTATTATTTTACTTAATTAGTAAAATAACTTTTTTATTAAAAATACATTTAAATTGATTATTGAGGGGTTTAGCTGGATCCTATGCGCATTTCACTGTTGCTAATGCAGATCATCAGGGAACCTTTACCCAAAAATCTTAGAACAACAAGAGTTATTATGTTATAAACTTTCATTTAAACAAATGAGAAGTTCAACAAATAACAAAGTTGAAACAAGAACTCAATAATCAAAATTTTTTTCATTGGCCTTTCACACACGAGAACAATTGTGCTGGCATAACATGCCAGTTCGCCGGTGAGGGAGGCAAAGAGAGTGGTTTTGTGGTTGGCATAATTTTTCAACCAGGCACAACCCCGCATCACCAGCACAAAACAAATACACACATAACTTAAAAACAGCAAATATCAAATGCATACAAAAAACACTAACACACACAAAGCTATGTATACGTATACATTTTTATGTCGGATGAATTAGTCTCGTGTGTTCTTAAAAGAACAAAAATTGTGCGGTATAAAAATTAGTCTCGTGTGTGACAGGTCATTGCGATTATTGTGTATAAGTATGTGGCTCTTTTTTGTTTTTTCATTTTTTTACTTTCAATTCAATACAAAATGCATTGTGCATGTTTTCCTTTTTATGTACCGAATCAATTGCTTGTTTTTTTCACTTCGTTCTATTTCTTGAAAAGAGCAAATGAACGAACTCGTTCTTTTTTAGAAAATGAACGAAAATGAGCGGTCACTTGAATGAACGATTTGGCACAGCTCTAAAACCTATATATGTATGTATACCCTTTTCCATTTGTTGGTAACGGGTATAAAATCTAAGGCATCATTTTCTGTATGCACACACATACACACACACACACTCATTAAAAAATGCACCCTGAAACCATAAACCTATTGCAACCACTTGACAAACAAAAAAAAAACCATTCAATTAAAATTAAAACAAAAACACACATGCAAGCCTACATACGTGTCAACGTAATAAACTGCTCGTATGTACATAGACGGACGGACATCAAACTATCCTTATCTCACACTTTTATTTTCACATCAAAACAAAACATAATCATCACGTACATATGTATCTACTAGTGATGCACGAATATTCGTATTCGAATTGTCGAATATTCGGCCATTTTTAGATATTCGTATCCGCCAAATTCAGGCGAATACGAATACGAATATTTTTCCATACAAATTATATAAATTTTTTTTTTTTTTCATATACATATTTATTTATTGTATCTTCAAAAATGAACTAACAATAAGTAATCAAATCTTAAATCTAAATATAATTATTAGGCCCGACCAATATCGGACATAAGCTTAGTGATAGTTATAAATAATACATAAGTAGTGATAATCAAAAAGAAGTATTTTTAAGCAGTCCCATCTGGAGTGTTGGGTATAAGAGCCCTTGTGTCCCTCTTTTTTAAGCGGATGTGTCCAGTAAAGCTCAAAATATTACGGGTAAGCGGATTAGGATGTGACTCGAGTTTAGTTAAATATTTGCCTGCGTATTTTGCAATTTCTTCACTCACTAGTGGCATATTTAAATCACGATGAATATTTGAGTTTTTAACGTACCATGGAGCAGATGTTATCAAACGTAAAATTTTGTTTTGCCTTCGTTGGATTCTCTCGACATTTGAAGCTGAAGCAGTGCCCCACAGCTGAATTCCATAGCACCATATTGGCTTCAAAAGCGACTTGTATATCAAGAGTTTGCAGTCTAGGCTGAGTGTTGAATTTCTGCCAATTAACCAATATATTTGAGTCAATTTAAGTTTCATTTGGGTTAACTTAGAGTCAATATGATATTTCCATGTAAGCCTTCGATCAAGGTGTATGCCAAGGTATTTGACTTGAGAATGTTGAGGAATATTTTGATTGTTGATTCGAATGGGGGAACAGGTATCTTTTCTTAGGGTAAACGTTATATGAACACACTTTTGTTCATTGACTTTAATTCTCCATAAGTTCAACCATATTTCAAGCTGGGTAATGTGTGCTTGGAGATTGCGGGATGCCTCATCAGGATTTTTGTGAATACTCAAACAGGCTGTATCATCGGCAAATGTAGAAGTGTGGATGTTATTGCTCACAGGCATATCACAAATATATATTAGATACAAGACTGGCCCCAGAATACTACCCTGTGGCACACCAGAAGATATAGATTCAGGTACACTCATGAAGTCTCCTTCCACAACGGTAAATGTCCTATCAACAATATAACTTTCCAAAAGCTTTTGTATATTTATTGGTAGGTATGTCTTCAATTTTAAAACTAGGCCTTTGTGCCATACTTTGTCAAATGCCTGAGAAACATCAATAAAAAGGGCAGAACAATACTTCTTTTCTTCAAAAGTCCTCCTTATAATTTGAACCAATCTATGCGTTTGCTCAATAGTGCTATGCTGACTTCTAAAGCCAAATTGCTGGTCCGGGATGCACCCAGTATCAGCTAAAATTGTGGACAATTGACATGACAGCTTTTCGAAAAGCTTTGAAATTGTTGAAAGTAAGCTTATAGGCCTATATGACTCAGCCTTGGTAAGATCTTTGCCTGGCTTTGGAATCATTTTAATCTTGGCAAGTTTCCAGTTATGTGGAAAATACTGCATTCGTAAAATGGCATTAAAAATAAATAGCAAAATTCTTATTGCAATATGAGGCAAGTTCATCAGCATCTTGTTACTAATGCCATCAATACCTGGAGCTTTCTTAGGGTCGAGTTCAGCAACTATTTTTTGTAGTTCATGCATCTTAAACCTTAAGGGACGAGGGGGTAGAGAGACTACACTCGGTAAATCGGCAGCACCCGTACATGAATTGGGAGTGAATACAGATTTTAAATGCTCAGAAAATAAGTTACCTTTCTCACTATCGCTTCTTGCCCAGCCTCCAGTCGAAGTACGCAATGGTGATTTGAGATCAACGGGTCTTTTAAGATTTCTAGTAGCGCGCCATAAAGAGTAATTAGATGTTGACGTTACATCAAGACCTTCTAAATACTTTTCCAGTAATGCAGTCTTTTCCGACGATAGCAGCTCTTTGAGTCGTTTAGTACATTCTTTAAGTCTGATTTTATTTAGGGGTGATCGGTGTTGTTGCCATTCTCTTCTAGCTCTTCTTTTTTCACATACAAGACGTTCAATTTCCGTAGAATAAATTCTATTAAAGCCAGTCTGCGGATAGGAAGTAGTGGCATGTTCAGCAGCCTGTTTAATATATTCGTTAAGATTGGCAATATTAAATTCAATATCATCAGGTGATCTTAGCTGAATGTTTTCTACGCAGTGACTACTAATATATTTTTTGAATCCTAGCCAGTTGACCCTGTTAATCGTTTTCGCATATGAGTTAGTTAAATCACTCCTTAGTGGGTTGAAAATTGTAACTATTGTGGGAGAGTGATCGGAGGACAGATCTACAGAGCCCTCTACGTGAATTAAGTCCCTATGGATATTTTTCGTGACGCCAAAATCTATAACATCTGGAATTTTTCTTACGTCAGTAGGCCAGTAAGTAGGCTCCCCACTCGAAATGACATCTAAGCCCATTTTTGAAATTGTATTAAACAGCGCTCTACCTCTAGGTGTAACAAGACGCGAGCCCCAGTACGTATGTTTTGCATTGTAGTCACCAGCTGCCACGAAATAAGATCCAAGCGATTTGTAGAACTTCTCATACTGATCTTCGGTAACTGAAAATCTGGGAGGTGAGTAAATTGATGATATCACGAAGTTCGCACAAAAATTTTCTACGAAAATATTCGTAGCTTGCATATATTCTTCACTAACGTTCTCAAGGATATAGTGCTTGAGTCTTGACTTAATTAGAATTGCTGATCCACCGCATGCTCTCCCTCTCGGGTCCTTTGAATCATATAGAGTGTAACCATTTATTTTAAAGCAGCTTCTCGAAGTCAAGTGAGTCTCAGAGACCATCATTATATCAATATTTTTTTCCGTGAGGAAGTGCTCAAGTTCATTTTTATGTTGGCGAATGCCGTTTGCGTTCCAGAAACATAGTTTTAACGTGTTCATGGTTTGTTGACTAATGCTTGAAGCAGAGTATTCTGCATTCTCAGCATTTCTTGCATCATGCTAGTCATATTTGTTGTAAAGTTGTTTATAGTTAGCACCAGATTCTCAATAGTAGCTTCAAGACGACTAAAGTTAAAGCTAGAGTTTGCATGCGTTGAATTACTTGGCGGTGGAACATTTTGATTATATAAATAAATGCATAAATCCTAAACGAAATTTAAATACATGGCTAAAAATGTTAGTTTGTACAAAGCCATTAAATTTTTTATAGAAATTTGAGCTTTGTATGATTTTTAAATATTATTTAATGACGATCATTAACATTTTTGGTAGTTTTTATTAACTTTAAAGTACGCCAACAGGAGTATGAAGTCCTTTTTCATAAAAAATTTTTGTATTTCATATTGCAGGCGTAAATAGAACCCAAATTTAATGTCTAAAGATTTCACATACAATATTTGTATTCGTATTCACGAATATCATTTCAAATATTCGTATTCGTATTTGCGTATATCAAAAATTGACATTCGTTACATCAATAGTATCTACATATCGCTCATTTACTTCAATAGTGTTGTATGTAAATTTAAAACTTTAAACGCGATTTCTGCAAAACTAGTTTTTTTGAGTTGTGACATTATTGAAGTAAATGAGCGATATGTACAAACCATCCATAACCCTCGTCACTTCACACCATTGACATTAATTACCAAATATTTTTAAATTTTGCCCATAAATTAAAAAATTTTTACAATTTTAATTGTTATAGAACTGCCAGTATCTATCTACTTGTATACACTTATCAACCTCTAACTAACTTCCTCGTAAATATGAACATATTCTAAATTTATAAAAGGATTTAGAAAGACGACGCTAACACCTTTCGAACGATATATAAATATTTTTTTCAGTCAATTTTAGATACATGTGTGTATTTTTTCGCCAAATATAATTATTTCGGGTTTTTCGTCACTTTTCTACTTTTGATTCGTTCTTAGGAAGTATTTTTATACTGGAATCATACTGTTTATGACTTTATTTATAAAACATAATTGATTAAAAGTAGTTCGCAGGCTTGTGTTAAAAAATTTCATAGAAATTGACTGAGTTATTAAATATTTTATTAGAAGTCTGTTTGTTAAAACACTATATGCATGATGTTTTTCGAGTTTTATTTGTGCGCTATCTGTGTATTTAAGTCCTCTTTTTTAGAGGACAATCATAAGATATAACTCTCTGTCTTCTTTAAAATTGGTGTCCTTATTTTGTCATCTTTTTATACCCTTTACCAAAAAAAATGGTATAAGGGTATATACATATAGGTTTGTCATTCCGTTTGTAATTTCCATAATATTAATAAGCGACCCATAAAGTGTATATATTCTGGATCCTTATGCATAGGGAAGACGAATATGCGATGTCCGTCTGTCCGTACGTGAAATCGGTTTTCCGAAGCTAGAGACTTCGTTCTTGGACTGGTGTGCCAGGAATGGTCCAAAATAGATTGGTATTGCAAATCAGCAAAGTCAAGCAGGCCGATGCAGAGCTGGAAAACTTAAACTTTATTTTGCCATATAAAAGTATGCAACTACCGAAAACTAATTTTTGTTTTTTTTAATAAATAAACTTATTTTATACTTCAGTACGAATAAAATTGATACTTCAAATTAAAAAAAAATAAAAAATTAAAAAGACGTTTCCAGGGTTGTAAAACCTTAAAATTTTTGTTAAATAAAAGTAACTTACTAAAACTAGTTTTTCCTTTTTTTCTATAAATTAAACATATCTTATACTCTAAAAGGAAAGAGATTGGTGTAAGAGATCATAAAAATAAAAAAGGATGATTCCAGGGTTGGGAAACTCACACTTTTTGTGATATATAATAGTAGGTAGGTCTAATTAATTTTTTTCTTTTTCCTTATTAATTAATTATATATATATTTTACGTTTTGGAAAGAAAAATTTGGTGTAGAAAATTATAAAAATAAAAACCAGAACTCCAGAGCTGGAAACTTTTAAATTTTTTTTCTGGATTTTAAAGTAACTAACTAAAACAATTTTTTTTAATATCCTTTTTTCTTTGTTCACTTAACATACTTTATACATTTTTTTCAGAACTACTAAATTGGTATAGGGTGTTTTTTATTGAGGTATAGAACTTTAAGTTGGCATCACTTTTTAACTGGCAGCCATTTTGTCAGCTGTCAAGTGATTAATATTTAGTTTGGTTTGCCATTTCATCATGAACAGGTTGACAAAAGAACAACGCTTGCAAATCGTGCAAATTTGCTTTATTCGAGCCAGCCGAATTGGCTTTAAAAAAGCCGAATTGGCTTTATTCGAGCCAGCCGCGGCGGCCACATGCCCGAAATCATATTTAAACATTAATGGCATAAAATTATCCTTCCAATAAAGCCAAATTGATGGACATTAAAACGATTTTCTTGTGTTTTATTTCAATTCAAAGTTCTATACCTCTAAAAAAAATCGTGCAAATTTGCTTTATTCGAGCCAGCCGAATTGGCTTTAATAAAGCCGAATTGGCTTTCTAAGACGGTAAAACTAAAAAATCCTAAAATTATAAAATCGCCAAACCGAAAAAAAATCGCCAAAAACTAAAACAAAATCGCCAAAACGAAAAAAAGCGCCAAATTAAAAAAAAAAATCTAAAACTAAATAAATCGCGGAAAAACCGAAAAATTGTTTAAATAAAAAAAAATCATTAGTGTTTTTATGGGAATTGTTAAAATTTAAGTTTAAAATTTTTAAACGCACTAATAATCCCAAATTATTATTTTTTTACTTATTAAGTAAAATATTTTTTTTATTAAAAATACATTGAAATTGATTATTGAGGGGTTTAGCTGGATCCTATGCGCATTTCACTGTTGCTAATGCAGATCATCAGGGAACCTTTACCCAAATTTCTTAGAACAACTAGAGTTATTATATTATAAACTTTCATTTAAACAAATGAGAAGTCTAACAACAAATAACAAAGTTGAAACAAGAACTCAATAATCAACAAGTTTTTTTTTATTTTCTTACTTTACCATTGCTACATTGGCTGACTTTTTTTTCAGCTTCAAATTGTAGTTGTAAGAGTATGTAAAAGAAAATAAATGTAAATAACAACAACAGCTATTAAAGAATAGATTGTTGCCACACAAGTATTTTTTATGACCGGGTGCAGTCAAGTTAATAATTAATGTTTTTATGGGAATTGTTAAAATTTAAGTTTAAAATTTTTAAACGCACTAATAATCCCAAATTATTATTTTACTTATTAAGTAAAATATATTTTTTTTTTCCCTGATGATCTGCATTAGCAACAGTGAAATGCGCATAGGATCCAGCTAAACCCCTCAATAATCAATTTCAATGTATTTTTAATAAAAAATATTTTACTTAATAAGTAAAATAATAATTTGGGATTATTAGTGCGTTTAAAAATTTTAAACTTAAAAAAAAAATCGCCAAAATGAAAACATATGCCAAAAACCGAAAAATAAACGCCAAAACGAAGCGACAAAACTAAAAAATCGGAATAAGGGTGAATGTTAAATATTTCTTAAATACAGAGCGTAGAATAAAATATTCAACTCATTGCTAATATTGAAAAAAAAATATTTAATCGAAAAATACCGAGAGGTTACTTACTATAAATTGCACTAGAGCAAAAAATTATAAATTTTTAACAAATTTCCTTTTTTAATTTTACATACAACATTGAATTCAAATACAATTTTTATTATGTTTGTTGGTGTTGTCTTTTTTATACCCCGAAATCTGCTCACCTTAATCAACGCTAAGTATAAAATTGGTACAACAGTGGTCGCCAAACTTTTTTCCTTGACAGCCACATATTTTACATACACCAACTATGACATGTGCGTACGGGTACGAAAACCGGTTTTTACCCGTAACTCAAGATTTTGGGGGTGTTTGGAAAATTTCAAATACAGATTGTTGTTTGACTATACATACCAGAAAAATAATAACACGTCCCAAATATTTCGATATCATTAATTTTTGTCACACAGTGTAATTAACAATTCTTCTAACAAACATAATATAGTTGCTTAGTATTCCAATACAGTCATATCTCAAAAACTGTGTTATTAGTGTTGATCATCCAAAATAATTGAAACATATTAAATATTAATTGAACTAGTGTGAATTTTAATCAGGATTCAGATCCAGAATAATTATATATTTACATTGAGTAAAATATTCATACAAATGTTTTCTGCACTAATTTCTTGAAAGGTAAAATTTTTTTATCTAGGTTAAAATGCATGTACAATAATTCAAAAACTTTAAATTAATTTTTCTGTAAAACTAGCATATGTATTCATATGCAATGTTCACTTACATTGTGAAATTTTAAACTAATCAAAAATTTTTAATTCGTCAAAACGTTTTAAAGTGTATTTTAAAGTTTCCGTAGTTCTTGTGTTGGAGGAAAACATAATTTTTACTTTCTTGGTTGCAAAGTCTTTATCGGCAAAAGCTTCAATACTGTTGTCTTGTGAATCTTCCTGCTTCATGGCGACCATGGGTAGAAAGGCGTAAGATGAAAAGAATCCATATAATTCGCGTGAATGTATCTCTCTTTTTATATCATCAAGTGAAGGAATATAATTATAGTGCATATCTTTTAAGGATTGATGCAAGGTTTCATAGTATGATTCAATTAAAAAGTTGCGGCGATTTACCAATACGTCTAGTTGTACGCTGCTGTTTAAAAAAAAATTTATATCGCAGCCGGGACTTCCAAAGAAACTATTTTGAAAATCCACCTATGGAAGAAATATGTATATTCGAAAATTGTTCTATTACTTAGTTTGTTAAATCAATACTTACAAACAGAACATCTTCAGGTGTTTCTGGCTCTTCTTCGGCGTATTTAAATAAAAAATTATTTACCCATAAATCACCGTGATTTAATACTGTAACTTCACCAGTTATTTCTTCACCAGTTTTTACCAAGTTTTCAATTAAATTATCGCAATGTCTATGTAATTTTTCGGATATCGTCTCATAACCATCCCAGGTTTTAACTATATCCGCCAATGTTCTCAGTAATAATGTCATAAAGTCTTTAAATCTCTTATTAGATCGAATATAGTTTTTATCTAACATTCCAGTTCGAAAATGTCCTCGTACGCTAGAATCCTTGGAAAGTATTAAATCAATAAAAAAAAATTTATTTAGAAAAGTTGACTTACCTTTTTAATCAAAATCATTGATGATGCATGAAATTTGGCCAATTTTTTCAGTGTAACAATACAGTGGTCTTCGTTTAAGCCATTTTGCCGACTGCCTAATTTATATCCATACTGCGCTAAATCATCAAAAATAATCGTGTCCATTGGCTGTCTTGTTGTATAGAAGCACCTTAAATGAAAGACATTCAAAAACTATTAAATTTTTCATACAAAAAATAAAACAATGTACCAAACAACTGAACAGTGCCTCGAAAAATGCTCAAATGCCTTATAAAAAGATATGGTTTTCTTAACTGATAGTTATAATCAGAGACTAAACTTTAATACCATGTTCACACTTATGATCTTAAACGTGTTTAAGGCAAGTGTTTTAAAAAACTAAACACACCAGTTCACATTACATTTCAGGTCTTTAAGGTTGACGTTTTGTCAGTAAATTATTGTATATGGGTATTTCTCCGAGAAATTCCACTTTTTTGTCGCGTGCGACAGCAAGCAATTGACCTTGTGACTCGATTACTACACAAATATATAAATAAGTAAAAAAAAAGTTTCGTTTTCTTTGAAAAAAAAACAAGTATATTTGCTTGGTGTCGCACGCTACAAAAAGTTGACATTCCTGTGGAAATGCCCATATGTAAAAAATTACGAACAATTATGTTTTTTTATTGGTTTATTATTTTCAAACAAACAAATGTTTTTGTAAATAATTGAGTATTTTTTTACCAATTACTCTGTTACAAAATAATTTTTCACGTCCCGCAATTTAATAACAACACAAAGTTGCCAGCGTTATTAAAAACGGATTGAACATAGTCCATTTACGTGTTTAAGGAACTGTTTAAGTCTTAAATACATCATTTGAGATGTTTAACAAAACAAGTCAATGTATGGTAAAACATCTCAAAATCATCATGTTTAAGATCTTAAACTTGAATGAGGCGTTAAATACGTAAGTGCGAACATGGTATAACCTCCATATGCAAGAAAAATAACGTGTGCTTGAAGTGCACATTAATACAAAATTTCCAAAGAAAACCCGGTTTTAACGTACACTTCAACGTTATTTTATTTTTGCATATAAGGGTAAATACTCGCATAAGCCCCAAATCTGTAGTTTAAAATAAACTAAAGATTCTCTGAAAATTTGTATAATGCAGTTTTATTTGTATTCATTGATAACGTTTAAATGTAACAAGCACTTTTGAATTAAGTTCAAACATCATGATAATTTGTTTAAAATGCAATAAAATTTTATGGACAAAAGTTTAAATACATGTTGAGATAATTTAAAATGAAAAAGTAATATATCGACATATAATATTTTAGTACTTTTGTTAGAAAGGTCCAACATTAAATTATGTGACTTTTCGAAAATAAGGACTCGTCTAATAAACCTGAGCTGCCCAAAGCAATACCAGAGTGCCGAACATCAATCGACTTCTTATACAAATGAATACATATAAGCGAATAAATTTTTTCGTGTTTCTCTCGGTGGCCAGCTCTGACCAGCATTACCGTTGG
The DNA here is from genome assembly GCA_944452675.1 of Tachina lurida. Taxonomy (NCBI): domain Eukaryota; kingdom Metazoa; phylum Arthropoda; class Insecta; order Diptera; family Tachinidae; genus Tachina; species Tachina lurida. The sequence goes on from OX101756.1 coordinate 95,517,021, forward strand.
TGCCACTAAAGTAGCAATTTGCCACTTTTTCGACTACTATTAAATATTTAGTATTTCCCAGGGAAAAATTCCAATAATAGCAAATAATAGGGAAAACAAAAAATTCTAATTGGAAAAGGGAGAAATTTCACGTGGAATTTTATTCATGATAGCCCTGATTATTAAATACGCACGTATGTATGTATGTGTATACATACATGCTTCAGGGTAGGGGTGGAATACTATCGATAGTTAATTTTTCTTTGTGACTATCGATGTTGTAATTTTGCAATCGATTAATACAATCACAATCGATATTTTTTGCTCATTATCGATAGCAAATTATACACCACTAAAACCAAAAAATATAAATATGTATGTTGCTTTTCATAAACAATAACAAAAATTAAAAATTTTAAAAACCCCCGATATATCTAGAAAAGATGTGACATCTTCTATACGGCTGGACCGATTTTCTTCAAACATGGTTAAGAACCATCTCGATCAGGTCACCTTTCAAACAGAGAAAACTAAATCAAAATCTATCCAGCCGCTTGGGCTGTACGTGGACACGGACAGACACATAGATACACAGACACACACTACAAACTTATAACACCCCTTTTTTTGGTCGGGGGTTAAAAATAAGTAAGAGTACTATATTCGGCTGTGCCGAATCTTTATACCCTTCACCAAAGTGCGTATATGTAGTATAGAGATACATTCAAAAGCGCATACATACATATGTATATGTTTTGTGAAAAAGTTTATAATTTTTTACTGTAGTAAGTGACCTCTCAGTATTTTTCGATAAAATATTTTTTTTTTTTCGATATTAGCAGTGAGTTTAATATTTTATAATACGCTCTGTATTTAAAAAATATTTTACACTCACCCTTATTCCAGTTGTCAAAAACGACGTCACTCGAGATTAGACTTGTATCGAACTCTTTCAGTAGCTCGTTTTTAACACAAACCAATGATCAAACACATGTAATTTAAATGGGTTTGATCATTGGTTTGTGTCAAAAACGAGCTACTGAAAGATTTCCATACAAGTCTACTTGAAATAGTCTTATCGGCCATTTACATTATCTCACAATCTAGTACTTACGAGGTTTCGAGCTAAAGCTTGCTGATTTTTACTAGATTTCCCATACAAAACAAAATCTATTTTGTCATTAGATTTATGGGAAATCTAATCAGAATCTAATATTTTTATTTATTGTTTAGCCCTCTGTACAGCAAATTAATAAAAAAAGATGAGTGAATTAGCTACGGCCTGCTCAAAAAGGTGTTTGAATTGGCTACACTGCAGTTGTTTGGTTTTAGTTTTGGAAATTTTTCAGTTAATGGGTTTTGTTTTGGATAAACAAATCTTGATAAATGTCAAAAAGGTTAGTGCAAATGGTATAGATTTGAATAAAGATTTTAATTAAAATCTGCTATATTTTGTGCAGGTGTAAATGCCCTATTAGTATTTTACATATACCAAGTAAACTAACTTGTTTTATATTTTTCCATATTTAATAATCTTTTATGTTGCAAAACAGTTTAGTGTCTCAATTTAAACATCTCATTGTAAAGGGAATATATCGCGGTAACACCGGTAAACGTTTATTCCTAAAAAATTTTGCAAAATTTGCAAAATTTAGAACAATTGAATTTTTCTTTTTCAATGCTATTTTTTCTGTTTGGTAATTGTGTTCCAAATGGCAAAACAAAAATGAGAAAAGCATGTAGCCAAGGAGACAGTGTATACCACGTTAGGGATGGGCAAAAAATATCGATATATCGAAATATCGATATTTGAGAAAATAAATATCGATGCATATCGCCGATATTTCAAAAACCTATATATCGATACATCGATTCTTAGTTACGAGTATCGGGTTTCGACACTTTTAAGAGCTATAGCCGTTTTTAACTGTGACCCAGCTAAGGCAGGTGACTTTTTGGATTGTGTGGGTATAAGCCTAAAGGCAGAACTTGTTTTTACTTTCCGTTCTGTTACGAATCAGCTGACTCTTTTTGGTTTATAAAAATTATATACATATAAGCCATTAGTTTTATTCTCCTTAATTCTGTTATGTTGCGTACACATTCCTCGATGCATGTCGTTATTCACTTTATGAATGCGATGGTAGAGCTATAGCTAAAACTTTACAACACTTTCCCGGGAAATCAAAAAGTCCGGGAAAAGAAAAACTCTAATAACAATGGACGATGCAAACCTCATCACTTTAGTGGAAAACTGTGACCATTCTGGTCCGAAACAGCTGATAATTTATTACATAAAAAGTAACTATTAAAATTTAGAAACAGAACGGCAGAGCACAGAGCACCAACAGAAAGTAAAGACTAAGGAAGTCTTAAGGAGCTACAGTAGGTTACGTATAACTTAACATAAATAGTTCTTTTGTATTAAATTTCTTAAAGTAAGTAAATGTGCATTCGAAATTAATGCAGCAAAAAATATCGATATATCGAAATATCGATGTTTTCAAAAAATATATATCGATACTGTTCAAAAACATCGATACTATATATATCGATACATTTTCTTCATTTGCCCATCCCTATACCACGTATAGGTGCAAATGACATATGTTTATCTTTGTATAGGAAGTAGGAGTTTCCTAGATTATGGTATCCACTTTATTAAAAACATTTCCACTTGCAATAGAAAATATCACAAAATAACTGTAACTTACAGTTAGTAAGATAACAATTAACAAGTGCGACTGACCTACACCTTTTTATAGGAAGTAAGAATTTCCAAGTTCCACTATTTATTATTAAAAATGTTTGCAACTGCAAGTTGCAATGGAAAATACGATAATATACTCGTATGTATGCAACTGTTACTAAGTTTATACGAGCGAGTAAGGCTTAAATTAGACGTGCTATAGCCATAACCAAACCAAAATTCAATTTGCTATGCCGTTATGCCGATTCATCTATAATCAAATATTGGTGTTGGCCCTAAATTTGGTTCGAACAGCTGTTTTGTGTGGTTATGGTTATGTCACGTCTAATTTAAGCTTTACTCGCAAATAAAAATATTGCAAGTATAGAATTATGCCGCATAAACGGTGAATTAATTTTTTTTTTGCAAATAGCTAACTCACAAAAACAAACTCTTGATTAACGCACTATTCGCAAATAAAATGCTTGAGGTTGCCACGATTACAAATGTTTGATAACAAAAAAACAATAAATGTTTAAATGTGTAGTATCTGACCGATACACCTAGTTGAGGTAACCATTAACAAGTGCGAATGATACGCAAAACGCTTGAAGGCCAAACAACACACACGCCTGATAGCACTTAAGAAATAATTAGTCCTAATTTACACTAAGTAAGTCTTATTGCTAAGCTGATTAGTTTGTAGGAGAGAGAGAGAGACGAGTGAAACATATAAGTTTCTTTTCCCCTCGTCTCTCTTTCCTAAAAATCTAATCAGCTTAGCAGTAAGACTTGCTGAGTGTAAATTAGGACTTACGATGACGAAATGGTCTTGCGCAAGTTAATTAAAATATTTCTTTCAATTCTTATGCACCAAAAAGTGTTATTTCAAAAATATACTCCCTGTTTCCATAACTCAGGCAGTCGACTCGTCTAAAAATTTTTTTATGAAAATCACTCGAACAAATGACTGCATTTCATATAAATTTTCTAGTCAAGTCGACCGTCCGGATAGAAACACAGGGATATTTTTCCATATAAATTAAAATATCAAATTATTAAGTTCTAAAATTTTTTATTGGCCCACTTGACGCTACAACTTATAAGTTTTGAGAGATGTATTAATGGAACGTTTCATACATTGACGTATTTTCAAAAGAGATTCCTCGTTATTATGGGGGCAAATTATGGCATTCGATACGATTCGAAATTTTAAAATATTTCCATATAAACTCAATTGAAATATTTCGTAATTTCGATTGGTTGGACTAGGGATGGGCAAATGAACAAAATGTATCGATATATATCGTATCGATGTCTTTGAACAGTATCGATATATATTTTTTGAAAACGTCGATATTTCGATATATCGATATTTTTTGCTGCATTAATTTCGAATGCACTATTAGTAACTTAAGAAATTTAATACAAAAGAACTATTTATGTTAAGTTATACGTAGCCTACTGTAGCTCCTTAAGACTTCATTAGCCTTTACTTTCTGTTGCTGCTCTGTGCTGTGCTATTCTGTTTCTAAATTTTAATAGTTACTCTTTCTGTAATAAATTATCAGCTGTTTCGGACCAGAATGGTCTCAGTTTTCCACTAAAGTGATGAGTTTTGCATCGTCCATTGTTATTAGATTTTTTCTTTTCCCGGAATTTTTCATTTCCTGGGAAAGTGGGAACAACTTTTCGGTTTTTAACGTTTATAAACACATGCCAAAAAAATAATACAATTTCAGTTCCCGGGCGTAATTGTTGTAAAGTTTTAGCTATAGTTCTACCATTGCATTCATAAAGTGAATACCGACATCCATCGAGGAATGTGTACGCAACATAACAGAATTAAGGAGAGAAAAACTAATGGCTTATATGTATATGATTTTTATAAACCAAAAAGAGTCAGCTGATTCGTAACAGAACTGGAAGTAAAAACAAATTCTGCCTCTAGGTTTATCCCCACACAATCCAAAAAGGCACCTGCCTTAGTTGGGTCACAGTTAAAAAACGGCTATAGCTCCTAAAAGTATCGAAACCCGATACTCGTAAATAAGAATCGATGTATCGATATATAGGTTTTTGAAATATCGACGATATATATCGATATTTATTTTCTCAAATATCGATATTTCGATATATCGATATTTTTTGCCCATCCCTAGGTTGGACTATTTTGACTTCGACTACGATGTTTTTGTAACAGATTAAGGAACACTTCAATGAACTAGATCGTGTGTCTCTCCAATTTTAAGGTATTTTTAAAAAATTTTTAATTATATATTAATATTGAAAAATAATTTTCGGACAAATATTGTCCATTAAAAATGTAGTCTTTGAAAAAGAAAATAAAAATCCAATACGTAGTTCAATTACTTTTTGTTTTAGGTTAAGGTGACTGTATAGCTTTAGAGGAAAAAGTTTTCACACCGTGGAGGAAGTCCTCAAACAGACTTTAATACAATAAATGCGAAAAATTAGCATTATTAACCAGCAAGAACTATAAATCACATTCCTCACTTTCGTAATGGACATCATTTTGAATCATTTCATTTCCCAGAATACAACAACGTGTATACTTAAGGGCCTCCCTGTGAAATCCCGCTTAGTGCATTCGTTAAAAATTTTTCATCTTTAAAAAATGAAATTTTTTTCACCATGGACACCTTTATTAATCCAATATATAAAATGTTTTTTTTTTAATTTCACGGCACATTTTGGATTTACTTCAAGATGACCAACAAAGCCATAATACGAGTGTAATATATTCAGGTACTGGTATAACACACGTAGGGTGTGTTAAAAACCTTTAATCGCTACACTGTAAGACCACTATTATGTTATTTGATTAAAATATATGGTTTGCGAAAAACAATGAACTGTCTGCACTTGATTAAACAACCAACTTACTTTGCCCCAAACTTGGAACCATCTTCAGTCAATAGCTCTAATTTACCCAAAACATTTAAGTAAAATATCTTCTCTTTTATAAATACAGACAGATCTTCTAAAAATTTTGTAGCTGGTGTAATCGCTATGCTTTTAACGATCAATGACATATTTTCATCATACTGGCATTTTCCTCTTCGGTATACTGCTTTAACCCGATAAATTTGGCTACAATAATTTTCTCCGCCGCCATTTGACTCGGCAAATGTAATTTCGCTTATTTCTATATGCTTTTCGTGTAATCCATCCTCTAGAGCAGTTTTGAAAAAATCCTTGTTTAAGTAAGCGGGTGCCTCGGTCTTCTTATATAAAATCATGATGAGCAGTTACTTTATTATTTGTTTATTTTTCCGCGAAACGTTTGACGTAGTGAAATTATACTTAATAAATAAATTTGTTTTGTTTTCGTATTGGATTTTATATCAAACTGCATTGGTCTATATACATATGTATGTATTTCTCCATTTTTATTTCTTGAAGTAGAGATGGGCGCGTGCCGTGTTTTTTCGTGATACGAATATATACGACTCAACAGGAAGTGTTCGTGATATAAAATCTAATTTCGTGAGTGGTCAGCTCGTATCGTGTTGAGTAAAACTTACATGAAAATAAAATATGTACACTCAAAAAAAAGACATGTACTATTACTAAGAAATTTTTTTTCCTAAACTCAAGTAAAAAAACTTTCCAAGTTTAAGTAATTTTTTCTAAGTTTAAGTAAATTTTTACAAAAATCTAGTAAAAATTACTTAATATGAGTAAAAAATAAAAAGTTCATATCCTCAAAAATAGTTCATAAAAATACACAAAAAAATTCTTACATTTTAGGAAATGTTTACTGAATTAAAGGAAATATTTACTAAGAGTAGGAAAATGGTTATAAACTGAAAGAAATTTTATACTAAGGACTAGTCAATTTTGTCTTAAATCAAAAAATAAATTTTAGGAAATGAATTACTCCTGATTAGTTCATGAAATTTGACTTACTTAAAAGATGTAAAATGGTATTCTAAATTTTAGGAAAATATTTTCCTGTTTTAAGTATTTTTTCTTTGAATTATAGAATTTATTATTAATTTGCATTTAGCAAAAAATCTAAGTAAATTTTTCATATTTTCGAGGAATATTTGAACTTAAAATTTATTTTTTTGTAAATAAAATAAAATTTTAAAAATTAATAATTTCAATGCTTGTTCAGGCTGCCTTATTAGGCAAATGGTTAGAGTGCTTGCCTATCAGTCAGAAGGTTGTTGGTTCAATACTTGGAAGGAAGAAAGGAATTAATATGTATGTATGGTGAATTAATTATGAATATAATATGAAGATATAATAAATAACATATCATTTGGTATAAAAATAAAAATAAGTACCAGAATTAAAAACAAAAAAAAAAATTGGAAAATTTACTAAATTTGAGATCAAAGACAAAAAAAAATTTTTGCAAAACTCCGAATTTTATGGGAAAATTTTACTTAATTTTAGGAAAAATTTACTTAAATATGAAAATATAATTACTATAAACTAGTTCATTAATGAACTAGAAATTTAGTAAATGTTTTACTGGTTTCAAGTAAAAAACAGCCTTGGCGCCATACGACAACTTTTTTTATTCAAATTTAGAAAATTTTCCAAAGTTTTAGTTAGTTTTTTTTTTGAGTGTATGCATGAATTTTCAGCAAAGAAAATATTTACGGCCCTATGTACTCGTATAAGCAAAAATTGGCATGAAGTTAGCATAAGTGACGAAATTGAATAAGGCGTTAACGAGTTCCTCCATACAATTTGACATTAAAAATTATCGCATTACCTAATTTTAACCCACCTCTAAGTCCTAGCATTATTTTTAATGTGAAGTTTCATGGCAAAACTCTTTAATATCATGTTCAATTTTGCCACTTATGCTAACTTGATGCCAATTTTTGCTTATATATAGGGCCGTTAATATTTTGTATCGTCAAACAAGCGATATCAGCTAATTTATTGAGCGATTTTCTTGATAAATTTACTGTTTCTCAACAAAAAGATGTATGTAAATAAAAATGCTGCTCCATCTGTAACTATCGGTGGTATAGGTATTAAGAAAACAGAAGCTCTTGATGTTCTTGGCATGAAAATTCAGTGTGATGTTCGATGGACTGAACACATTTTTCAAGTCTCTAAAGAAGCATTCAAGTGTCTACGATTTTTGAAACGGTTCAGGAGATACTTCCCCCCATCTAATCTACTTGAATGAATTAAGCGAAATACAGAATACTGCGACTGAAGTAGATCTATTGTATCCCTTGCCAGATGCTAGATTACCTCATCTAGACGTACTCTCCTGAAAAATCTCAAGATTGCCAGTGGCTCTAGTGTTGGCAGTTCCCAATTATCCAATAGGTGCTTGCCGAGTTGACTATATGTATCTTCTGTGGCATAACGCTTCACATTATTTCAGAATATGCTCTAGAGTTTCTCGTCATAAATCACAGTATCTGCACAGGCTGTTACTCTCAATGCAAAGTCTATTGAGGTGCTTTCTCAGTCTGCAGTGGCATGTGAGGAAGCCTGTGAGCATTCTTAGATTGTTTTCACTCAGAGACATGAGAGCTATGAAACAATTTTGGTTATACGTTCCAATCATTAGCTTTGCGTGCCTCAATATGATTTCCTTACTATTTATACCACTTATATCCCACCGAAAATGGAATACAACTCTCATGTATGGCACTTCGAAGTTTATTTTGGGGCTGCTCGACCGCATACAGGAGACGGCGAAGAAGCTAATCGGTGACAATAGGGTATCCAACTGTATTGATTCATTGGATCATCGACGCAATGTGGGTGCATTTCCTTGTTCTTTCGCCTCTACAATGGAATGAACACATGAACAACAAGTGCTTCATTCAGAACACATACTTTTCTGGTCGATTGGCCAATAAATCGCTCTACGCATTACAGAGAGAACTACTTTTTTAGCCGTACTATTCGTATTTGCAACAAACTACTACTTCCCTGTCACTTTTAACGTGAAGAATCCCAGCCAACCTGAGTTTCGAAAATAAACGAATGTTCGCTATAGCCAACAATTCTCGAAACATTCTCGTTAAAAAAAAGTTATGCAACAAGAAACAATTTGTTTCTCTCAATTTTTTATATTTTGTTTTTTTTTTTTTTGGCATGTACAACAAAAGAGGAATAACGTTTTTTGCTATTTAGAAGCAATGAAATTGATTCCTAATGATATTGAAAAATGTTCGCTATTGATTCGAGAGCGAAACATCGAAATCGAAAGGTTTGCTACCACAAACTGAGCGACGAGTGAGCCCTAGCAGCACTTTCTCTTTCCGTTTACGATAGTCGTGTTCGAGTGTTTTGTCCGAGAAATGTTTACGCAACATTCTAATGCGATATTATTTACGAATGTTTTGGTTAGCTGGGATGTAAAATCGGATGTCCACAGACACTACTCCCTCTATCCTCCTCCAAATAACCTGCATACATACATGCACGTAAGTCTTGCATGAAAAGTTTAAAATTAACCATAAATATGTACACCCAAAAAAAAACGAAACCTCTATGAAATAGAAGTAAGTGTTATTTTAAAAATTTGTATTCTTGTTTTAAAAATGAAAACTTTTTTGAAATCAAAAATAATAATTTTTTGTTGAACATACTCAAAATAAAAATTTCCCTGCAAGAACAGTGAAAGTCAAATGACCGATCATTATACCGACATTGGTGATGGATTTCTCTATCTAGGTTTCTATCAGTCTGTTAAGGGCAATGTGATGTAAGCTTTTGTATACATGTGATTTTCCATCTTTGTCTAACTAATTAGAAGTATCTACTATGGAACATATAAATCTGACCTGCTTACTCTGCCGTATTTTTATTTGCCATTGATGATCACGCTTGATGTATATAACCGTCATAGGAAACTAGTAAAACCTCCATAATAAACCCAATTTTCATATTGTTTTAATTGATTTTTATTATAAAAATATAAATAAATAAGTAAAATATTTAAACACTAACAAACACATAAATTAACGTGTGTGGTATTTATCCCCTTGACGCTTTTTTCAACCTCCTGCACACCTTGCTTTTCATAAATATCTAACATTAAAAAAATAAATGCATATATTTATTTATTTTTATTTATTTATTGGTTCATATTCTACAAAGTAAATTTGCAGAATATATACATATATATATATATATATTCCTCTTAACTCCTACTATGCTGCTTATAGGGCCGTAATTTGCAGAATATGGTTGCAAAAAAATGGACGGGGTGACTACGATTATATGTCCATGATGTTATTAACAGTATTCTTAAAAATATTGTTGTGACTGACTATACCCGACCAGTGCGAGCGAGACGAAAATCTCTCGAATACCAAACAACACACACAAGCCTGACCGCACCTAAGAAATAATTACGATGACGCGAGAGCTGTTCGTCAGCCCGAGCTGCTTAATGACTGTAAATGCATATACATATGTATGTATATATATTTTAAACTAAACTGTGTAAAATTTTTTATTCACGAACGAATTATATATTTTACAATAAAATGCGAAGTTTTCAAATGTTTTTCATATGTACATCAGATATTCCACTCTAACATACATATGTAGAGCAACTTCAACTCATAAGTGTATACATCATCACTGCCGGTAAAATTACCAGTCAATTGACTGTCACTGTTGATTTCAATATAAAATTGTTGCAAATGTGTTAGTGAAGAAATTACTTTTGTGTTAGTTTCAGTCATTCATTTCTTGTATGGGTGTTAGTGAAATAATGTCGTATAGTTTCAGTCATTCACTTCCCTGAAGGAAATGCCGATGGTGAAAATGTACTGACTCGCCCTTGACCTTGTTACCATTACTACTCTCTAATTATTCCTCATACAATACTTTGTGCTATAGATATTTAGCATATGCTTGCCATTAAAAATCTACTAGTAACACTAAAACAATTGACTTGGTAGCGACTACGTAGTTCTTATGGGAATATGGAGACAAACCAATCAGATATTTAGTGGTAGATTTCTATACTTTACATACATACAAATTTATGTAGGTATATTGACAAGGTGTTGACAAATCCACCACATCTGTTTTCTCTCTTTCTTTTATACTGACAGATTGAAGATAACTTGTAGGCAATTTAAGTAATTACATACTACAATTGTCACCAGAATTTGAGTGTTGACATAGTCACTTGTCCACAGTATGACTGCAGGATTCTTGTAGGGTTATACTTTTGAGTTAAGAATAAAATATTCTTAAAGAAATAATAAAGCATTTCTGTTTTAAAATTAATCATTTTTAAATTAAAAACGTAATGTTGTGAATTAATAATGGAGAAACATTTTTAATTAATAGTTGAGAGTTTTAAAATCACTGGTGGATCTTTTAAAAATTACAAATTTTAAAATTTTACTTTCATATAACTTCGGAATCAATCGGCCCTTATTATTAGCAACTTTCCATATTCGACTGTACTCAAAAGCGCTGATCGAATGAATTTTCATTTGGGTTATGACAAGCATTAGACAAAAAAATTCGCCTTAGGAATATAAAGGGTGTTTTTTATAAAGTGACACAAGTTAAAATTATAATAAAACAAGAACATATATTTTTAATATCAATGAAACGGGCTTCATTTTAAAGAAAATTTCATGAAATTATTGTTAAAAAATGATTTCTGCCATGTGGCTGCCACGGCTGGAGCGTAGAAGGCGCAATCTGGAACACCAATTTTTGACAACTTTTCGCAGCATTTGCGGGCGTATTACGCCAATAACTCTTCAAATGTTGTTTTCCAGGTGTTCAATTATTTGTGGTTTATTGACGTAGACAAGTGACTTGACATAACTCCAAAGAAAATAATCCAATGAGGTTAAATCACATGGTCTTGGTGGCCAATTAATTGGGCCATTACGTGAAATTATTTTTTTCATGAAAAGCTTCTTTCAATAAATCAATTGTAGCGCCCGCTGTGTAGCATGTGGCTCCACCCTGTTGGAACCGCACATCAGCAAGATTAATGATGCCACGTAATTGAGGTATGAAAAAATTTCCAATAATGTTCCTATACCGTTCACCATAGTTTTTGAAGACATATGGGCCAATTTTCAAAATTTCAACAATTTGCACGCGTTGCTCTGCTGTAAGTCGATTCATAATGAAATTTCAAACCAAATCAAACAAAAAGCAACTATTAACTGTTAAATGGGTGCTCAAATAAAGCAGTGATGCCAACTCAAAGTTGTGGCACTCAAAACAAAAACACGAGTTAATTAAAATACACTTGCAAATCATAACACACGACACAAATGTAAAATGTTGCTAAATAATAAAATGTATTTTTTTTTTAATTCAAATTTCAAAGTTTTAAGAAAACATTACTAAAATATTTAACAACAAATTAAATTTTTAAAATGAAAGCGCACAGTTTTGTCTTAAAACTATTTTTTATAAAAATAACAAAGTTATATATTAATATTATAAGAAACATTGTTATTTTATAAATGGTTTTTAACATTTTTAGAACAAAAACGTAAAATTCTTGTTGTTGTATTCCAAATGGAACAAAAATGGCAAAAGCACGTAGCCAAAAAGCCAGAGTATTCCACGTGTAGAAGCTTCCTTCGGTTGCTGCGAACGACCTATACCTTCGTATAGGAAGTAAGAGTTTCCAAGATCCACTCCTAGAGTTTTTTATGGTATCCACCAGTTAAATCTTATTAAAAACGTTTGCACTTGATAATGGAAAGTTCCACAAAGAACTTACTGTAAGGGATACAGTTAGTTGCGGTAACCATTAACAAGTGCGAGTGAGACCCAAAACTCTCGAAGGCCAATAAACAACAGTGGCCTGGTTACACTTAAGAAATAAGTGCCAACGACGCGTGATATTGACTCGCCCAGTGAGCTGCTTTACGACTGGTAAAATTCTTGTTTTAAAAATCCTTTTTTGGTTCAGTGTTGCCAGTTTTTTGCTAGAGCTTATCCCAATTTTTGATTTGTCATCCCCAAAAATCCCAAAATTGAGTTTATTTTGAATCACATTTTTTCTTTTGTGCAAAAAAAAATAAAAAAAACTCAATTTTATTTGAAAAATAGTGACAAAAATAACATATTTATTTAATAAAATTCATTTATATCAATAGCTATATTTACATTAAAATAAATTTAATTTGTACTTATAAAACTTGTAAGGAAAAAATTACACATAGTTTAATATACACAAGTATAAAAAAATGTTTAACCAAAGTTTACCATTTCAAAAACTTCAGAATCGAAATGTTCTGATTCATCAGCCTCAGAAACTTTGTTGTACATAGTACTTGCATTTAAAAGTTTTAGCATTTCAGCAGAAGGATTAAATTTGTCACAACAAATTGAATTTGTATTTTTAAAGTGTGTGTTTATTCTAAGAAGTGCTTCCAACAAGTCATATTACATTTTGTTATGTATTTTTGTTTTGGTAGTATTCATTATTGGTTAATCTGCCTTGATACTTCTTCTTTATTAGAAACTATTCACTATGAAAATTAACACGTTTTTGGACAGACGCATATTTCTTAGTGCAAAAATCATTCTTGTTACCATAAGTTATAAAAAAAATCCCCAAAAAATCAACTAAAATTTGGCTATCATCCCCAACAAATACCCAGGTCCCCAATTCGAAATATTCATCCCCAATCGCGAAAAAAAAATCCCAAATTCGGGGACAAATCCCCCAAACTGGCAACACTGTTTTGGTTCAATGCACATTAGCTATGGCATACTGTTATATGAGAATTCATAGTAACGAGATTTCAACTTGCAAGAACCCGTCATTTTGTGAGGTTCGGAAAAAAAAATACTTGAGCCAAAAATGATGGCGGTCAGATGGGGGTAAGGTCGCGTCTTCGTGCTCAAAGTCGAGGGTAAAAGCAAAAAAAAAAACTACAAAAAATCATATAACTTTCCCGGGGTCACCGCTACAAGGGTCAAATATATGACCAGCCCCCAACATCCTTTTGTAAGCAAAGCAACCGCCTAACTCTTCTCCTTAAGGGGGCTCCCTTGCAAAGGGTAATTTTTATAAAATTTACTCGCAGGGCTCTAACTTCCTCTTGGGCGTACCTATCGAATACAAATGTATAATCAACCTCCAATATTTTTTCAATACAAAGATTTATTCTAACCATGAAGGTTGTCCCCACACAAAAAAATTTTTTTTGAATAATTTTTTTTAAGAAAGCCGCTTGTTCCGTTTTTATGGTGCATCCCACGTGTGTTAAATGTAGGATCGACCCACAGTAATTTTTCATCTCAAACATCTCCTCGGAACATACCTATGCCCTATCTCGACTCCCATATTAAGGGGAAATTTTATAAAATTTGCTCGTTGGAGATAAATAATTACTGCGGGTCGGTCGTACATTTATTATGACTGGTGATTTTCATGAGAAATAATGAAATAAATAATTACATGAAATTTTTAATAATTCTAGGGGGGGGGGCAATGCACCCCTAGGATGACCTCTCTAAGCCAATGGATATGTATTCACTTTAATTTAGAAATATGATTTTTTGCTATTCAATATGATTTCGTGAGTTTTGTGTCGTGTTGCGTTATGAACATTTTTCGCGTACGTGTTGGACATCTTGGTATTCGTGTTCAGGATATCGTGTTGGAAAAACTCTACACGTGCCCATCTCTAGTTTGTAGTATTGGTTTAGCCTATATTTTACAGTTTTCACTCATATAAATTTATTTCTTATCGTAGAACTTTCTATCTCTCCTGTCTGATGACTATCGCGATATCTTGTGAACTACTTATCACAGTTGTGACAGTTTCATACATACGAACATGAGCACTTAAAATAGTTTACTTTTATCTTACCAAGTCCTTAGAGATAATATATCTTTGTTTACTTTTGATTACTATTATTTTCATTTATCTCTACATTTTTCTTTTTAATTACCGTCTGGCTATCAGCGGACATTGATTAAGAAATGTAGAGCTTTTAATGTCATACTTAATGTTTCTGAATTTTTCTCAAGTTTTCATGCACAAATAAAGACTTTTAAGGATTTATAGCATAAAGGTAATAACAACAAATATAATTATGTTGCTTAAGTTAGGTTGGCAAACTGCTGAGAAGAGAAACTTCGGTTTAGCTGACTTGGTTCCAAATAATAGGTATATTTGTGTCACCTCAGAGTAGAAAAAGCATGGTACAAGTAGTGCAGATGGTGAAATAACAGACATTGAGAAGGGTTGAGGGTTTAATACTTTCGTTTTTATACTCTGCTCTTGTGCGTTTGCGTTGCAGCGCCTCTGGTGTTAATTAGGCGTATTACTTAAGATGCAGCGGATGATGTTGGTATTACTGGTCATTTCGAACTCCGTTATTTGGTTTGCCGTTTCACGGATTGATTCAAAAAAAATTCAAGTAGAGTGAAAACTGAAAGTACTCGCTTAAAATGCACAAAATTATACATCATCAGGCAGGTTCGCTTTTTGCTTTTTAAATGTATTGCCCCATGCATGTATTATAGATACGTTCGTAAACTCAGCAAACTTATGCATCTATGCAGCAATTCTGCAAAGTTTTACTGCATATGCTTGACCAGCTGTTGCACTTGTTTTGCAATTGCTCAACATCTGTGCATAGATGACATTTTTGAACGAACTGCAAATAATTTTTAAGTCGGCAAGTAATTTTATTTAAGAAAATCATGATACCAAAAGTAAATTTTTTTTTTTAATTATCGTAAGCAAAAGATTGGAAAGAAACTCAAAGCGGATACTTCTTGTAAAAACGCAATTGGCCGTAAAAAGCGATAACTCAAATGAAAAACTCCTTTGAAGTAATAAACAAAACTAACAAGGTTATGTGTTTCAAAGTCATTTTCGAATATATCAATCTTCATTTTTGGTAAAATTCGGAAATAAAGCTTATATATACCACATGTTTATGTGACTCTGACGTCACGAAAATTTTCAACACGTTCGTTGCATTTTTATGTATGTAAGCATGTTCCAACTTTTCCTTACTCTCATCCCCCAATTGGTGACAATAGGTAAAAAAAATGTGATCCGCACAATTTCAAGTCAATTGGTGAAGATTAAGTGCTGCCTCAAGCCGACTGAAATTCGGGGAAAACCATAATTTTTCTGAAAATCTGACTTTAATATATTGTAACTTGAAAGATATTAGCTTTACAACAAAAGAATGTAGGAATAAATTGTTTGCAATAAAGTTTACAACTTATGTTACTTGAACAAGTTTTCCCTCCGGATGTTATAGATTTTGGCGTCATGAAAAATATTTCTAGGGAATTAATTCACGTTGAAGCTTCCCTAGATCTATCGTCCGATCACTCTCCCACGATCATTACAATCTGTAACCCACTGAGAAGTGTTCTACCTTACTCATATGTGAATTTGGCCAGTCGTGTAAATTGGCTGCGATTCAAAAAATATCTGAGTAGTCATTGCACGGAAAACATTACGCTAAGAACTCATGATGATGTTGAATCTAACATTGCCAATCTTAACGAAAATATTAAGCAGCCTGCTCAACATGCCACTACCTCCCATCAGCAGACTGGGTTTAATAGACTATATTCTACAGATATTGAACGTCTCGTATGTGAAAAAAGAAGAGCTAGAAGGGAATGGCAACAGCACAGATCACCCCAGAATAAAATTAGATTTAAAGAGTGCACTAAACGACTCCAAGAGCTGCTTGCAGATGAAAAAACTGCATCTCTTAAAAATTATCTGGAAGGTCTTGATGTCACAAAAGCATCCAATTACTCTTTGTGGCACACTGCTAGAAAGCTTAAAACACCCGTTGAGTTTAAGCCACCTCTGCGCACATCTACCGGAGGTTGGGCAAGAAGCGATACTGAAAAATGTAAAATATTTGCTGAGCATTTAAAATCAGTATTTACCCCTAACACATGTACTGGTGTAATTGATTTGCCGAATGTAGTCGCTCTACCCCCTCAACAAATAAAGTTTAAGACGCGTGATGTACAAAAACTAATTGCTGAACTCAACCCGAAGAAAGCTCCGGGTTTTGATGGAATTAGTAACCAGATGCTGATGAAGTTGCCTCGTATTGCAATTAGAATACTGTTATTTATTTTTAATGCCATTTTACGAATGGAGTTTATCCACACAGCTGGAAACTTGCCAAAGTTTAAATGATTCCAAAGCCGGGCAAAGATCTTACCAAGGCTGAGTCATATAGACCAATAAGTCTCCTATCAACAATGTCAAAGCTTTTCGAAAAACTGCTCATGACAAAATTGTCCCCAAGTCTAGTTAGTAGTGGGTGCATACCGGACCATCAATTTGGTTTTAGAAGTCAGCATAGCACTACTGAACAAACTCATAGATTGGTCCAATTTATAAGAACAACATTTGAAGAAAAGAAGTATTGTTCTGCGCTGTTTATCGACGTTTCTCAGGCATTTGATAAAGTGTGGCATGAAGGCCTAATTTTAAAATTAAACACTTACCTACCAATAAACATTCTAAATCTGCTGGAAAGTTACATTATTGCCCGGAAGTTCACTGTTGTGGAAGGAGACTATATGAGCATGCCTGAAACTATCTCATCCGGTGTGCCACAGGGGAGTATACTGGGGCCAGTTTTGTATTTGATTTATACTTGTGATATGCCTCTGAGCAGCAATATCCACACTTCCACATTTGCTGATGATACAACCTGCCTTGTATGCATGAAAATCCTTACGAGGCATCCCGATATCTTCAAGAACACATTACCCAGCTGGAACTATGGTTAAACTTATGGAGAATTAAAGTAAACGAACAAAAGTGTGTTCAAGTAACATATACATTACGAAGAGATACTTGTTCACCCATTCGGATTAACAATCAATTTGTCCCTCAACATACTCATGTGAAATATCTTGGTATACACCTTGATCGACGGCTTACTTGGAAACACCACATTGACTCTAAGTTAACCCAAATGAAACTAAAATTAACTCAGATACACTGGGTGATTGGTAGAAATTCAACCCTCAGTCTAGATTGCAAACTTTTGATATACAAGTCACTTTTGAAACCGATATGGTGCTACGGAATTCAACTATGGGGCACTGACTGCTTCAGCTTCCAATGTCAAGAGAATCCAACGAAGGAAAAATAAAATTTTGCGATTAATAACATCGGCTCCATGGTATATAAAAAATTCAAATATACATCGTGATTTAAACATGCCACTAGTGATTGAAGAAATTGCAAAATATGCAAGCAAATATTTAACAAACCTCGAGTCACATCCTAATCCGCTTGCTCGTAATATTTTGAACTTTACTGGACACATCCGCCTAAAAAAGAGGGATACAAGGGCTCTTATACTCAACACTCCAGATGGGACTGCTTGAAAATACTTTTTATTTTATTTTTGTTTTCTTCCTTTTGATTACCACTACTTATGTATTATTTATAACTATCTCTAAATTTATGTCCGACAGTGGTCGGGCCTAATAATTGAAGCTCAGCCGCGAATAACGTTATAAAAGACATTTTTTAAAAAACTAGTTTTTTCACAGATTACCATTAACATAACTCTCTTGCGTTGTTCAAACATCAAACCATCCAAAATTATGCACCCTATCGCTGTCAAAATACAATTACAATCAGTCAGACGGTGGAAAACTTTGTAAGTAACTAATAAAATCATGCAAACGAAATTGTCGAAAATAATTGATAAATGTAGCAGAGATACAAAAAGAAAAGTTAATGCTAGTTATCATTATTTTCGATAAGCTAAAAAAATGTAAACGAAAAAACCAATCTTGCTTTAAAATACGTTTTTGGGCTCTCCTGAAAAATTATTATTTTGTTACTTAAAACGTTATTCGCGGCGGCTAACCTTCAATTATACGAAAATGTTTTAGTGATGTAAATACAGTCAAAACGAATCGAAAAAGCTGGATATTCAAATACTCATTTCATTTGAATAAAATAAATTGTGATAATTTTTCTTTGTTCATCATATTAGTTTACTTTTACTTCATAGAAATGTTTATCTGTTTTCCTTCCATGTCAGAAGCTCATATTTTTTAAATTAGCTTGCGTTACTTCAACATAATAAAAATTTATCTAATAAAATAAAAAATTATTTGCAATTGTATTTAAAGTTGTACATCATAAGCTGTGAAATGATTGTTGAACACGGTGGTGTTACCAGTATTTATTATTAAATCACAAAATAATTAAAGTTGTCTTTTGCATACAATTTCTTAACAAACCAATGTTAGCCTTAAAGTGCTTGGTAACTACTACGAAATTTAAAGCTCAAGTAAAATATTTTTTTTCATAAGGGGGAATATCTTTCAAGTTACAATACATTAAAGTCAGATTCTCAGAGAAATTGGTTTTCCCCGAATTTCAGTCGGCTTGAGGCAGCACTTAATCTTCACCATACATAAATATGTATGTACATTAGCTATGTCATAGTGTTATATGAGAGTTCTTAGTAACGAGATTTCGACTTGCAGGTACCCCTCATTTTGTGAGGTTTGGAAAAAAAATATTCGAGCCAAAAAATGGTGGCGGTCAGATGGGGGCAAAAGTCGCCTCTTCGTGCTCAAAGTTGAGGGTAAAAGAAAAATAATTACAAAAAAAAAAACATATAACTTCCCGGGGCCACCGCTACAAGGGTCAAATATATGGTCAGCACCCATTAATTTTCTCCGTCCAACATTTCTTTTAAACACACCGGCCGAAGACTGTAACGGCGTAGATGATAATGAAGCAGAAGAAGACAAAATAAATATCGGCGCCAGTGCAAAGGAAGGTCGTTCTCGCCCAGTCATTGGCTTCACAGGTGTGAAGTGAATTACCTTAGCTCCCACAGAAGTACACCCAGAAATAATAAAGGATTTGCGCCACGACGTAACACCTGGGCAAGCAAACTTTTTTTCAAGCTTTGAACTACCAATAAGTTTTTTAAATAGCGATCCAGAAACCTGGGCAACGTGAAGACTGTAACCAAGCGCTAGAGATATTGCAAAAACTGCAAGTTCTCAAAAACGCTGCAGAAAGAGGCGTAAAGTTATAAGAAGATTGCAGCTGTGCGTTGTGTCGCGACAGAGAAGCAAAATATTTTTACTACAAGTCGTTAAAAGATATATCCAACACATGCCAAAAATAAATTAATGATTTAAGACAGAATTCTTTATTTTTATGAGGACAACCTTAATGTTTGAAAATAGATGACATGTATGTTTAGAGTAAATTTTCGTATTGAAAAAATTTTTAGGGTTGATCATACATTTGACTTCGATAGGTACGCCCTATGAACAGTTAGAACCCTGCGAGTAAATTTTATACAAATTTCCCCTTTATATGGGAGCCCCCTTAAGGATTCGAGATACGGCATAGGTATGTTTTGGAGAAAATGTTGGACATAAAATATTACTGTGGGTCGGTCTTGCATCTTATCCCCCCCGGGAAGGCACTATAAAAGCGGACCAAGCGGATTTCTTAATAAAAAATTATTCAAAAAATAAGAGATAGACGACAAGAATGTTCAGAAAAAATATTCGTATTGAAAAAATATTGGAGCTCGGTCATACATATGACTTTGATAGGTACGCCCTAGGGGCAGTTAGAGCCCTGCGAGTAAATTTTATAAAAATTGTCCCTTTGTAAGGGAGCACCCATAAGGAGAGAAGTTAGGCGGTCGGTGAATTCATATATGAAGTTTTTTTTAATACACACATATTTATTTATTGCATCTTCAAATATGAACTAACAATAAGTATTAAAATCTTAAATCTAAATATAACTATTAGGCCCGACCAGTATCAGACATAAACTTAGTGATAGTAATTAATAATACATAAATTTCGTATTAAGCACAATAATTATTGTCAAGAAGTATCATTTGGGGTGCTGAGTATTAGAGCCATTGTGTCCCTCTTTTTTAAGCGGATGTGCCAGTAAAGTTCGAGATATTACGAGCCAGCGGATTAGGATGTGACTCGAGTTTTGTTAAATATTTGCCTGCGTATTTTGCGATTTCTTCAGTCACTAGTGGCATATTTAAATCACGATGCACATACATATATTTGAATTTTTGATGTACCATGGAGCCGATGTTATTAGCCGTAAAATTTTATTTTGCCGTCATTGGGTTCTCTCTACATTTTAATCTGAAGCAGTGCCCCATAGCTGAATTCCGTAGCACCATATTGGCTTCAAAAGCGACTTGTATATCAAAAGGTTGCAGTCTATACTGAGTGTTGAATTTCTGCCAATCATGTTTTCATGTAAACCTTCGATCAAGGTGTATGCCAAGGTATTTCACTTGAGAATGTTGAGGAATATTTTGATTGTTTTATGTTTTTTGTTAAATAGACTTATCTTATATTTCGCTAACAATAAAATTGGTATTAAAAATATGAAAAATCAAAAAGACGTTTCCAGGGTTGGAAAACTATAACTTTTTTTGTTATATAAAAATAACCTAATAAAACTAATTTTACCGTTTTATTTAAAATTTAAAAGGATGATTCCAGGGTTGGGAAACTCACTTTTTGTGATATATAAACTAACTAGGCCTAATTAATTTTTTTCTTCTTCTTCTGTATAAATTAAATATAGTTCTTTTATGTTTTGAAAATAAAAGCTTGATATAGACAATTAGGAAATAAAAACTCCAGAACTGGAAAATTTGATTTTTTTTTTGGATATTAAAGTAACTAAATCGGGCCTGTTCTGCAAATCACGACATGCCAAATCACGGTGATTTCTAAAAATTAATAAAAGCTAAATCATTGCTTTTGTAAATTTTACGTTTTATAGCTTTGGAAGTTGGAA
Source organism: Tachina lurida (assembly GCA_944452675.1). Lineage (NCBI taxonomy): Eukaryota > Metazoa > Arthropoda > Insecta > Diptera > Tachinidae > Tachina > Tachina lurida. The sequence goes on from OX101756.1 coordinate 95,538,498, forward strand.
GAAATATGCTATTATAAATGAAAAAAAAAGTTAAAACGCAATAAAATCTCATTACCAAGGCAACTATTAATAGTTTACTTTTGAAATCACGTGATTAGAAATCACCGTGATTTTCAGAACAGGGGGGAATAAAACAAATTTTTTCATTAATTCCTTATTTTTTTTTTGTTCATTTAACATATTTTATGTATTTTTTAAAGAACAAGATTGTTATAAGGAACCAGAAAAATCTAAAAGGTGATTACAGGGTTGGAAAACTTTCACTTTCTGTGGTATATAAAACTAATAAAATAAAACTAGTTATTTCTTTGGTTACTAAATATATTCTATATTTTAGAAAGAAATAAATAAGTATTAAAACCAGAAAAATCAAAAGTATGGTTCAAGGGTTGGAAATTTAAAAAATTATTTTTTTTGGGTAAATAATAACAAAGAATATAAATCATTCATTATATCATTATATTCTTTGATAATAACCAGAAATAATATTTTTTTCAGTTAAACATGCGAGTATTTCATGTTTGCTCAAGATTTATTTTATATATATGTATATGCTTAATTTTTATACGGATATCTAATTAAAGTATAAATGAAGGTTTTTGCAATGTTGTTTATTATGCTCTCAGCACAATAATTATGTTTCAAATCGATTATCTTTAGTTGACACCTTGTAACGAGTTCTTATTAATGTCTGGTAAATGGAGATAAAAATTAAATTAATCGCTAAAGAACAGTCATAGCTATAAAATAAATTAACGGCATGTTCCATTTCATCGAAAAAATTATTTAGGAATAAACCGTTTACATAATACCGCGATATATCATTTGCAATGGGGGGATGTTTAAATTGAGACACAAAAGAGTATTTGTATGGAGGTATAATGCTAAGACTATTTTAGGGTTATTAAATAGTAGCAAACAAGTCCCAATTTTTTTGTATTGTATTGACGTGACGTCGATGTTGACAACTGGAATAAGGGTGAATGAAAAATAGTTCTTAAATATAGAGTGTAGAATAAAATATTTAATTATATCGAAAATAAAATATTGAATCAAATTCTTTAGTCGAAAAAAACCGAAAGGTCACATTATGAATTTTATCAGAAATCAAATATGTATGTATGTGTCTGTATAATATATGTACATATATATGTTGGTGAAGGCTATATAAGATTCGGCACAGCCTCACTTCAAAATAAGTATGTTTCTCAAACGTATAAAGAGTCTTTGGATAAAATGCGTGAAATAGCAGAAGGTAAGCATATATGGATTTCTATTGATGATACCACGGATAGCGAATAAAGATATGAAGCCAACATTAGGTCTGTTCCAGATGCAAAACAAAACAGTCCGAACTTGTACAAGGTTATCTAAAAGCGTTCCAGATAGCAATTTTTGTTCAGTTTTGAAAGCGAATGAGAGAGTATTTTTTTCAAACTAGTACGAACTTTTTCTTCTGGGTAAGTTCGGACAAGAATTAAATAATCAGCTGTTTTTTATTTACATATGAAACTGAAAAATTAATCAGAAATTTTGCAAATATAGGAAACAATGTTTTTAGATAGAAATTTATTAAAAAGCAAAATGGTAGGTTTTTTGAACAAAGTTAAAGTTCTAAGTACATTTTCGCATGTATGTATCTCGATTTTTTTAATATAAAATAGTGCTTTTTATGATTTTTTAAATAATTCACTTAGCTTGTACCTTTTTGGAACTTATTTTCATATACTTTTAACAACTGTTGCCAATGATGTAAAATGTTTGTTTTTATAATGCTATGCGTTTTAAGCAACTAAAATCACTTAAATTAAATTTAGTGTAAAAAGTAAGCAACATTTTTATTTCAAGATGTGCAATTGTGGTTTTTTGCGTTCCAGTAATTTTGGATAACTTTTGAATATTCAGAGTGAATTTTCTTTTTTCTCCCTTTAGTCCGAAGTTGTACGAAATCTTGTGGAACACACCTTTTATTTGTGGTATATTGGATAAATCTGTTGAAAAGAAATCTTATTTGTTAAATGTGGATATTCTTCAAAATGTAAATGGAGCTTCTATAGCTGATTTTTGTAATGATTCATTACAAATTTTGTGGCCAGATGGTAAGAAAATAGTTAATATTTATTTTAATATTACTCTTTAATTTATTTTACTTTTTAAAGGCATAATATATGAAAAAGCACTACTTATTGTAACAGGAGCTGCCTTACATGTTAAATGTTATAAAAACGAATTATTATTGATGTATTTTCGTATGACATTTACACAGAATAAAAACTAAAAACCAAATATAGGCTAAAGCTTTCACAGAACTTCTATTTTAGAAATATATGTATGTCGCTTCAAATTTATAATTATAAAAATGCATGCAGCAATTACCAAAAACATGTATTTGAAGGGTAGTCAAAACAACACATAATATGCAACACTATGATTAATCCACAAATTTGGCAATTTTTCCGTTCGCGTACTTTTTTGTGCAAGAGACATTCTTGAGAATAAAATGTTAAAATTTCCCAAAATTTACTCAACTACTGGATTTTACTAAAAAAGTAAAACAAACTGACCTGCTGACGACTTTAACTAACAGCTGACCTAAATCGATATGGCAAGTCGCAAGCAAAACGAGTGAGTTAAACAACATGTAGGAACAAGCTTGGCGATTTGCAACTCGCATGCGATTTGAAAACGATGCGAGTGTCAGAACATACCAGATAATATCATGTATAATATATATATGATATCTACCTCTATATGTAATATGAAGCAAAATGTCAACAAAACTAAAAAACACTTTTTACAAATGGATTTTGACATCCATTTCACACCATAAGGCCAATTTAATTAGCCTCTGCTAATAATTTGGCTTTTATTTTATGTTTCAGTAAGTGTTGCCATGCCCAAAAATTGCTTAGAACTTTTACAATGAAAAAAAAAATACTTAGGAAAATCAACGGAACACGTTGGTGTAAGTTTTAATAGTAAAAATAGTAAAAACTAATTTTATTGCAAAATATACAAATCGAAAAGTATTCGATTCAGCCGGTTTTTATATTGTAAAAAAACGGACTTTTCCACATTCGAAAAATCAACATTTTAAAAAAACCGACAACCGTATTTTGAAAAAACCGGGTCTTAAAACCGGTTGAAAAACCGAGCCGATCACCCTACTTCTAACAGAAAGACGAAGAAAACTATGAATTCAAAACATAAAATTGCATATGATTGTAGTTATAATAAATAAATGATAATAATAAAATAATAATAAAAAATGCTTTTTGTTGCTACTTTTTTTGTTATTTTTACCGCATTTTTTCTTATAGTTTTTTGCTGTAAAAAAATGTTTTTTCTGCTATTTTTGTCTTCTGTGACAATAATTGCAAAAAGATTTTTAGGGTTCCGTACACCAAAGGTGAAAAGGACAACAACAACAACAAATGCATGAGAGTTAAAAATTAAAGGGTGTTCCAAAACTAGCAACAAAAAATTATAAAATCCCAAAATTTAAAAAAATCTAAATTAAAGGGTGTTCTATCAGTTAATGTAATTTTGACTATGTAATTTTGACAACTTGCTGTATCTTGGAAACCGTAAGAGCCAAACTCTTGAAATTTTTGAAACGGTAAAAGTAAAAAAATTCTACAATTATAAAATTGCCAAAACAAAAAAAAAGCGCCAAATTAAAAAAAAAGATCTAAGGCTAAAAAAATCGCCAAACCGGAAAAATTTGCCAAAATTAAAAAAAATTCCCAAAACCAGAATAAAGCGCCAAAACCAAAAAAAAAAAAAAAATCGCCAAAACCGAAGAAAAAATGCAAAAAAAAAACTAAAACTTAAATATACTCAAAACCAGAAATAATTTCTTAATCAGGCTTGAGTTCAGTAATTTCAATTCTTATTGAATGAAATGTTTTTATTAATTAATGTGAGTATCTAAGGAAGAGAAGAAAAATTAAACTAGACTTTAGTTAATTATTATTTTTCGAACTGTATTTGTTTCTAAATTCTTATGAATTGAATTAGGCTACTGTTCGTAACGCTTTTTAAGCCAAATTACATGTGATAATTATTAATGAACAAATAACATCAAAGTTAGTTGTAAATATTCTGACAACAACACATAGTTGAACGGAACAGCCAGCCGTTTTCGAAGGCCACTAAACCTTCCTCATCAGCGTTCTTCTGTGTTTTTGGTCCACTGTGTGTGGTGTCAGTTGATGTAGATGTCTGCCTTATATACGAAACTTTATTGCAAATGGAATATGTGAATTGGTTTGATTCATTACATTTTTCAATTTGCTCATATATATGTATGTTTGGTAATGAAGGCTCAAAATTTACCATCTTCCATATATATTACAACAGTCTTACCATTGTCGTTTGTTCCTTACTAACTATGCACATGTTTGTTAATTTGTTTATTTTTGTTCTACTTAAGACAAACTTTTTTGGTTTGTTACTATTAAGTATATTTTTGATGCAAGCGGAAAGAAAAAATGGAGATTAGTGGTCGACTATCGTAAGCTAAACGAAGTCACCATTGATGATAAATACCCGATTCCCAATATCGACGAAATCTTGGAGAAGTTGGGAAGATGTCAATATTTTACGACCCTTGATCTTGCTAAGGGCTTTCACCAAATTGAAATAAATGAAAAAGATATTCCAAAAACCGCATTCAGCGTAGAAGGCGGCCACTACGAGTTCCTTCGTATGCCGTTCGGACTAAAAACAGCACCAGCCACTTTTCAAAGGCTGATGAATAATGTCCTAGGTGATTTTATTAATAAAATTTGTCTCGTATACCTCGACGACATAATAATATTTTCAACCTCACTTCAAGAGCATTTGGAATCTATAACAAAAGTATTTGATCGTTTAAAAGAAGTAAATTTAAAGATCCAGTTAGATAAAAGCGAATTTATGAAAAGAGAAACTAGTTTTTTGGGACATGTAGTGACCGAATCAGGTATAAAGCCAAATCCAGATAAAATTTTATGCATACAGAAATTTCCATTACCAACAACCCAAAAACAAATTAAACAATTCTTGGGTCTCGCAGGATATTATCGTAAATTTATTAAAGACTACTCGAAAATTGCACGACCAATGACAAAGTATTTAAAGAAAGACGCTAGAATTGATATTAAGGATCCTGATTACAAGGAAAGTTTTGACACACTAAAAAAGTTATTAACTAATCCACCTGTCTTAGCATATCCAGATTTCAATAAAAAGTTTGTTTTACAAACAGATGCAAGCAACTTTGCAATTGGAGCAGTGCTGTCCCAAGATGGACATCCTATTTGTTTTGCTAGTAGAACACTTAATGATCATGAACAGAACTATAGCACTATAGAGAAAGAATTACTCGCAATTGTATGGGCAACTCAACAATTGAGACCATATTTATTCGGCAGGCGATTTCTGATAGAAACAGATCATAGACCCTTAACGTGGCTATTTTCTATTAAAGAGCCGAATTCTAAATTGGTCCGATGGAGACTTCGTTTACAGGAATATGATTATGAAATAAAATATAAAAAAGGAGTTTTAAATGGTAACGCAGATGCCTTATCAAGAGTCGAAATAAATATTAATGAAGAAACCCAAAATATTGCAATGGATGAAACTGACGAGAGGACTCAGGATGAAAATATCGTTTTGGAAACTAATTGCCCAATAAATTTCTATCGACGGCAAATAATTTTTAATAAAACTACATCGGGATCATTAAGAATAAAAAACGAAAATATTTTTAAAAATAAAAGAAAAACAATAACTGCAAGAATCTTCGACGAACAAACACTTATAACTATAATAAAAAATCATTTTGACCCTAATAAGACTAATGCCATATTGATTAAAGAAGAATCTTTGTTCAATGTATTTAATGAAACGGTCAAGAAATATTTTAGCGAAAACAGACAATTCAAAATCATTAGATGTAAAAGGCTACTGGAAGATATTGTAGACGAAAACAAATTAACAGAAAAAATTGAAAAAGAGCACAAACGAAATAATCACAGAGGAATAAATGAAAACTTCGCTGAATTGAAAACAATAATCTATCACCCCCAACTAAGAATACGAATAACCCAATATATAAATAACTGCGATATTTGTAACAAAGAAAAATATGATAGGCACCCAATCAAACAAGAATATAAAATAACTGAAACTCCTGAGAAACCTGGAGAAATCGTTCACGTAGATGTTTTTTATAGCTTACAGAAAACATTATTTTTAACGTTTATAGACAAATTCTCGAAATTTGCCCAAGCAATTAAAATTAAGAATAGATCCTGGATAGAATTTAAACTGGCCCTAACACAGTATTTGTCAGCAGTAGGAAGTATAAGGAAATTGGTCGTGGATAACGAACTAGGTTTTAAAGCTCTACCTCTATTAGACTTTCTTAGAGAACAAGAAATTGAAATACATTATACATCAAATAATAATCATACATCTAACTCAGATGTAGAGAGGCTACACAACACTATAAATGAACATATTAGAATTTTAAAACATGACCCTGATAGAGATACAGAAAATACAGAAGAAAAAATATATAAAATAATTATGTTTTATAACAATACAATCCATTCAAGTACAGGAAGGAAACCAATTAGTTTTAGAAACGGAAATATAGGCCCAAACGAATATCAAATAATTAGAGAACGTATAACAAAGAATAAAGAAAAAACTATTAATAAACTCAACAAAACACGCGAAAATGTAGAAATTCAGACAGGCCCTGTTTATTTGAAGGATGAAAGAGGAGGTAAACACCATTCTAAATTTCGAAAAACAACCATCACCGCGTTAGACAACGAACACGTTATAACAGATCGAGGACATAAATATTATAAATCACACATTAAAAGAAATAAAAATTTTCAGAATTTAAATAACTTAATACCCCAAAATACTTAACATATCACTTTTTCAGATGATTTTTCTTATATTGCTTTATGCATCAATGCTACTCGACACAGGAGCACAATACTTAGAAGTTGAAGACTTGACAAACAACCACGGTTATGTACCAATTAAGCTAAAGGACACGGAAATTATCGAAAACTATTTAAGAGTAAATACATATTATTAACACTACTCAATACTTTGAAACAGTAAATATTTTACAAGACAATATACATAAACTTTCAGAGACATATACAAATGTTACTCCTCTACTAGAGAGTGTTAACAAAAGCATGGACATATGTAGGACAAAAATTAAAAACTTGATTCCTAATTTTAGACAAAAACGAGGACTGATAAACGTAATAGGGAAAGGACTTAAATATGTAGCAGGGACAATGGATATTGATGACGAAAAAGAGATTGTGGACAAAATTCAAGCTTTAGAAAAAAGTAAGACTGAAACAATGACCGCCCTAAACGAAATGAATTATCTAGGGAGATCTATAGAAAACAAAATATTAAATATCACAAATCATATTAACAAACAACAGAAAACTATTCAAAAATATATAAATAAGTTTAAATCAGAAATCCAGAAAAAAATCCTCAATTTAGAAGACGAAACAAATTTTCTCGAAAATATTTTTCAGATTAATAATGATATCAACTTATTAATAGACCACGTAAATGAAATAGGATATGTTATCTTTAATTCAAAACTAGGAATAATTCCATCAGACATATTGACAACCGAAGAATTCAATTTTATGAATCAAACAGAATCTTACCTACACACAAAAGTGACCGTTGCATATAAAGAAAACTTGGTGGTTTTGACATTGAGAATCCCAAAATTTCTAAACGAAACATTCACTGAAGTTGTATTTGAGCCATTGCCAAACATTCAAAATAAAACTATAGTATTAAACGAAAATACTGTCCTGGTATATAAAAATGAAATATATGAGTCGAACACTTTAGAATATAAGAAATTAACAAAAATAAATGATAACTGCTTAACACACATTGTAAAAAATTTGGAACCTAATTGTAATATGACTACAATGAAAAATCAAGAAGAAAAGGAAATTTATCCAGGCTTACTTATATTTAAGAATTACCATGATAAAATTCTTACCAATTGTGAAAAAGCACGAATATTTGAAAATTTAAAAACATTTTTGATAAAATATGAAAATTGCTTTGTTGAAACTAATTTGAAAATCTATGCAAATTATAAAATAAATGTAAAAGAAATGTTTATCATAAACAAACTAGCATTGAAAGTTAAAGAAAGTAACATGGTACTCCCCAATCTAAATTTCAATGAAATACACTTTAACGACACAATAAAAACTGTAAAACATAATATTTTTAGAAATAATATAATAAACACTGGGAGTAATATAGGAATTTTAATGATCTTTATTTTTACTATTACTATAATTTTTATAAAAAACAATAACAGAGCTTATGTAATTTCTTCGTCGGAGCCTCAGGCTAACGGTGGGGGAGTTACGATATCCACTGCACCATCACACAAAATATTAATATAAACATACATGTATGTATACATACATACATGTACACTTTAGTTTTTAACATTTAATACGTAAACATATATGAATTAAAATAAACTAAGTTCTTTTGTTGTTTTCCACTTAATATTGGGCAACGTCTTTTAATAATGTATTTTCATAAGAGGCATTGAACTCATTAATTCTGGTATTAAGAATTCTATCGAATTTTATTTGTTTATGAAATAGTTGAAATTGCATTTCTTGTACTTTCCATTGACAATATTTGTAACCAAAATTCTTAAGAATTTTAAGTGCATTTCCCTTTTGCTTTCTATGTATTTTTTACGATCGAAATTCTTAAGAGACGTTGAACTTATTAATTTTAGTAATGAAAATTCTATGAAATCTTTATTGTATTTTTATTTATTTTTTGCTTTAATAATTTTTGTGCAGTTCTGTCAAATTCTTATTATTGATTTTGTATTTAATATTAAGAATTTTTGTAAATCAAGTGAGTCATATTCTTTGATTCAATAAAGTAACAATTGTTTTTTTGGTTAACAAGAAAACAAATGATTTAATTGCTAACATCAAACTTATGATATGTGCTGCTCAGTAGTTAGATACTGCCGGTTCTATGACCATTAAAATTGTCAAATTTGGGTAATTAATGTCGAAATTTTGTAATTTATGGGCTAAATTTTACATATTATGGTAATTAGTGTCAATGGTGTGCAGTGACGAGGGTTTGCATAACCCTTTTTTTGTTTGTACATAGATAAGGATATTTATGTAGGCGCGCAGGTGCGCTTGTCCCTTTTTTGTTTGTACATAGATAAGGATAGTTTGATGTCGGTCCGTCGATGTGTTTTTGTTTTAATTTTATGGTTTGATGTCCGTCTGTTGCTGTGCATAGTTATTTATGTAGGCACGCAGGTGCGCTTGTTTGTACGTAGTATGTTTTTTCGTTTGTTAAGCGGTTGCAGTAGCTGTATGATTTTAGATTGTGTGTGCGTGTGTGGATAGAGAAAATGTTGCTTTGGTTTTTTTATTATTCTTTTGTTTGTACGTAGTATGGTTTTTCGTTTGTTAAACGGTTGCAGAAGGGTATTTGAAAAAGAAATTATATATGCTTGTGTGGGGGGAATCTAAGAATGTTTTTATTGTTGGTTTTATTTAGTTTTGATTTTTCTATTTCCTTTGTTTAAAGAGTTTAAGGAGATGAATAAAATATGTATGTGGTTTGTGAGTTAAGCATGGTTTGATATCCGTCCGTCGATGTACATAGTTAATTATGTAGGTACGAAGGCTTGTATGTAGGTTTTTGTTTTTGAATTGAATGTTTTTTTGGTTTGTTAAGCGGTTGCAGCAGGTTTATGATTTTAGAATATAAGTGCGTGTGTGCATAGAGAAACTGTTGCTTTAGTTTTTTTGTAATACTCTTTTGTTTGTACGTAGTTTTTTCGTTTGTTAAGTGGTTGCAGTAGGTTTATGATTTTAGATTGTGTGTGCGTGTGTGCATTGAGAAAATGTTGCTTTAGTTTTTTCTATTTTCTTTTTAGCTGGTGACCATGGAAGGTTATTTTAGAAAGACATTATGTATGCTTGTGGGAAATCTATGAATGTTTTTTGTTGTTGGTTTTATTTAGTTTGATTTTCCTATTTCCTATGTTTAAAGAGTTTGAAGATATGAATAAAATATGTAATTTATGAGCAATGAACTTACTTGAAGGTTAAAGAAATTGAAGTGTACGATATTTAGGATTGTCAAAGGGAATTAGAGATGCGTGATCATGGGAGCCAACGTTATGCTCATGCATGTGTATTTACGTATGTTTTTACAATAACTTGAGCGTTGGCAGATGGGCAAGTAGTCGTATATGTATATAAAAAAAGCGAGTGTGTAATGCCGAGTACACATCTGGCATTTGTTGTGTTCTAATTATTTTTTAAAATGTGTTCAACGCCTTTCACATTATGTTTTTTATAGGGAAGGTAACACCACACAACAAAAAATAAATAAAAAATCGGAAATCATAAACGTTACCACTAGTGCACACTGTGTGCATGCGGCATTACTTTTTTTGTTTGTATTTAGTATTTCGTTTAGGACATGGAAGGGTATTTATAGAAAGTAATTACGTATGCTGGTGAGATATCAATGTTTCTGTTTTTGTGTTGTTGTTTGATTTTTAATTTTTTTATGTGTAAAGAATTTGAAGAAATTAATAAAATATACAATTTATGCGTGTTGTATTTATTCATTCTTTTCACTTATTTTGTAAACAAATTGAAGTTTGTGATATTGAGGATTGTCAAAGATTGGTTGTTATTTTCACTGCTTGCTGACATTTGTCTCTGTCTCTGTATATTGACTCTTAAAGACTTGATCGTAATTCGTATAAATTGAGAAAACTTCTCAATTCTTCTAATCTAACAGCAAGTACAGCATTGTATCTAGCAAGTACATCATCGTATAAAATCTTAAAAAATATTATCAATACATTCTATAAATTATTAAAATGGATGCGGTATATAAATGCAATATCTGCAATAAGGTATACAAATACCAAAAGTGTTTTTCCGACCATATCCGAAAACATGATGTTGAGGACCAATATAAATATCCTCAACAACAACAACATCAATATCCTCAACAGCAACAACAATATCTACATCCTCAACAACAACAACAGCAGCAACAACAACAACAATATTCACAACAACTACAACAATTACAAATGTATTGGGAGCAAACTCCTACTGCCATGCAGTGGTACCCAAATACGGACCAACAATTACAATATCAACTACAACAGCAACAAAAACAAATGTATTGGCAACAACCTTCTACCTCCATGCAATGGTACACAAATACTTATGAACATCAACTACCACAATATCAACCACAACAACAACAACAACAACTACATGAAGCGGATGCTTATGGAGGTAATTTAATAAATAATACCAGCATTGATGAAGAAACTCAAGGAAGACATGAAGATAATATGAAATTTTACAACATAAGCAAAGCTTTCAAAATAACATTGCAATGTATGGATTAAATAATAAAAGAGATGAACTTTTACTAGAAGATTTCATTGGTGAAAATGAATCAATTTTCATAGAGATGCTTGAAAGTCATTTACTAAGCCACACTGTAATAAAATGTAATGTAAGTATTGTGGCAGAATATGTAAAAATTGTGGGAGAGGAATTGGAGTTCAATATTATTCATCATAGAGCTAAAATGAATTTGTTGACCAGAGGAGATGAAATATATGAAGTATTTTCGAACCAAATTTCAGAAATTCAAAATAAAATGTCAGAATTCCAAGAGAAGGACTCTGGTTGGACTTTGATACGCATAGTCCGAGCAGAGCTAAGTATTAATAAGGGTTCTCTAGTTAAAGGAGCAAACTGGATGAGTTTACCAGAAAAACTTCAAAAAAGAAAAGCTTGCATCAATGTAGAAAACACCGATCAATATTGTTTCAAGTGGTGTCTAATCGCAGCAGTGGATAATTCTCAAATAAATAGTAAACAGCGATGTAGCTCGTACAATATTCATGATATAACTGCTGACATCATTTGTACCCAAAACGGTGTAACGCTCGATTTTAAGAATTTAATATTTCCAATATCTTTAAAAGATATTAAAATATTTGAGAAGCGGAATAGCGGAATCAGCGTAAACGTATTTGGTTATGACGAGGAAAATAATGTAATTGTTGGTCCGTATTATATTACAAAGGAGGAAAAATTTAATCATATCAACTAATTGTTGTTGGAAAATATCGTTGGTCATCATTACGTTCTAATAGAAAACATATCTAGGTAAGCTAAAAGTGTCAAGTACTAGTTAATATAAATAAATATATATATGGTAAAATTTTTATAATAATTATTATAAATGATTTAATTTAAATTTTTTTACAGATTATTAAGTGGTCAAACTACCAAACCAATATACACACAATGATAGGATCATGGAGCAACACAAAGCGGAGTGTGGTAAAATTGTAGCGCAACTACCATCCCATAAAAACGCTACACTTAAATTTAAGGAGCACCAACGACAGATGGATGTACCTTTTGTCGTGTACGCTGACTTTGAGTGCATACTTGAGGACATCCAATATAAAGTAAGTGAAAAAAATAGTTTAACTAAAAAGCATATTCCCTGTGCTTTTAGTTATAATATTAAATATATTAAGCATAATATAGATAAGTTTAGAATCTATACTGGCAAGGACGCGGCAGAAAAATTTGTTGCTTATTTAGTTAAGGATTGTGAGGATATTTATACTAATTATTTAATGACTAAGAAACTAATGGATTCTTTATCCCCTTTAGAGATATTCAGTTTCCAAAATGCTGTAAATTGTCACATATGTGATACATTTTTAGGTAGTGATTGTGTAAGGGATCATTGTCATGTAACTGGCAAATTTAGAGGTGCAGCTCATAATATGTGTAACTTAAAATATCAACAGCCAAAATTTATCCCTATTTATTTTCATAATTATTCGTCTTATGACTCACATCTTTTTGTTAAAGAGTTAGGAGAAAAGTCTGACAACATAAAAGTCCTTCCGCTAAATAAAGAACGTTACATATCTTTATCAACATATACAAAAATGAATGACGATTTCAATCTTGAACTTAGATTTCTAGACACCTTACGTTTTATGCCCGAAAGCTTAGAAACTTTAGCCAATAATCTTACGGATAACGATTTCTGTACAATTAAAGAGCAATTTACATCAAAAATAGAGCTGGATCTGGTTAGAAGGAAGGGTGTTTTCCCTTACAACTATCTCAATTCTTTTGAAAAATTAAATGATAGTCCACTTCCAGCGAGGGAAGACTTTTTCAACACAGTTACCAATAGAGAATGTTCGCATGAAGATTACGAGCATGCAAAACAAATTTGGCAAACATTTGATTGCAAAACTTTACAAGACTATATGGAGTTGTATTTAAAGACAGACGTACTGTTACTAACTGATGTATTCGAAAATTTTCGAAAAGTTTGTAAGGGAATATATAATCTAGATCTAAGCCAGTACTATACTGCTCCTGGACTATTGTGGGATGCTATGTTGAAGTACACAAATATAGAATTGGAGTTGTTAACTGATATAGATATGTATAATTTCTTTAAAAAGGGGATACGTGGGGGAATTGTACAATGTAGTAAAAGGTATTCAAAAGCAAACAATAAATATCTAGAGGATTTCGATAAAGAGAAACCCTCAGAATTTCTAATGTACCTACATGCCAATAACCTTTACGGTTGGGCTATGTCCGAATATCTTCCATACGGAGGATTCAGATGGTTATCAAGTGATGAGCTAAATCTGGATCCAAATCGGATAGATAATAATCCAAATGATGGTTATGTGTATGAAGTTACTTTAGAATATCCCTCCAATTTGCACGAATCGCACAATGACCTACCTTTTTGTGCGGAAAATAAAAAACCTTATGGAAAGAATCAAACTAAATTAATTGCTGACTTTTCTACTAAATATTCATATATTATTCACTATAGAATTCTTAAGCAATGTTTAGAGTATGCTTTGATTTTAAAGCAAGTACATCGGATTCTCACTTTCAAACAATCTCCATGGTTAAAATCATATATAGACTTAAATACCAAGCATAGAGCTAACGCTAAAAATACGTTTGAGAAAAACTTCTTCAAATTACTCAATAATGCGGTATATGGTAAGACTATGGAAAATGTAGATAAGAGAAAAGATGTTAGAATTGTAACAAACTGGAACAGAACGAATTGCAATCATTTGTGAGCCCAAGATTGGATATCTAAACCCAATTTCCATAGTCTGTCTATATTTTCAGAAGACATGGTGGCGATTCAAATGAATAGGCTCCAGACATAAATTTAAATAAAAATTGTCATTAAACTATATGGATACTGATTCATTCATATATACAATACGGACTGATGACTTCTATGCTGACATAAAAATGGACATACAGGATGAATTTGACACATCTGATTATCCTGCAGATAACATATATGGTATTCCTCGTTTAAACAAAAAGGTGCTGGGTATGATGAAAGACGAAAGTTGTGGAAAAATAATGAAAGAGTTTGTTGGGTTGCGATCTAAAATGTATTCATTTAGTGTTCAAGATCAAAATGATGTAAAGAAATCGAAGGGGGTCAAGAAAACCATTTTAGATAAGTATAGCCTAAGTTCATATAGAGATTGTCTGTTTAATAAATCAAATGTATTTGATAATATGCTTAGCTTTAAGTCGAGTTTGCATCAATTATATACTATGCAACTACATAAGCTAATACTAAGTTATCAAGATGATAAAAGGAAAATCAAAACTGATGATATAAGCACATATGCATGGTATCATTCAGCAAAGAGGAAACCAATCCTGAGTATGAGCTTGACATGCTATTAATGGAAATTGATAGACTTCAAGAAGAAGAAAGTTAAAATAAATGTAAATTATTGTAAATTTTTATTGTTAAAATAAATGTAAATATTAATTATTAAGAAAAATTTTTATGAAAAAACAAAGAAAATATAACCAATAAAAAAACAATAAAAACATATATTTTTGTCTATATTTTGTTTTTTATTTATTATCCATCCTTAAATATAATTTATGAATTTTCACATCTGTTAGAATCTTGTGCTGCATTTTTTCCCCAATCTCATAACAAAGTCGTGTCAGTTCAATCTTTACATCCCTTTCGTGGATTTCTCGTACTTCATTGATTTGAAGTTTTGTTTTGCTTAAAGCGGAGCAGGTTGGTATATAATATTCATGATAGAAATGAAGGATTTGTTTTCTCAGAATGTTGTTCCAACATAAAATTGATGTAAAAAATACTTGAATTTGAGTTAGTGATCTCCAAGTGTCAGAATCGATTTTTATTTTAAAGTTTCCTTGTATGATAACTAAAAAGCAAACACCTCTTTTATATTGAAACTTATATTCAACATCTCTCTCACTTTCATTATCAATTATATTTATAGAATTTAAAAAATCTCGGCGATTAAGCATATCATGAATATACTCCTTATAGCACATGAGATGTAACCACTCTTCTCGATCCAGTCCAATGTATTGCTTGTTTTTATAATTCAACCATATCATTGGCTTAAAACCAAAAGCTGTAGAAAATCCACATGAAATCTTCAATTTCCAATTGAGCAAGTATTCAAAAACCAAAAACCAAATCATATATTTGAGGTTTTCGTTCTTGATTGTTGTGAAATACATATATTCTTTAAAGTACGTTTATCCATCCTCAATGAAAATAACATTTAAACTAATAGCTTTTTCGGTCTATTAATCTCTATATATACAGAAATATGTATATTAAAATAAATAAGAAATCAAAAGCATACACACACATACATATATATTTTATATTTATTAATTGATTTTTTTACATACATTTTTATAAGTATCTATAATTTTAAAAATTATTTTTTTCCTAATGTGAAACATGGTACACCGACATGTGTCTGGGCCTTCTTCACATCCTTCACTATACCAGGGACAGGTGGCAAAATGTCCATTCTCGTCGGAGTCCTCCTGCTCCACAACTCCATACTCCTCATTTTCAGTGAGCATGGATACGAAAAAATTTATGCTTTCCTTATGCTCATATAGTAATAAGTCCTCAAAGGAATGGAGGAATTCAAATAACCGCTCACGTACTTGGCTCATTTTTTTATACCCTTTACCAAAAAAAATGGTAAAAGGGTATATATAGGTTTGTCATTCCGTTTATAATTTCTATAATATCAATAAGCGATCCATAAAATATATATATTCTGGATCCTTATGCATAGGGAAGACGAATAAGCGATGTCCGTCTGTCCGTCTGTCTGTACGTGAAATCGGTTTTCCGAAGCTCCCAGAAAAGCTAGAGACTTCGTTCTTGGACTGGTGTGTCAGAAATTTTCCAAAATAGATTGGTATTGAAATTCAGCAAAATGGAGCAGACGATTGCAGAGCTGGAAAACTTAAACTTTATTTTGCCGTATAAAAGTAACTACCGAAAACAAATTTTTATTTTTTTTTTAATAAATAAACTTATTTTACACTTCAGTACGACTAAAATTGGAATTTTAAATTAAAAAATATAAAAAAATTAGAAAGACGTTTCCAGGGTTGGAAAACTTTAACTTTTTGTGTTATGTAAAATTAACTATGTCTAAAACTATATTAGTATTTTCTCGAGAACCGTAAGAGCTACAGACCTGAAATTTGGACACAGTGTGTAGACCTTTGGCCGGTACAACACCAAATACATGAGAATTGGAAATTAAAGGGTGTTTTAAAACGAGCAACAAAAAATTTAAAAATCCCATGTAATATACATACAATTATATGTATATACACTTGAAATTTGTAAGGTTAGTGTATTTTTATACAGACTACAAAAATTAACACTAAAATTTCCAAAAATTTAAATTAAAGGGTGTTCCATCAGTTAATGCAATTTTGACAACTTGCTGTATCTTGGAAACCGTAAGAGCTAAACTCTTGAAATTTTCAAAAACGGTAAAACTAAAAAATCAAAAAATTATAAAATCGACAAACCGAAAAAAATCGCCAAAAACAAAAAAAAAATCGCCAAAATGAAAAAAGCACCAAATTACAAAAAAAATATCTAACCCCCAGTTTTTGACGGGCTAATCAAACTGTAATTATTTTTAAGTACTAATTAAATACGAAATTGTTTTTTCGAGTGCATAATTAAATAATAATTAAATACCCAACCTTGTGTAATTAAATACTACTTAAGTTTTATGAACGTACCATATGTTTTTATGCGTGTATGTGTTTATTGTAAACATATACATGGCATCATGTGGTCGGGTTCAAAACATCATGTGGTCGGGTTAAGAAGAATTTCGTTTAAATTTCATAAATATATAACATATACAATACAAAGTTACATGTTATGGAATAAAGTAATAGAAAAATGTATTATGATGTTCGTTTGATTTCATAAAATGAGTTTTTATGCAACTTTAATTTTCTACATGTTTATAACCTAACTTTTTTGTTTATGCTAAACAGCTGTTCTTTGGAAATTTTGCAGGGCTGCCGTGCTTTCAACATAATTTAATAAGAACTTTAATTAACCACTGAAAAAATGAAATCGTATTTAATTACAACTCAATTTTAAATAAAAATTAGCTAATTACGTACTTAATTATTAAGTTAAAAACTGCGGGTAAGACTAAAATAAATCGCGAATAACCGGAAAAATTGCTTATATAAAAAAAAAATCGCCAAAATGAAAAAAATCACCAAAATGAAAAAAATCTCCAAAATGAAGAAAAACACCAAAATAGGAAAAAATCGCA
The DNA here is from genome assembly GCA_944452675.1 of Tachina lurida. Lineage (NCBI taxonomy): Eukaryota > Metazoa > Arthropoda > Insecta > Diptera > Tachinidae > Tachina > Tachina lurida. The sequence continues at coordinate 95,556,328 of OX101756.1, forward strand.
AAAATGAAAAAAAAATCAACAAAATGAAAAAAATCTCCAAAATGAAAATAAACCCTCAAAAACAGAAAAAAAATCGCCAAAATGAAAAAAAATCGCCGCAATGAAAAAAAATCGCCAAAATGAAAAAAAACTTAAAAAAACAGAAAAAATTGCCAAAATGAAATAAACCCCAAAAACAGGAAAAAAATCGCCAAAATGAAAAAAAAATCGCCAAAATGAGAAAAATCGCCAAAACGAAAAAAAAACCCCAAAAAATAGAAAAAAATCGCCAAAATGAATAAAAAAAACTTCAAAATGAAAAAAAATCGCCAAAATGAAAAAAATCGCCAAAATGAAAAAAACCCCAAAATAGGAAAAAAAAATCGCCAAAATTGAAAAAGAATCGCCAAAATGAAAAAATCTTCAAAATGAAAATAAACCCCCAAAAACAGAAAACAATCGCCAAAATGAAAAAACCGAAAAAACAGAAAAAAATCGCCAAAATGAGAAAAAAGCGACAAAACTGAAAAAATCGTTTAAACTGAAAAAAACTTCAAAAAAGCAAAAAAGCCACTTTAAAAAATGCTCAGAACCGAATGTACGGAACCCTTCCTGCGCGAGTCAAAGTCGCACTTTACTGAGTTTTTTAATATTAAAGGAATTAAATGAAACTAAGTTTTTTCTTATTATACCCTTTACCAAAAAAATGGTAAAAGGGTATATATAGGTTTGTCATTCCGTTTGTAATTTCTATAATATCGATGTTGACAAGAGTGAATGTAAAATATATCTTAACCACAGAGTGTAGAGTAAAATATTCAACTATTGCTAATATCGAAAATTAAATAATTGAATCAAATTCTTTAATCGAAAAATACTGAAAGGTCACTTACTATAATTGCTTTAGAGAAAAAAAATTATCAGAAAACAAATATGTAAGTATGTATCTGTATACTATATATACATATATATGTACGTACGTTGGTAAAGGGTATATAAGATTCGGCACAGCCGAATATAGCACTCTTACTTGTTAATTTTTATTTTAATTTTCTTTTTTTAAAGAATACTTTTTTCTTGAATGCTATTTTTATATTAATACTCTTGAAAGGTTTACATTCTTATTTATAGTAAAAAATATTCTTGTGAAATTAAAATTCTACAAAAAATTGTGAGTTCTTTTGAAATTTTTTTGTTTCAGTTACACTTTAGCACATTAATATAACTATCTCTCTAATCTTTTGTTTTGAAATTTTTTTGTTTCAGTTACACTTTAGCACATGAATATCTCTCTCTCTCTGGCCTTTTGCTTTAAAATTTTTTTGTTTTCAGTTACGCCTTAGAACGTCAAAATATGTAACTATCTCTTACTACAATTCTATCAGTGACAAAACAAAAAATTTACGTAAAACATGATTACAATATGAGAAAAAGAGATAGCTACGATACTGATCTTTCTTTTAAGAACTATTTTTTACCTATTTAAAGATTGGTAGAAATATTTAATACATCAGTTTACAAAACCAGATTGAGCTATCTGTCAGAGAAGAAAAAAATACATATAAAAATTAAATTTAATTAATTAATATTGTGATAATGAATCCTCCAGATTTGATCACGAAATTCAATACATTGAATAAAAAAAAATTAATTCATATAAAAGAGCTCCAGGACTCAACTAAGTATGCAGTTAAAAACGCCAAGCGTGTGACGAGTAAATACGGCACCACAATTCAAATTGAACTAGAAAACAACATAATGTTTTTACCAAATCGGTACAACACGCTATCGGATGATGACATAATAGAACTGGCATCCGGGATATATTGTATATGTAAGCAAGGAGACAGTGGCTTCAAATTGGATACTGCTGCTGAAATAAATATCTTTTTAACAAATGCTCAATACCCACAGTGGGAATAATATGTAGAAACTATTATTTTATAAACATTTTTATTAATAAAACAGAAAAAATTTTAAAAATTGTTCGTGTGTTGTATTTATTTATTTTTTAAACTTATTTTGTAAAGAAATTGAAGACATAAATGTCCACATTTAAATGAATTATAATCTTGATATTGATTGTAATTATATTTTATATTTTTACCTAGATATTTAACTAGTTCTAATGGAGGTTGTAAATTTCCAAAACTGTCGAAATATTCTTTATGTTCATTGTTTTTATAATATGCTACCCAATGGGTTCCAGGTCCTCTTGATAAATCGAAATTAATGATTCAGCATTCTCTTTTTCTCGATCGTTTTGGTAGTGTATCCAACATGAAAACTCCTCTAAAGTATGGAATGTTTGTTGAAAAGTTTCTCAGATCAACATCAGATAGGGGTTTATTGGGCAGCTTTACGAAAAATTTGGTTTTTGTTTTTCTTGACAAACCAATCCATATCCTTTCTTATATGGTTTAAGGTAAAAACCTTTCCCCATTGCTACTGCTTCCATTGTTTTATTATGTCTAGTTGCTTCATCAAGTTGTTGTTTGGCATTCTTTGTAGCATTTATTGCTTTTGCTATAGCTGCTCCACCAGTAGAAAGGCTACCAATTGCACTCAGAGCAGTAAGAATAGGTACTAAAGGTAAGAAGCCACTAATTTTTGGAACATTAATTACGCGTGGTATTACAACTTGCGATTTCTTCCCCCCTAACGACTTGTTGATAACCTTTCGTGCAATCCTAATGGCAGAGTTAATGTATTGAGGTTTTTCCTTCTTCAGTATTTTTGTTGCAGTTTTAATTGATGTACTGAACAGCTTTTTTCCATGTTGTTCACGTTTTTTTGCAACCTTCTTCTTCAATCCCATACCAAATTTTCTTTTGACTTTCATTGCATTAGTAACCATATATGCAAACGATTTTTCTGCAAGACTGCTATCTTTTGAAATAACTCGTTCACAAGCTTTATTTTCAAGAATTTTATCAGCTTGATGTCTACTATTTAAATCATTTGTTTTGGAATAAGCAATGTCGTGATTTTTACATTCAGCGTCTAATAAATTAATTCCTTTGTCACCGCGATCTAAACGTTTTTGTAATTTTGTTCCGGGTCCACAAAACTGATATCCAGGAAGGTGTAATTCAACAGGTAGAGAGTTTATTACTCTATTCACTAAACCTTTTCCAACGGCTGGTTTTTTATAACTAAATGTTTTGTTATAATGTATAAGCATCTTATTTTATTTTTTTTCTTCTATAATAAAAGTAACATTTATGAAATGCAATTAGTAAAACAACATAAAAATATTGTGATTCGCAATATTGATGCTTCAACGAACATCAGATCTAAAATAAAACATAGCTCTCTCTTACCAAATTCTATTCGTGCTCTAATAGTTGGACCATCAAATTGTGGAAAGACTAATGTCATGATTAGCTTGCTAGAAAGTTCTAGTGGACTCAAGTTTGAAAACATCTATTTATACTCAAAATCCCTTTATCAACCAAAATATGAATACTTAAAGCGATTAATTTCACCAATTAAAGGGATGGGATATCACACATTTACAGATAATGAAAAAGTTATTCCTCCTGACGAAGCGAAAACTAATTCTATTATGATCTTTGATGATGTTGCATGCGAGAAGCAAAATAATATACGAACATATTTTTGCATGGGGCGACATAAGGATGTTGATTCATTCTACTTGTGCCAAACTTATACGAGAATTCCCAAGCATTTAATAAGAGACAATGCAAATGTGATTATAATCTTTAAACAAGATGAGACAAACATGAAGCACGTTTATAGTGATCATGTCGCCAGCGATATGAGTTATGAAAAGTTTCATGAAATTTGTCGAGAGTGTTGGAAGGATAAATATGGATTTTTGATGATAAGCAAAGATAATGACTTAAACAATGGTCGCTATAGAAAGCAATTCGACTATTTTATAACGATATAAATTACTCTACATAAAAGTAAAACATTAGTACTAAATTTGGCCTTGCACATAGTACATCTACTTATTTCCTAAAGTATTTACCGTACCTGATCTAAAAGCTGATTTATTACCTGATCTAATAGCTGATACCTGATCTGATACCTGATACTTGATCTGATACCTGATCTAATACCTGATACCTGATCTGATACCTGATCTGATAGCTGATCTAATACCTGATCTGATAAGTGATACCTGATCTGATAGCTGATACCTGATCTGATAGCTGATACCTGATCTGATGTCTAATAGTTGAAAATGGATGAAAAAGTTTTAAAAGAGCTAATAAAGACAAGAAATGTTTTAAAGAAAAAGTTTCGTAGCATAAAAGTTGATGAAACAGATACACATGAGCAATTCAAAGATACATTTAAACCAATCATAGAACCATTAACAGAATTTGTGAACAGTTCTAAAAATAATAAAAGAAGTATTAAAGCAGAAAGAGATGAATTTAAAATTAAAGTTTATAAAAATTCAAATTTTCCATTCAACGAACAATCAGTTAAGTTAGAGACAAGTACTCCAAAGAAACTTGCTGAAGAAACATTATGCAATAAAAATATCTCACTTAGTAATCGAAACGCAAACAAGGTTGATAATGTTGATACTGATGATGATGATGACAACGATGATTTTTACTCTCAATCGGAAACTCTAGACAATTCAGATAATAATAAAAGTTATACTGACCTAGCACTCTTGGAAAGCAGAAACGAATTAGATACTATATACGGCCCACATAAAGATTTTAATAATGAATGGAAGTTTGGCAATAGTAGTATTAAACTTACTGAAGATGAAATAGTGATTGGAAATCAAATATGGGCTTTTACACCAGGTTTATTTTCTTTACTGTTTCACAAAACACCAAAATATTATGATAAACATGAATTAGATATATGTATATAAGAAAATTTTAGTGAGCACAAATGTATACAAAAGAGATTATAGACCTGATGGACAAATCAAAGGAACGAGAGCATATAAATATAAGCATATTATCAGTAAATTGTTTAAGAAAGATATAGAAAAGAACTCAACTTCGTCATCACTACATGCAATAAAAAGTCCTTACAAGGGTGAGGGTTTGGTAAAACTAAACCCATACAAAGCTAACTATATATACTGGGATGATCCTAATGAGTTAATAGATCGCCTTAGGCTATTGCTAGCATCACAAGCTGCAGGTCATACTAATCACAATAACGAAATTGTCTCAATTATCGAAGAATTATATGAAGCAAAATTATAGAATAATATTTATCTACATAAATCATGTCCATCGATAAGTTTGGACACTATCTTTATGATACAAGTGGTACAGTTTTTGTGAAAAATGTTCCTAAGCTGCTGGGCTTCGTTATGGATACAACTAATAGCATTGACGTTCAAAACAAAAGAATTAAAAATGTGGGAAAAGCTTTGGAGGATAACGACGTTGTTAATAAATTGTTTTTGCAAAGTCAAATTGAAGAGGTACGAGATGAAATCAACATAAGTTTAAGTCAGAAACTCAACGAAATTCAGGAAACAATCTCAAGTATGAAATTATTCTTTGAAAAAGAAATTAAAAAGATAAATGAGTTAATTTATGGGTATGTAAGAACTATGATGGTCGACAGTATTTAAATGAACTCACACTGAACTCAACTTATCCCATCAAATTCTAAATACGTTAAATAATGACTTCAAAAAGAAATTTAATAAATGAACTACATAAGCAAGCACGAAAACATTTTCCACGTCGAAGAGTTGTTATGAAAGGAATAGATGATCTTTGGCAAGCTGATTTAGTTGAAATGGGGAACTATTCTACAGACAATAGAGATTATCGATTTTTGCTGACTGTAATTGATACATTTTCAAAATTTGCTTGGGCAGTACCCTTGAAAAGAAAGACTGCATTGGAGACAAGCCAGGCTATGCAGAATATTTTTCAACTGGGACGAATACCAAAAAACTTGCAAACAGACGATGGTAAAGAGTTTTTCAATAAACACTTTGGAAAATTGATGAATAAATACAACATTAATTACTACTCAACATATAGCAGAATGAAAGCATCAATAGTAGAACGATTTAACAGAACATTAAAAGGAATGATGTGGAAAGAGTTTAGCTTTAATGGGTCTTATAACTGGCTCGACATTTACAAAGACTTGATTAATACATATAATAAAAAAATGCATCGCACCATCAAAATGCCACCGATTCAAGTTAACTATAAAAATGAGAAAAAATTATTAAACACGGTATATAACCGCTTAAAACTATTCAAATTATCAAAGTTCAATGTGGGAGATCATGTGCGCATAAGTAAATATAAACATGTTTTTGAAAAAGGATATACACCAAATTGGACCACAGAAATTTTTACGATTAAAAGAGTTCAAAATACACATCCAGCTACATACATATTAAAGGTGGATTCTATGGTGAAGAACTTTCAAAAACCAGATATCCAAATACATATCTAGTTGAAAAAGTTCTTAAAACTAAAGGCGAGAAGGCATATGTTAAATGGTTAGGATTTACCAATCAACATAATTCTTGGATCAATAAAAATGAGATATTGTAGTTAAGTGTATTGTTGGCTCTTTCGTTAAAACAAGCGAAGTAATGAAAACAACTTTTAACAGCAGTTATGATTCATTATTTATTAATCTTCTAATTCGTATTCAATACAATAAAGCAAATTTACGGTTAACCCTTTCGCTACAAGTTTTAACTGAATGGTCCAAAAAATCTAATTTTTTGGATTTTTGCTACTATTGGTCTTAGAAACAATAATCAATCATTTTTTTTACAAATTTGCAACTCCAAAGCTGCTTTTTGGAGTGTATCCATATGGATACAAATTTAGTTAATGGTATAGAAAAATTCTTTGATTTTATGTTCGTTTATATTTAAATATATATTAGTTTTTCAACTTTTTTACTTACGTAAGTGAAGATTTCTGCAAAATGTAATTAATTAGTAAGGCCCTTATTCATAAAAGATATTTTTGATTTTTTTACAAAGCAGTTTTTCATACAAAATTTGTTTTATAAACATTTTATTAAACAAAATTACTTTTTAGGAATAAGGCAGTAATAATCTAAAAAAGATGAAAGCAAACAACTTCATATTATATGTAGCTGCCAAATTAAGAAATTCAAAATCTATTAAACTTCAATTGATATTGAATCATGCAATTACCTAAATGAAAAACCAATAATTTCTTTATAATAATACGCCTTAAAGCATATCAATTTTGAGTCGCGTTTATCACTCGCATCCTTCACGTTTGTATCTGCAATATTTTCCGGCCAATGTTGATTTCGGTGAAATCGTAATGGATTACGTAAATCCGCCCATTTACAACGTTATTACGAAAACCCAGCAAGTCCATGCATTTGTTATTGTTAGTTCACCAAAAATCAATAAAATTATCAAACATTTTTAAAACCCACTTTCTATATATGATGGAAATTCTATACAATGATAGAATAAAATCCAGTTTGTCTATTTTTTCGATAGTGCAACTATGTTTGGTTTCGAAATATCTACATTTTTTTCTGTTCACCACAAAATCTATCCAATACATCCAGAGGTTTATGGCCCTTTATAGTAGAAACTAGTTGCCCAATTCCTTCATTAAGCTATCTTAGCAGATACATATTGTCTGATATTTTTATGCTGTAGTCGAAGTTTCCACGACCTTCTGTTTTGAATTGTTTTCCAACTTTAGGTAAATTTTAACAAATCTATTTTCTTTAACTCTTCCTGGGATCCAGATCCCTTTTTGATGTAAGTTCACAAACTTAAAGTTATACATTAATTTTTAAAATAACTTGTGTGGTTGTTTTGCTCAGGAATATTTCTTGAAAGTTGTGTAACTATATGGCAAAAACTCAGAAAGCAGTAAGAACTTTTCCTCTGCCACGCCCGAAAGTTGTAAGTCATTCCTCTGGTGCTACATAAAATGTCCATTTTATGGGTTTCCTGCCGTATATGTCCTTAATATATCTTTTATATACTTTTTTGTAAAATTGTCAATTATGTTACTAATTCTGTACAAATCAATCATAAAAACATAAAAAACACTGTTCTACTTTTCTATACAAAGTTTACATTAAAGCATACCCACAACTAAAATTTGTATCCATATGGATACACGAGTTTTGAAAAAAATCCCACAGCTTTTATAATTATTTTAATAAAAAAATATTGATGCAAAATGCTGAGGGAAAAGGTTTTCTGTGTATTTATGACATAAAATGAGAGAAAAAATTTGTATTGGTTGACAAAATAGGTGAAATATTAAACCAACTTTTTGATAAAAAAAAAATAATAAAAATAAGGTTTTTAAAAACCTAAAATTTTTATTAAAAATCAAAACAATGCGAAATAAAATTTTATTTAAATAAAAGAAAATAACTTAAGTTAATATATTCAATAAAAGTTCAAGTTAATTATATGTCCTGGGTTTTACAAAACAACTTTAAAAATGCGTGTATCCATATGGATACAATATACTGAAAGGGTTAAACGGCTTTAAAACAATTTGTATGACCACTCTGCTTGATTAACTTTCTAGAACGAAAAAACCTTTTCTTTTCTTGTACTCCAAAGCCGTAGTTGATCTGCAGATTGAGCCGTTATAAAAGAGAAACATATTTATGTGTACATAAGTGCGTGCATAATTACATACATACCATCCACATTGAGAGCATGTATTTGAATATGTATTTAGGTATGTATGCACATATATACCTAGTTATGTATTTAAATTGAGAAATGAATCATAAGAAAATAAGAAGTAGGAAAATAACAAATTGAATAATACATTGGCGGCGGTAACATTCCCCCCCTTGTAAGCGAACTAGGGGTCTGTGAGCTTGCCATCGTTATTACCGACGTCTAGGACTGCTATTTTTGACACGGGCCTCTCGAACGTACTAGATTTAGTTTTTACTTTGACACGACGAACTTGACCATCTTTAGCAGTGGTTATTTCTGTTATGATACCTTTTGGCCAACTGTTACGGGGAAGCGTGTCGTCTACAATTATAACTATGTCACCTACGGTTGGCGGCTTCACCCTTTCAAACCACTTGCCACGTGTTATTAATTTTGGGCCGTATTCACGAACCCATCTTTTCCAAAAATGGTTAGCAAACTGCTGGGTGTGATGCCATCGTTGGCGAAGATCGAAATTAACTTCGCATAAGGGTTTGTATCCATCAGCTGACCCAAGAAGTAAATGATTTGGTGTAAGGGCGTCGTCCTCTGCAGAGTCTAGAGCCACAAATGTTAGTGGACGGGAATTTATAATGAATTCGACTTCCCATAGAGCGTTTCTTAACGTTTCGTCATTAAATTTGAAGGCGGGGCACATTGCGTAGAGGGTTGATTTTACGGTGCGCACAAGTCTTTCCCATGCGCCGCCCATGTGTGGTGCTGCAGGTGGGTTGAACCTCCACTTTATTTCATTGTAATTGGAGAGAACTTGACGGAGGTTCAGATTTTGTTTTTCTTCACGAAGAACTCTTTCAACAGATTTAAAATTTGTACCGTTATCGGTATATATTTCTTTGGGCGAGCCACGACGACTTATAAAATTTTGAATACACATGATGCAAGAGCTTGTATCCAGACTATGAGCAACTTCAATGTGAATTGCGCGAACTGTTAAGCAGGTAAATAGTACGCCCCATCTTTTTTCTCCACGCCTACCCACTGTCACAAACAATGGACCAAAAAAGTCGACGCCTACATAAGTAAATGGCCGTTCAAAACTGGCGAGTCTTGCTTTTGGTAAAGACGCCATTAAGGGCGGTTGTGGTGAGGCTGATTGGTTTTTGCATCGTTGACATTTCGACCGAACGTTTCTATAAACGACTCTTAGCTTCGGTATGTAAAATCTTGTTTTGATTCTGCATATTGTGGCTTCGTGAAGGCAGTGGTGAAAATTTTCGTGGTAGTTTCGAACCAACAAAAACGTTATATAATGATTATTAGGCAGGATAATAGCATTATTGCAGTTTAGAGACTCAACTCTGCCACAAGCACGTAAGACTTCGTCATCGTCTAGGAAAACATTTTTGGCCCTTTGTATATATTCAAAGCACATACCTTTACTTGATGTATCTCCTCGTACGATTGATTTTAATTTTTCAATGTAAAGTACAAAGTGTGAAAGTGCCATATAAAGGCGTTTCCAATTTGAAAAATATTCTATGTTGATTAATAAGGCTTTTGCTTTGTTGATAATAAGCAAGTGATTTCGCATTTCTTCTTTATTTAGGTCATTTATATCTGGGCATTTGGGCCACAAATTTTTGCTTTGTTTCAAAAAGGTAGGGCCATTACGCCACAAATCGTCATCTGTTGAACCGACTTTCGTTGCGAAGTCAGCTGGATTTGATTTGGATGGCACCCAATACCATTGGTTTAAATTTGTGGACTCCAAATTTTCACCAACTCGATACATCACGAATGTTTTAAAATTTTTTGGATCCATCGTTAGCCATTTAAGCACCGTCTTTGAATCGGACCAATAAAAACAATCAGTGCAATGTAGACGCGTAGCAGTTCGAATTTTTGCGGCTAAACGTGTACCAATTAACGCCGCTTGAAGCTCCAACCGAGGTTGGTTTTAGTGGGGTAACTTTAGATTTGGCTGCTACAATAGACACATCGACATCGTCCTTCCTTTGTACACGGAAGTAGCATACTGCAGCATAAGCGTTTTCCCCAGCATCGACGAACGTATGTAGTTGAACTTCAGGCTTAAATTTGAGTAGCTTAGAATAACATCTAGGAATGGCGATTGATGAAATTTTAGCTAGGTTCGAGAGCCACGAATGCCATTTTAAATGAAGGTCCTCATTGAGTTGATCGTCCCACTTTATACCTGAGCGCCAGATATCTTGAAGTAAAATTTTTAGGCCAACAGTGTAATGGGAAACAAGACCTAATGGATCAAAGATAGACATTAGGACTTGGAGAACTTCTCTTTTAGTAGGAACCAGATCGGTGTGTAAAACATCCCTTCGAAGCCTCGAGAATCTAGAATTATATCGAAACACGTCATTATTTGATTCCCAATACATACCAAGAATTTTTTCAAGAGCTTTAAATGAGGTTCGAGTTTCCGAGCCGTCATCAGATAAGTGTTTTCGAACGAGCTCCGAATTAGTTATCCAGTTTCTCATATGAAAACCGGCAGCCGAATGGATCATTTTTACTTGAAGTGCGAGTTCTTTTGCTTCTTCTTCACTGTCAACGCTATCGATGAAATCATCCATGTAGTGATAGTGTTGTATAGCTTTAACAGCTCGAGGATACAGCTGTTCACATTCCTCAGCATTTTTGTTTCTTATGAAGTGAGCGATGCACGGTGCGCAGCTTATACCGAAGGTTAGGGCTTTCATCACATACACACTAGGTTGCGTTTCGTTTTCAGCATTTTCGATCCACAAAAATCGTTGAGCGTGCATATCTGTATCGTTGACGCTGATACGATGAAACATTTCGGCTATGTCACCGCAAATGCCAATTTGCCCAACACGAAACTCAATTAAAATATTAAAGAGTGATGTGAGTAAATCAGGGCTACAGATTAAGAAATCATTTAAGGATTTGTTGTGTGACTTTGCTGCTGCGTCCCATACAAGGCGAATCTTACCAGGTTTATTTGGATTAAGAGCTACAAATATTGGTAGATACCATGTACGATTCGGGTAAGATAACATTTCAGAGCTCAGAACCTTTCGAGCATAACCTCTAGATATTAATTTATCAATTTCAGCTTGCATGGTTTGTTGTAATTGTGGGTCCTTTTTGAATTTTTTCTGAAGGCATTTAAGTCGATGGCATGCGGCGTCATAGCTTTCTGGTAGCTTTTGAGCTTCATCTTTCCATAGTAGACCAACTTCGTATCGTTTATTTTTCTTTACGGCCGAGTTTTCAAGAATTTGCATTGCTTTTTTATTTTCGGGCGATAAAATGTTTTTCTCTTTGGGCATTTCCAGGGCAAAATATTCCTTAACTTCATCATGGAGCGCATCATAACTTTTTTCGCATCCACATGTATGTATATTTAGTGATGGAATATTATTTGATTCAGTGCCAGTACCTTGCAATGTCCACCCCAGGCGCGTCTTAGAGGCTATCGGCTGACCACATTTACCCTCTTTGATTTTTAAAGGCACGGCTACCCTCCAATTGTTGATGCCTATAAGCACCATTGGCTTAGCACTTGTGTAGGATTGTATAGGCAAACCTCTTAGATATGGGCAGTCCTTCGCTATGTCGTCAAATTTGATTGACTGTATGGGCAAACTGAGATTATTTACAGTATGTACGTTATGAAGAGTAAACCTGCTATTGCTTTTGGCGCCGGAAACTTCAATGTCAACTTTAATAGAATTTTGCTCGGAACGAGTAGTTTCGCCAGTCCATTGTAGCTCTAAGGGTTCTTTTTTACCACTGAGACACAATTTTTCAAAGAAGCTATGGTCCATTAGGGTAACGGATGAACCTTCGTCTAAAAATGCAAATGTCTCTATCGAGGCGCCATTACAATGAATAAGGATGGGCAAGATTCTGAAATACTGCGTACTTTGACGACTATCATTATGTGCGTTCACGCTTGCACTATTCCCTTGGGCCACTGTTTCAATTGTATTATTTATTGGTACTGTATATTTATGTAACAAGGGGTGATGCTTCGCAGAACAATTGCTAATGGCACATACCTTCTTTGAGAAACATTAGCGTCGATGAGCATTTAAACACTGTCGGCATAAATTATTTCGCTTTACCACGTTCCACTTTTCGTCCAAGCTAAGTGCTTGAAATTCACCACAATGCTGTATTTTATGCTGTTCACTTTTGCAGAAATTGCAATTTGATTTATGTTGATAGGTTGGCTCTGTGTGAGTGTACACTGAAGCACCTTTTTTGGCTCCTAAGGGGGATACGACTTGACTTGCTGCTCCTGCTATATTGTAAATCCAATCACTAAACGCTTTCACTACTGGCACGTTATCATCTTTTATGTGCATTGCCCAATTCAATTTGTGGTTATCAGGTAATTTATCAAGTAGCGTTTTCACGAGCAATGGGTTGTTTAAATGGGCATTCAAGTTACAAGCCTCCATTGTTGAGCAAATATTTCGTATGATGAGTGCATATTCTATAATGCCGTCGAGCCTGTCCTTAAGCGGAGGAATTTTTGTTGCCTTGGCAATCATGCTATCTAATATATGCTCTGGACGACCGAAACACATTTCTAGCGTTTGGATTATTTCACTCACCATGGACGGAATAAGCAACTTGCTTTTTACTAACTCTCTGGCACGACCCCGAAGGCACGACTGCAATCGCATTAAATTTTCACCATCTGTGTAGCCCGCTATTTCTGTGCTGTTTTTGAAATTGCTTATAAATAGGGGCCAGTCTTCTGGGTTGCCATCGAATGTTGGTAGCTCTTTTGGGATTACCTGTCTCGCTGCTAGTTGCGCTGCATTGGGCTGAAAGCAAGGAATATTTAAAAAGGAATTTGAACTTTGGCGAATTTCCCTTTGTGTTAGGATACTGTATTTTTTCTCCAAATACTGCCTTTGAAGTTCCTTTTCTTCTTCTAACATCTGCAATTTTAATTGTGTGTGGGAGTTCATAGAGACGGACGTTGTGCTCGGGGCACAAAGAGAACTACATTGTTGCTGTACAAATTTGCCGCCTGTTGTTGCTGTATTTTGCAAAATATTTCCTGACATCTTCACTGGATTGCCCCTTTCATATCCATCATTATTTAGATTTAATGGCTGATGGGCATTTTTACCTGACGATGAGTTAGGTGCACCTGGAAGAGACCCTTTTGTTTGGATATCAGGCGATGATGACGCTTGTAAGCCTGCGGTAAACTCAGCTATAGCGTTTACATGCGCTCGTGTTTGTGGGGCCACGTTTGAGGTACTATTTTTACTAGCAACGCAGGAACAGTTCCAAGTTACATTTTCAACGTCACTAGTTACCCCAACGCACTCGAAATGATACCACTTATCACATGAGTCGCATTGTACCATTTGTTCGGTGTCCTTTTCTTTGCACTTGTTGCAATTGAAGTCTGTTTGCGACATTATTTTGTCTTTTTATTTTAAACAGATTTTATTTATTTGTGTGAATAATTTTCCCACCACGGTTTTATTTTTGCAACGCAACTTAAATTGTCTTTAGGGCGACAGCCTTATTTTAATTTTATTAAGGTATTTTTTATTGTCTCAAGAAAAAAATTGTTTTAAAGAATGTTGGCTCTTTCGTTAAAACAAGCGAAGTAATGAAAACAACTTTTAACAGCAGTTATGATTCATTATTTATTAATCTTCTAATTCGTATTCAATACAATAAAGCAAATTTACGGTTAAACGGCTTTAAAACAATTTGTATGACCACTCTGCTTGATTAACTTTCTAGAACGAAAAAACCTTTTCTTTTCTTGTACTCCAAAGCGGTAGTTGATCTGCAGATTGAGCCGTTATAAAAGAGAAACATATTTATGTGTACATAAGTGCGTGCATAATTACATACATACCATCCACATTGAGAGCATGTATTTGAATATGTATTTAGGTATGTATGCACATATATACCTAGTTATGTATTTAAATTGAGAAATGAATCATAAGAAAATAAGAAGTAGGAAAATAACAAATTGAATAATACATTGGCGGCGGTAACATGTATATATAAGTCTATATTTGTATCTAATATATTTAAATAAAATATAATTATATATAAAAACTTCCTTTTTATACAAAGTGCTGTGTTTAATTTCACTTATTTGTAATCAGACAATCATAATGTCAATAACACTTACTCTTAGCTCAAACTCATCTGAGTTATCTGCTAATTACTTTCCTCCTATTCGTTTGGATGGTGAATATGAATGTGCTCTAACTGATTTTCATTCATATAATAGCATTCCCAATGTAGATGATTATAACAATATATTTCATATTGGTGAACATGTAATTAAAATACCAATAGGATCTTATGAATTGAATGATATAGTTGATTATATTAAACATCACTATAAGCAGTATTGTCCGGAAAATAAAATTGATATAGAAGCTAATAACAATACAATGCAAGTTAGAGTTAATAGCTCTAAGGATCCCATATACTTTAACAAAGATAACACAATTGGAAAACTTTTTGGATTCAATAAGAAAATTCTAGCTCCTAACCAAGACCATTACTCAGATCTACCAGTCAATATTTTCATCGTGAATATCTTGCGTGTTGAATGTAGTATAGTGGTTAACACATATACGAATAACTCACAAGCACACACATTACATGAATTTGCGATCAATGTCCCCCCAGGCTATAAAATTGTTGCGATTCCTCGGAATCTTATCTATTTGCCAGTTAACTGCGGAGAGATAAGTTCTCTTACTCTACGCATAGTTGATCAGAACGGTGATTTAATTAATTTCCGAGGAGAGGAAATTACAACACGAATACATTTGAGATATAGCAAATAATGATAATATACAACGTCAAGCAATCTAAGGATAAAATTGGATACACTCATAAAACGCTATTGCAAACCAAACCACAATTAAAGAGATCATTACACAAAAAACATTTGACGCAAGAAAATAAAAAATTTTTGAAGTCTCTCAATTTAAAGTTGACAAAGAAATGAGTTACATACTAGATGTTCTAGAAAAACCTCAATCAGACGAGAGTATAATTAAAAAGGACTATCACACATATACACCATACCTACAATCCTTCAACAATAATGATGAGATTCGAATTTCAATACAAAATCAAGACTTGTATGTGCTACCCAGCGAAAGTTACATATATGTTGAGGGAAGTATTGTAGATGATAATAACAGCAAAATATCTTCGTTTTTAAATCTAAAATTAAAAAATAACTTTGTGGCACATCTCTTTGACGAAATTCGATATGAACTTAATGGCATAGAAATTGATCATACAAGACATTTAGCGATCACAAGCAGCCTAAAAAATTTTGTTTCTTTATCACCAACAGAAAGTGTTGGCTTGTACAACGCAGGATGGAACAAACTCGATGATTTGGATATTTCAAATGGACACTTTAATTTCTATGTACCATTGAAACTATTTTTAGGTTTTGCTGAAGACTATAATAAAATTATACTCAGCGGCAAACATGAATTGGTTCTCCTACGTAGTAAGAACGATGAAAAACTCGTATACTCAACTGTTGCTACTGACAAACCAAAAATTAGTATCTCAAACATCTCATGGAGAATTCCACATGTACAGTTATCTGATTTGAGCATGTGGGGTTGTTCGTATTAATAGTCAATTATGTAATTACAAAATTCAATTTATTTATTTTTAAAATTACAGATTACTTATATTTTACACAAAAAGTTTTATTGAAAAGCAAAGGAAAAAACGAGTCTATTTGCAACGAGAGCTGGACGGGTAATCATCAAACTTAAGCTGTTTGCATTTCAGCGTAGTACAAAAAGGTACTTTTTTAGCATTAGTGCTGTCACTCACCACAATACCCTGCTCCTAGTTAAGACTTTAACGATACTTTAGAGGAATTCTGACGTGACGCCCGGATGACGTAAGGCGTTGTTTTTGCATGGTAGTCTCCTGAGACGTGTCTGTGTCCACATGTGTTGAAACATTTTCTGAATTCTCGGATTTGTTTCCACCTTCTGTTGGTGGCGCTTCAGCTGGCACAGCGTCCTCGCTAAAAATATACGCAGCCTTTAGGCGATCTATTGTGATTTTCGCTTCTCGCTGGCGTATTTTTACAATATAATACTTATCATGTTTGTTTAAAACTTCGTAAGGGCCCTCGTAACTGGGCTCCAATGGTGTACGCACATGATCTACCCTCACAAATACAAACTTGCAGTCAGCCAATGCTGGTTGAACGAAACATCGTTGCATCCCGTGACGGACAGGTTGGGTAGTTGGTAAGTTTGAAATGGTTCTACGCAGTGTTTGTACAAACTCGGTTTCCGTAATATTTCTTCCTGAAGGAATGAGAAACGCTCCAGGTATTCTTAAAGAAGCGCCGAAAACGATTTCTGCTGGGCTTAGCCCAATATCACTTTTTATTGTTGATCGCATGCTCAAAAGAATTAGCGGAAGTGCAGAACTCCAGTCGTTTGTTTCAGCACACTTAATGGCTGTCTTTAGTGTACGGTGCCATCGCTCAATTATGCCATTTGCCTGTGGGTGGTAGGCCGTTGTCCGTAAATGCTTAATTCCCAGTAACTTCGTTAATTCGCTGAAAATGGTTGACTCGAACTGTCTTCCTAAATCGGTGGTAATACGCAAGGGGACGCCGTAGATAGCAATCCATCCTCTCATAAGGCCACTTGCAACACTTTGAGCTGTTATGTCTATCAGTGGTATCGCCGTGGGCCATCTCGAAAAACGATCGATACACGTGAGGCAATATCGGAATCCGTTTGATGATGGCAACGGTCCCACGATGTCTATATTTATATGTTCGAAGCGGGCATCGACTGCTGCATAATTACATAAGGGTGCTTTTGTATGACGTTGTACTTTTGCTCTCTGACAAGGAATACACGCGCGCACATATCTAGCGACGTCTGCAGATATAGATGGCCAAACGTAGTGATTTAAAACCAATTGTTTTGTTGCTCTTATGCCTGGATGCGAAAGCGAATGAAGCTTGCGTATGATTGCCTGACGATAATTTTTCGGAACATAAGGTCTTACTCTATCCTTCGAAACGTGACAGTAAATTTCTTTAGTCGACTGTGGGATGGCTAATTTAGTGAGCTGTAATGACGTGTTTGTGTTGCTGTCCAGCAGTGCCTGCAGTTCAATATCATTGCCTTGCTGCTCGGCCATTTCATCAAAATTTACTACTTGCTCCTCTATGGCGTTGATGCGGGAGAGTAAATCTGCTATGTTATTGTCAGCCCCAGGTAAATGTCGTATGTCCGTCGTATATTGGCTGATAAAGTCTAATTGCCGAATCCTTCGCGGTGATGCCTTCTCGCTTTTTTGCTTAAAAGCAAAAATGATTGGCTTGTGGTCTGTAAAAACGACGAATTCTCTTCCTTCAACTGCGTATTTGAAATGTTGAATTGCTTGGTATATCGCCGTGAGTTCTCTATCGTACGCGCTGTAGTTTTGTTGTGATGGTGTCAACTTTTTGGAGTAAAATCCTAATGGTTGTACTTGCCCTTCGACTATCTGATGCAGTACTGCCCCTACGGCGTCATCTGAAGCATCTGTCGTAAGCGTTATCAATGCTTTCGGAGCCATATAATTCAAAAAAGTAGCTTCTGCTATATCGTTTTTACATGCATTAAAAGCAGCCATTGCTTCAGGTGTCCATTCTATTATGGTGTTATCGTTTTTTTTATTTGCCAGAAGTCAATTCTAACAATAATTTTTGATTTTTTATTGCATGCGGTATGAATGGGCGGTAAAAATTCAGCATGCCCAAAAATTTTTTTAAATTCTTCACAATCATTGGTCTTTCAAAATTTCGGATCGAATCGACCTTGTTTTCAGGCGGCGTAAGTCCTTTGGGGCTAATTTTGTGGCCTAAAAATACGAGTTCACGCTTACCAAACTGACATTTATCGAAATTAACGCACAAGTGGAATCGGCGAAGGCGATTAAATATGATGCGCAGATGCTTTGCATGTTCCTCCTCTGTTTCGGACGCTATGAGGATATCATCGATGTATGCAAAAGCGAAATCGATTCCCTTCAAGACTTCGTTAATATGACGTTGGAACGTTTGGGCCGCGTTCCGTAGACCAAATGTCATGAAACAAAACTCAAATAAGCCAAACGGCGTGATTATGGCTGTCTTAGGTATATCGCATGGCTCCACGGGTATCTGATGGTAAGCCCTTTGTAAGTCGATAGAGGAAAAAATGTTCTTTCCGTGCATAATACTCGTTATGTCACGTAAAAATGGTATTGGATACCTGTCGGGTAAAGTGATGCTGTTAAGGGCACGATAATCGCCGCATGGGCGCCAGTCCCCGTTTGGCTTTTTTACCAAATGTAGTGGGCTGGCCCAATTACTTTTTGACGGTCTACATATACCCTTTTCCATCAAGTACTCAAACTCTTTTTTTGCAGCTTGGAGCTTATCCCCCGCGAGTCGACGTGCGCTAGCGTATGTGGGAGGACCGTTTGTGGTAATGTGATGCGTGACCGTAGAGTCCACTGGACGCTTGTTGGCATTAATCGTACCTAACTCTCTATACTCGTATAACAGCTGGGCGTAATTATCTTTTTTGTCGTATGCTAAAATCTGAACATAGGCAGTACGTGCGGGACGTGCCCTTGCCTCAAGCAGCGTAGTACGATCGATAAGCTTACCTCTCTTGATGTCAACCAAAAGATCGTAATGCTTCAAAAAATCTGAGCCTATAATAGCACAGTTGACATTCGCTACCAAAAAAGTCCATGTAAAATTGCGACGTAGACCCAAAGAAATGCTTAACATTTTCTCACCGAAGGTTTTGATGGGGGACCCGTTAGCAGCAAACAATTTTCTAAAAATCCCTACACGCAAACCCTCAACACTACCAGCTGGTAACACCGAAACGTCGGCACCAGTGTCGATTAAAAAATTCTGTTTCGATATGCTGTCATTAATTATAAGACGGGCTATTTGGCATTCATCTCGAGATCCGCCCGCCAGATCGGAAGATGAATTTAGTTTTTTGACAAATTTTGTTGATATGAACATGGCTGACGACATTTTGTGGCTTTTTCGCCAAATGTCCGATGGTACCAGCAATGGTCGCTCACTTGCTTTGCTGGAGTGGCATCTGTTTTTTGTCGTCGTGTAGAACTTGATCGTGGCCGACGTACATTTTTATTGTTCTTGTTACAAAGGCTATTTATCTGTTGCTCTATGCGATCGAGTCGTCTATCAAATTCGCTTTTAGAAGTTTGTGGCATTGTAGATACCACAGATAAATGCTGAAACTCTCCCACCTCCATAATTTTGTCTGCCAACTTCGCTAACTCGGTCAGATTAGCATCTGACGCTTGTAAGATTGCTCTGACTTGCGCTGGCAAACGCTGCAACCATAGCGTTTTCAAAAAATCAGTTGTTACCTTGTCCTTTGACAATGTGCTTAACTCATTTAAGAGTTGTGTCGGTCGCTTGTCTCCCAAATCAATTTCCGATAGTAATTTTTGCGTCTTTTTTTGTTCGCTCTCACAATAGCGTTCTATTATGCACTTTCTAAGATTTGTGTATTTATCGGTCTCCGGTGGATTTAAAATAGCGTCTGATATTTGCACGAGAACATTCGATTCTATTGCGGCGATGACTGTATTAAACTTCGATGTGTCACCACTTATGCCGGCAACAGCAAATTGTGCTTCTACCTGCGCCAGCCAAATTTCAGCGTGATCGGGCCAAAAGGGTGGAACCTTTACAGCTACACGATTAACGGTTGTTGGCTCGGTACTTGATGTGCTCGGCGTCGGGCCTTGCTGCGTGCTGCCACCAATATTGTCTTGCATCCTGAAATATTCTTTAACCAATCGACGGGGTCACCACTTTGTGGGGTTGTTCGTATTAATAGTCAATTATGTAATTACAAAATTCAATTTATTTATTTTTAAAATTACAGATTACTTATATTTTACACAAAAAGTTTTATTGAAAAGCAAAGGAAAAAACGAGTCTATTTGCAACGAGAGCTGGACGGGTAATCATCAAACTTAAGCTGTTTGCATTTCAGCGTAGTACAAAAAGGTACTTTTTTAGCATTAGTGCTGTCACTCACCACAAGCAAATTGAATATGATTAAAATTATTAACAGTGGTGCTTCTATACCAGTGGCATTTCGCAGTTGGGATTGTCACATTAATCCTCAACTAAATACAGGAACTAGCTATATATGGAATGTTAAACTGGCTGCAAATAGAGAACGACCCCGTTTTGTGTTGATTGCTTTTCAACAAGAAAATAAGTTTGTTCACTGTAATCTAAACAATTTAAAAGTGCATTTAAATTCAGAATCGTACCCATATGATGATCTAAATATAAAATTTAAAAATGGTCGGTATGCCATCGTATATGATATGTATCTACGGTTTCAACAAAACTATTACATGAGGGAATCACAACCGCTTCTGACTGCTCAGGAATTTAAAAATAGTGTGCCGATAGTGGTAGTAGATGTCAGTCACCAAAACGAAGCCCTCTCTAACGGTCCTGTTGATATAAAAATTGAAATTGAAACGGACTCCAACATTCCTACTGATACATCTGCTTTTTGCATTCTCATCCACGATCGCATAATAGAATACATACCCTTAAAAGGTCAAGTTCGTAAAATAATGTAAATTAAAACTAAGATGATTGGGGATAAAGTTTTCATCGATATGCAAGGATTTAAATCCAATTCAAACATCTTCATTGCAAAAGAAATATCAATTGTTTTTAACAATAAGGAGCACATAAATTTTATTATTAAACCACCGTTTAACTTCAAAAGATTATCAATCAGTGCTGCCAGAATGATGATTTTATCATATTTTTGATGATTTTTGGACCAAGATATGATTTTAAGATTTTTGTTCTCGAATGATGATTTTTAATTTTGCAAATTATGATTTTTATTTTCAATACATAAACATGTACATATGTACAATTTTCTTTGTTGTTCTAGAATGTTTATCAATGATATTCTTATAAAGAAAACATTTTTGTTCCAGCGAAAATATTCGTCTACATGGAAACAGGGTTGGTAAGGGGCAGAGATCAAAACTCTCCCTCCTCTTCTGGGGTCATTTGAAAAAAAAGAATAAGAAAACATCACTTTACAAACAGAAAAAAGTCATCTTAGAGAAGTGACGAAAAATCGGTCCGGAATATATTCAAATCTTGCAAAAATGTATACCATATCATTTAAAAGAAGTCATTCGTCGCCAAGGAAAAGCAATTTTCCCCTAAGACAAGTCTACATCAGTGATGCAAAATGTAGCACAATTGGGCCATTTGTGGCACTTTTAGATGTTTGATAGCCCTGTGGTACTCTCTAGGATATTTTGGCCTTTTCAGCTCAAAATTCAACTAATTCATCAAACATTTTAACTGAGTTTTCTTCGTTTTAAAAAATACATTTATCTTTGGAGATTTTTATTAAAACTGGTTTCCGAAATCTGCGCCAGATCACGTTTTGAGTGGGGAAACCAATAGTATTAAACCACTTGCTATTTAAATTTTTCAAAAGGAAACAGAACAAGTAAATAATGAATATAGGGCAATATCGCAAGTTCCAGAATTTAAAAAGCTCAACGATTTAAGTAGAAGTAAATTTTGCAAAAGGATTTCTACCATTAAAAATCGTTTAGGTAAACCTTTGTATACAAATTTATACAAAATTATTCAAGGAACTCTTTCTATTCACCAATCCTCACCATGTGTGGACTGAAATCATTATATTGAAATCAACAATAAAGTTTTAATAGAAGAAATCGTCGTCATGTAAAAAATACTGTGTCATATTTAATACAATTAAGAAAAATTAATGAAATCTAGTTCTAATAATTGTTATGATAAAGATATTTTAAAACTTAACACAAAAAAAATGCTTTTAAACAGGGGTAAATTGAGGAACTATTGTCTTAGTCCAATAGAGATTATGCTTAATAAAATTAGAATTACATAAATAATGTTTTTTAACTAAAATTTAGTTTTTTAAGCAACATACATACATATAAAATACTTTAATTTAACAAAAAATGCTTTAAAATTTTTTAACTTTTGTCGATAATTTCTGTTTTTGCTCTAAACAAAATAAATCACATATTACTAATACATGCTTTTGTTTTTATTTAAATTAAAAGATTATAGTCGAGTACATTAAAAACTTTTTTGGCCCTAACGATTTAAAAGGGCCAAAACTCTTTTAAATCATTAATTTGGCCCTAAACCAAAAAAGCCAAAATGCATCACTCCTGTACATATGTACCTTATATGATAAGAACATTGACAATGTCGAATACTTTTTTTGTTTGAATTTCTTAACTAATTTTTCATTTAATGCAATTTTGATATAAGTTACTTTAATGATCTCATTTTTTTATTGAATTCAATTTGAAAATGCTTTCTAAATGGTTTTTGTAAAATAAGATAGTAAATAGCTTTTTATTGATGAAAACAAAATAGAATTGGTGTAAGTCGTATAGTTTTTTTTTTTGTCCGCTGTAAATATGTCAATTGTTACTATTTTATTTGAAAAAAAAAATTGGACTTGTGATGATTTTTTTCTTCAAAATATGATTTTCTTTCCGACAAATGATGATTTTCTTCGCAAAACTTCTGGCAGCCCTGTTATCAATAGCAAAACAAAGAGAAGCGAATTGGCTAACAAGAAACTTTCATCATCTGAATTGGAATGACGGATCAATATCATTTAAGAGTGTTGTAAAATTTTTAAAATCCAATTTAAAACATTCTTCAATCTATGTTAAGGGTGTGGAAAAGAAGAAATGGTTTGAGAAACTACTTCAACTTAGAGTTTTCAACATCGAGGATATTGGCTGCATCAACTTTAAGCAAATACAACTTAAATATCCGGAACATTTTTGCTGCAGCTATCATAATTATGGAGTCTGTTCCTTAAGAAATGCATATTTACTTTATCAGGAAAATAAGTAAAAAGTTTATTTTAATTTTCTATACTTATATTGCTACAACATATATTTACGATATTTTTTTAAATAAAATATGTAGATTTAAAATATACAAAATTTTGTTCAATCATTTTTTATATGTATATGGTATGTACACGAGACAGAGACAAATGTGAAAAAAAAAATCTATTCGCACATTTTTTACGTTTTTAGGAAAATCAATTTGAATTTATGTTTAAAAAATTAATCAAATCAAAATCTTAAATTTAAGGCCGCCAATAATGCATCCCCCTCTTCGTCTTGCATAAAGATTTCCACATCTTCTGGCATATAGTTAAATGCTGCCAATAAAGCATCGCCCTCTTCATCTAGCATAAACTTCTCTTCTTCATTTTGGAAGTTTTCATTGTAGATGTATGCCATTTGGTTGTTTGGAATGTCATCATCTATCTCGTCCCCAAAAAATATATCTTTAATAGATATATTAGGAGGCAAATCGTCGTCCGAAAACTGTATTGACAGAGGGCTTATGGTTACCTCTTCCTGATTGTCGGAGAACAATCTCACACATGTCACTTGATGAGTTTGTGAGACGTTCAAAGACACTAAAATTGAGCTGCTGCTTAATGTGTCCATTTTAATAATTTATAGAATGTATTGATAATATTTTTTAAGATTTTATACGATGATGTACTTGCTAGATACAATGCTGTACTTGCTGTTAGATTAGAAGAATTGAGAAGTTTTCTCAATTTATACGAATTACGATCAAGTCTTTAAGAGTCAATAGACAGAGACAGAGACAAATGTCAGCAAGCAGTGAAAATAACAACCAATCTTTGACAATCCTCAATATCACAAACTTCAATTTGTTTACAAAATAAGTGAAAAGAATGAATAAATACAACACGCATAAATTGTATATTTTATTCATTTCTTCAAATTCTTTACACATAAAAAAATTAAAAATCAAACAACAACAAAAACAGAAACATTGATATCTCACCAGCATACGTAATTACTTTCTATAAATACCCTTCCATGTCCTAAACGAAATACTAAATACAAACAAAAAAAGTAATGCCGCATGCACACAGTGTGCACTAGTGGTAACGTTTATGATTTCCGATTTTTTATTTATTTTTTGTTGTGTGGTGTTACCTTCCCTATAAAAAACATAATGTGAAAGGCGTTGAACACATTTTAAAAAATAATTAGAACACAACAAATGCCAGATGTGTACTCGGCATTACACACTCGCTTTTTTTATATACATATACGACTACTTGCCAATCTGCCAACGCTCAAGTTATTGTAAAAACATACGTAAATACACATGCATGAGCATAACGTTGGCTCCCATGATCACGCATCTCTAATTCCCTTTGACAATCCTAAATATCGTACACTTCAATTTCTTTAACCTTCAAGTAAGTTCATTGCTCATAAATTACATATTTTATTCATCTCTTCAAACTCTTTAAACATAGGAAATAGGAAAATCAAAATAAATAAAACCAACAACAAAAAACATTCATAGATTTCCCACAAGCATACATAATGTCTTTCTAAAATAACCTTCCATGGTCACCAGCTAAAAAGAAAATAGAAAAAACTAAAGCAACATTTTCTCAATGCACACACGCACACACACACAATCTAAAAGCATAAACTTGCTGCAACCGCTTAACAAACCAAGAAAAAAAACATTCAATTCAAAATTAAAACAAAAACATAAATACAAGCCTTCGTACCTACATAAT
The DNA here is from genome assembly GCA_944452675.1 of Tachina lurida. NCBI lineage: Eukaryota > Metazoa > Arthropoda > Insecta > Diptera > Tachinidae > Tachina > Tachina lurida. Next base: position 95,581,708 of record OX101756.1, read on the forward strand.
TAATGTGTACCTACATACATAATTAACTATGTACATCGACGGACGGACGGATATCAAACCATGCTTAACTCACAAACCACATATTTTATTCATCTACTTAAACTCTTTAAACATAGGAAATTGAAAAAATTAAACTAAATAAAACCAACAACAAAAAACATTTATAGATTTCCCACAATCATACATAATTTCTTTCTCAAATACCCTTCTGCAACCGTTTAACAAACGATTAACCATACTACGTACAAACAAAAGAATAATACAAGAAAATAACAACCAATCTTTGACAATCCTCAGTATCACAAACTTCATATACACGCACGAGCATAACGTTAGCTCCCATGATCACACATCTCTAATTCCCTTTGACAATCCTAAATATGTTACACTTCAATTTGTCCAACCTTCAAGTAAATTCATTGCTCATAAATTACATATTTTATTCATCTCTTCAAACTCTTTAAGGAAATAGGAAACTCAAAATAAATAAAACCAACAACAAAAACATTCTCAGATTCCCCCCACACAAGCATACATAATTTCTTTCTCAAATACCCTTCTGCAACCGTTTAACAAACGAAAAACCATACTACGTACAAACAAAAGAATAATACAAAAAAACCAAAGCAACATTTTCTCTATTCACACACGCACACACAATCTTCTAAAATCATACAGCTACTGCAACCGCTTAACAAACGAAAAAACATACTACGTACAAACAAGCGCACCTGCGTGCCTACATAAATAACTATGCACATAGACCGGCGGACATCAAACAATAAAATTAAAACAAAAACACATCGACGGACCGACATCAAACTATCCTTATCTAATGGGTGTTTTTTATTGAGGTATAGAACTTTAAGTTGGCATCACTTTTTTAACTGGCGGCCATTTTGTCAGCTGTCAAGTGATTAATATTTAGTTTGGTTTGCCATTTCATCATGAGCAGGTTGACAAAAGAACAACGCTTGCAAATCGTGCAAATTTATTTCGAAAATAATGGTTCAGTTCGCGAAGTTTACCGCAAACTCAAAATTTTGTTCAGTGATGAGGCTCAGTTTTGGTTGAATGGCTACGTCAACAAGCAAAATTGCCGCATTTGGAGTGAAGAGAATCCACGTGAGATCCTTGAGACGCCATTACATCCACAAAAACAAACCAGAAACGTTAGGGGACTTGGAAGCCAACATTCGTGGCGTTATTGCCAACATACGGCCCCATATGCTCGAAAAAGTGGTTGAAAATTGGACCTGTAGAATTGGCTTTATTCGAGCCAGCCGCGGCGGCCACATGCCCGAAATTATATTTAAACATTAATGGCATAAAATTATCCTTCCAATAAAGCCAAATTGATGGACATTAAAACGATTTTCTTGTGTTTTATTTCAATTCAAAGTTCTATACCTCTAAAAAAACACCCTATATGTACAAACAAAAAAGGGTTATGCAAACCCTCGTCACTGCACACCATTGACACTAATTACCATAATATGGAAAATTTAGCCCATAAATTACAAAATTTCGACATGAATTACCAAAATTTCTACATTTATTACCCAAATTTGACAATTTTAATGGTCATAGAACCGGCAGTATCTAACTACTTACGGAACACTAAAAAGGTTAAACTTTCCAGCTTTATTTTTCAAATACCCAAAACATAAAATATGAAAATATAAAAAAGAATTATTAGACCTAGTTAATTTTATATATCCCAAAAAGTGTACGTTTCCCAACCCTGGAATCATAATTTAAAATTTTTCTGAGTTCTTACACCAATCTTTTTCTTTTAAGAATTTAAGATATTTTAAATTTATAGATAAAAAGGAAAAATTAGTTTCAGTATGTTATTTTTATATAACACAAAAGTTAAAGTTCCCAACCATGGAAACGTCTTTTTGATTTTTAAATTTTTTTTTTTTCATATTTTTAATACAAATTTTATTCGTACTAAAAATTGTGTTATCTAGTTACTTTTATATGGCAAAATCAAGTTTTAGTTTTCCAGGTCTGAAACCGTCTGCTCGATTTCGCTGATTTTCAATACCAATCTAGTTTGGATACACCAGTCCAAGACCGAAGTCTCTAGCTTATCTGGGAGCTTCGGAAAACCGATTTCACGTACACCAGAAGGACGGACCTCGCTTATTCGTCTTCCCTATTCATAAGGTCCCAGAATATATACATTTTATGGGTCGCATATGAATATTATGGCAATTACACACGGAATGACAAACCTATATATACCGTATTCCATTTTTAGTAAAGGGTATAAAAAGGGCGTATATCAACTTTTTCAAAATCGTGTTTTAACATTTTCAAAATCAAGGACTTATGGCAACTTAAAAAATTATTTCTGCATGTAAATGCCTTAGTTTTTCGTCAGTTTTTTCTTCTCCTATAAAATATCAAAAATTCGAGTTCCGCCTTTCTTATGTTAAGCCATCGATACTCACATATCGTTACCTTAATATAGAAATGCCCCAGCTCATTGTTCTATTTAAATCAAGTTTTTTGTTTATTTCGATAGAAAAACATCTAATGTATCGAAAAAATTCAAAAACCTCAATTAACACGTTGGCGGACAAGCCGTCATATGCCTTCGAAAATTTTACAAATATGAACGACATGACGAGAAATGCTGTCGTTCATTGTTTCAGGGAGGAGGATAAAACTGCATATGCCAAAGCGAAATCTCATAAAAAGTATTGAAATATTATTTAAACAACCCTTTAAAAAACAATTTATTTTCATATATGAGTAATTAGTAAGGTTTCAATTGAAGTACAAGCCTTTATCACATATAGTTGCAAAAAGTTTCCTTTTCCGGTTTATAGCAAATGTCCCTTTACTTTCCAACCAGTGTTGTCAGATTTATTTTCAGCCTCCTCGCCAAATGAATTGTCGAATATCGCCAAATATCGCCAATATAATAAAACATTAAATTTTAGCTACAAAAATATTTTTATTATGTAATTACCAGGGAAACCGCAAATATGTTTGTTCTTGTATCACGTATTAATGCGGGGACAAGATATTTAGCCGTTTGAGAACTTTTAATGAATTTTGGCATCGATTTGTTAGTGCATATTTTTGCATATTTTACCCTTTAAAGCATGTTTATGCATATATCAGTTTTACACGCATAATTTTAGCATATTTTCGAATTTTTAGAGCATAATTTACACTTTTAGGGCATATTTTGATACTTTATAGAATTTATTTTATTTCAACCCGCTTGGCACCACCATCCTTAAAAACAAACAAACAAACTCATTAAAATTTTATTTTCGAATTAAAAGTTAAGTTTTAAAGAAAAATTTTTCCCTGCGCTATCTGGGTTAATATGCTTACAAATTTCGCCATCTAAATCTATGTTCCAATGTTCCATGTAGTGCATACATTTTTTTTATATATAACGCAGTTTTACGGACGTTAGATGCAATACAAATTCAGATGAGACAGAAACAATTTTTATTTGAAATTCTAGGCCAATATTTTGTTATTTATTGTAATAAAAATTATAAATTAAAATCTTGTCTTATTTATCCAAAATACAGTTCCAAAGCCTTAATTCTGATATCGTGATCTTTTGAAATTAAAGTTAAATTTTTATGCATCCAATAAAAATTAATTTGTATTATTTTTTTTCTTTTGTCAAAATTTTTATACTAATTTGGTTTTAACCTGCACTTCAAACTTCTTTGTTAATTGTGTATCCTTTTTTTATTTATTTATTTATTTTTTCTTATTTTATATGCAAATGTTATTGAATTTTTGATTAAAAAATATATTTTCATTTACAAATAAACCAATTTATTCGATTTTTAAGAGCACATTTTTTTTACTTTTAAGTGCATATTTACAAGTTTTTAGTGCATATTGAATGCGCATAAAACTCTTTTTTTAGAGCATATTTTTGGTTTCCCTGGTAATTACATTACAAATATCGTTAAATTTTAAATTCAGTAGGTAACGTCTATTGTAAAACATAAAAAATTTATTATTTGAAGGGGCCCACCCACTTGCAATATAATTGTGCAATTTTTCGTATTGTACAATAATATAGCCAATGTGTGTATCATATTCGAAGGTGGCTCAATATATTGGCAAATATCAAAAGACTTTTGCTTTTTATTGTACAATCAAGAGAATTGTATAATGTGGTGACAGTATTGTTCAATAGTAGTAGGGAACTGGGGCTCCGGGGACAATTAAAATTTTAAAATTTTGAAATTTTAATTACCCAAATTTTAAAATTCTTGGAAATTTGTGAAATTTGATACCCTACGAGGGTGGGTCAATAAGTCCGTCCAACTTTTTGTTTACATAAGGAATTTTTTGTTTACATAAGGAGTTTTTTTGTTTACATTAACTTTGTGTGAACGGGTGATTTTTTTTTTTGAGGTTACCTTAATATAGAAAGGCCCTAACTCATTTTTTTTTTTTTTTTTTGTGGGGTGGATTAAGGGGTTTCATCGATGTCACGTGCGACATTGAAGAACAATATTGGTTATCAAAGATATTTAATACAGTTAAAACTAATGATTTTTCCTAGTACCAAAGGGAAAATCATGAAATGATTTTTCTTAATACCAATGGGGGGAGGGGGTGAAATAGTGAAAATTAATTTTTCTTAGTGCCTACGGCAATATATGAATATTTTTCCTAATGCCTACGGCAAAACATGATTATTATTTTTTTCAAATGCCGACGGCAAAACATGATTATTATTTTTCCAAATGCCGACGGCAAAACATGATTATTATTTTCTAATACCAAAGGGAAAATTGCCAGTGTTGCCAGACTGTAGAAATTTCTTATCGTAATAATATATCAGTAATATCAGAGAAAATATTTATTTATGTGTTCACATGTATGTGAACACCCATACTTGGGTTCACATGTATGTGAACACCCATACTTGTGTGTGGGGGGTCCAGCTTGATAGTCGCGGGTAATTTAATATTTTGTGTATTTGCTTAAGAAATATGTATGTATGTATGTATGTGTATGTATGTATGTGTATGTGTATGTATGTATGTATGTATGTGTATGTATGTATGTGTATGTATGTATGTATGTATGTATGTATGTATGTGTATGTATGTATGTGTATGTATGTATGTATGTATGTATGTATGTGTACATGTATGAATGTGTGATCGTGGGTATTTGTGCGTGGAATATTTTGTAGAATACATATATATTTTGCAACGTAATCATTTTCTTTGTCTACGATTATTTTAAAGCAGCAAACTAAGTACACTCAACAGCAGAGAAACAAAAACCAAGAATTTGCAAGTAAGCAAAAAAGTTAATTTCTCCTTCCCCTCACTTCCTTCTCTTTCCTTTATGTAGTTTGTATTTGAAATAAGAAAACACTTGTATATTATTTTATTTTATTTTTGATACATTTATTGTTTAAAATTTTTTTTAAAATTTTATAATGATACATACAGTCATATTTTAAAAAGTGAAAAAGTTTAATTAAAGCAAGACATTTCTTTTGTTAGTAAAATAGCATTTTTTAGTGCGCAAGCACCAAATTTATGATAATTACAATAAAAATATTCTAGATACTTGATTTCCATTTGTTTAAAGTTGATGCAGCCTATATCCTCAACGTTAGAAATTTTTCGGCATAAAATTTTTTCCAACCATCGTCTTTTTTCTTCACCTTTTACATAAATTATAGAACATCTTGCGTTGGCTTTTATAAAATTGCAAACGCTTTGAAATGAAACTGATCCAGCAGTCCAGCTTAGGTGATGATAGTTTTTTGTTAGCCACTTTGCTTCTCTTTGCTTTTCTATTGATAAGCATTTGATATCAAATGGGGGTTTTATAATGAAATTGTTATATTCATAATTGTTGAAAACAATTGCTACTTCTTTTGCGATGAAATCATTTGAATTATTTTTGAAACCTTGTACGTCTATGAAAATTATGTTGTTTTCCATATTAGTCAATTCATAAGACTTTTCGCACTTGTCCTTTGATGGGTACATATTCTATTATACGATCATGAATAAGAATACAGTAAGCTGATGTTTTTGCTCCAATATTAGTTGCTGTTTCAAATTCTATTTTTATATCAATCGGTCCATTATTGAGTGATTCATTCTGATGACTGACATCTACTACAATAATAGGAGCTTTTGTCTTAAACTCTGGTGCAGTTAGAAGCGGTTGAGATTCTTTCATATAGTAGCTTTGTTGGAATCTTAGATACATATCATATAGAATTGCATATCGTTCATTTTTGAACTTTATGTTAAGGTCATCATATGGATATGAGACTGAATTTAAATGTACTTTTAAATTAGTCAAATCACAATGAACAAACTTATTTTCTTGTTGAAAAGCAATCAATACAAAACGAGGGCGTTCTCTATTTGCAGCTAGTTTAACATTCCAAATATGGCTAGTTCCCATATTTAATTGTGGATTGACATGACAATCCCAACTGCGAAATGCCATAGGTATAGAAGCACCATTGTTAATAATTTTAATCATATTCAATTTGCTAAAGTCGGATAATTGTACATGTGGGATTCTCCATGAGATTAGTGAAATTGTAAGTTTAGCTTTTTTAGTAGAAACACTCGAGCGTACAAGATCTTCGTCGTTCTTATTGCGCAAGAGTATCAATTCATGTTTTCCATTTAGTATAACTTTGTTGTAGTCTTCAGCGAATCCTAGAAGCATTTTTAGAGGTACATAGAAATTGAAAAAGCCATTTACAAGGGTGACATCGTCAATTTTGTTCCATCCAGCATTTTGCATCACGTTGCTTTCTGTTGGTGACATAGACACCAAATTTTTTATGGTGCTTGTGGCTCCTAAATATCTTGTATGATCAATTTCAATTCCATTGAGCTCATAGCGAATTTCATCAAATAGATATGCCACAAAGTTGTTTTTTAATATAAAGTTGTCTGATGATGAAGTAGATTTAGAGTTATTATCATCAGCAACAAAACCTTCTACATAAATGTAGCTTTCACTGGGTAGCACGTACAAATCTTGATTTTGTATTGAAATTCTAATTTCATCATTATTGTTGTAAGATTGTAAGTATGGTACATATGTATGATAGTCCTTTTTGATTATATTCTCATCAGACAAGGGCTTATCTAAGACATCTATTATTGAACTCATTTTGTCTTCAATTTAAAATTCAAGGACTTTAGAAAATTTTTATTTGATGTTGTTAGTGCTTTTTGTTGTACTGGTCGCTTTAATGTTGACGTTGTTCTTGCTGCTATATTTTTCAATGTATTTGTGTTGTATATTAGCATTATTTAGTTGGCCTTAAATGTATTCTTATTGTAATTTCCTCTCCTCGGAAATTAATTAAATCACCGTGTTGATCAACTACGCGCAGCGCTAGTGAACTTATCTCTCTGGTGTTCACAGGTAAATAGATGAGATTTCTTGGAACCTCATCTATTTTATAGCCTGGAGGCACATTAATCGGAAATTCATGAAGTGTATGCGATTTGGAGTTATTCATATATGTGTTAATAGCGATACTACTTTCAACTCGCAAGAGATTTACTTTAAAAATATTAACTGGAAGATCTGAATAATAATATTTGTTTGGTGTTAGGATTTTGCTATTGTATCCTAAAAGTTTTCCAATTGTATTGTCTTTATTAAAATATACAGTATCCTTGGAACTATTAACTTTAACTTGCATTGTATTGTTATTGGCTTCAATAAAAATCTTATTTGTTGGACAGAGTAGTTTGTATTGCTCTTCTATAAAATCAACTATATCATTTAATTCGTAGGATCCAATTGGTATTTCTATTGTATGTTCTCCTATATGAAACATATTGTTGTAGGTGTCTACATTTGGAATACTGTTGTATGAATGAAAATCAGTTAGAGCACACTCATATGCACCATGTAATTCAATAGGAGGAAAGTAACTAGCAGATAATTCTGATGAGTTAGAGCTCAGAGTAAGTGTTATTGACATTATAACAGACTGATTACAATTAAATAAAGTTTAGTAGACAGTATGGTTTATAAGCATAATTTACATATTTATTTCATTTTCTTATTTTAAAATTAACATTAGTTTCTTAATATTAATGCTATTATTGTTTTGCTATGATGTTGTTGTTGTTGATTTAGTTTTTCTTCCATCTATAATATTTCATCTTTACTTATCCAAGAATTGTGTTGATTAGAAAATCCCAGCCATTTAACATATACCTCCTTCCCTTTAATTTTAAGCACCTTTTCAACTAGATATGTATTTGGAAATCTGGTTTTTGAAAGTTCGTCAGTATAGAATCCACCTTTAATAGGATTACCAAGATAGTCTTCTAATATGTATGTTGCAGGATTTGTATTTTGAACTCTTGTAATTGTGAAAATTTCTGTAGTCCAATTTGGAGTATAACCTTTTTCAAATGTATGCTTATATTTGCTTATGCGTACATGATCTCCTACATTAAATTTTGACATTTTATACATTTTCATATGACTGTATACTGTATTTAGCAGCTTTTCCTCATTTGTTGAGTTGACTTTAATTGGAGGCATTTTAATGGTACGATGAACTTTTCTATTGTAGGTATTAAGTAAATCTTTGTATATATCAATCCACTTATAAGAACCATTAAAGCTAAATTCTTTCCACATCATTCCTTTCAGTGTTCTATTAAATCGTTCTACTATTGATGCTTTCATAATGCTATATGTTGAGTAGTGATTAATGTTGTATTTATGCATTAATTTTTCAAAGTGTTTGTTGAAAAATTCTTTACCATCATCTGTTTGTATGTTTTTTGGTATTCGCCCCAATTCAAAAATATTTTCCATTGCGTTAGTTGTTTCAAGTGCAGTTTTTGTTTTTAGCGGTACTGCCCATGCAAATTTTGAGAATGTGTCAATTATAGTCAGCAAAAATCGATAATTTCTATTTTCTTTAGAATAGTTCCCCATTTCAACTAAATCAGCTTGCCAAAGATCATCTATTCCTTTCATTATAACTCTGCGACGCACAAAATGTTTTCGTGCTTGCTTATGGAGTTCGTTTACTAAATTTCTTTTTGAAGACATTAAGTTGTTTTTAGAGATTTTTTGGAGAGTGTTGTGATCTAGTTGAAGCACTTTCAGCTATTGATACAAACATGTAATTTTCTAATCTATAAATTTTCTCATTAAGCTGTTCAATTTGTTCTTCAAAGGATGTTTTAATTTTTAGAATATCTTTTTCAATTTTATAATTTTCTTCTATATCTAATTTTGTTTCGCGATGTAGATCCTCAATTTGCATTTGAATATTTTCTTGAATTATAGTACTGTCTCTCTTAAAGTATGCTAATAATTTCTCTTCTAGTTTTTCGATTTGAGTTTGCAGAAACAATTTATTGATAACATCGTTTTCCTCCACAGCTTTTGCAACATTTTTGATCCTTTTGTTTTGGACATCAATGTTGTTGTTCGTATCCACAAAGAACCCCAGCAGTTTAGGTGCATTTTTCAAAGAAACTATGTTGCTAGTATCGTTTAAATAATGTCCAAATTTATCAACAGACATGCTTTATATACTTTATTAAAGTTAATGTATTATATTAGCTTCACGTAGTTCTTCAATAATTGATATAATCTCGTTATTGTGATTATTATGACCTGCAGCTTGTGATGCGAGCAGTAGTCGAAGTCGATCTACTAGCTCATTTGGATCATCCCAGTATATATAGTTGGGCTTATGGGTGTTAAATTCCATCATTCCATCACCTAAATAGCTACCTTTATGCTTAGATCCTGTTGATTCGGGTAAATTATCCTGGTTTTTCTCGTCAATAAATTTCTTAATAATATGTTTATATTTATATCCTCTAGTACCCTTAATTTGACCATCAGGCTTATAGTCTCTTCTATATGCATTAGTAGTAATTAAAATCTTTTTATAGATTTCGAGTTCAAATTTATCATAATTTTTTGGTATTTTATAAAACATTAGAGAAAATAGTCCAGGTGTTAGAGCCCATATTTGGCCACCAACTTGTATTTTATGTTCACTAAGTGTAAGTTTACTATCACCAAATTTCCATTCATTATTGAAATCTTTATGTGGACCATAGTTTGTATCTAATTCATTTCTTTCTTCCAAGACTGATAAATCAGTATAAGTATCTTCTGTATTGGAAGTTTGTGAGTAAAAATCATCTTCATCATCATCGTCATCATCATCATTTTTAGAATTAGTATCATTAAATAAGGTGGTATTATCAAATATTGTTCCTTCTGCTAGTTTCTTTGGTGTACTTGTCTCTATCTTGAGTGATGGTTTTTCAGACTTTAAACTTGTATTATTTTCAAATTCTGTCTTCATTTTATTTTCTTCTTTAATGGGAATTCTTTTAATTTTCTTAGAACTATTTATGAATTCTTTCAGTGGTTCTGTTATAGGTTTAAATGTATCTCTTAGTTGTTCACGTGTATCTATTTCACCAGTTTTTATACTACGAAGCTTTTTCTTCAAGACATTTCTTGTCAACACCAACTGTTTTAAAATTTTCTCATCCATGTTTAATAAATAAAAGGTATCAGCTATTAGATGAGGTATCAGCTATTAGATCAGCTTATTAGCACCTGGTCTGGTTTTCAGATCAGCTTTTTAGGACCTGGTCTGGTTTTCAGATCAGCTTTTCAGGACCTGGTCTGGTTTTCAGATCAGCTTTTCAGGACCTGGTCTGGTTTTCAGATCAGCTTTTTAGGACCTGGTCTGGTTTTCAGATCAGCTTTTTAGGACCTGGTCTGGTTTTCAGATCAGCTTTTCAGGACCTGGTCTGGTTTTCAGATCAGCTTTTCAGGACCTGGTCTGGTTTTCAGATCAGCTTTTTAGGACCTGGTCTGGTTTTCAGATCAGCTTTTTAGGACCTGGTCTGGTTTTCAGATCAGCTTTTCAGGACCTGGTCTGGTTTTCAGATCAGCTTTTCAGGACCTGGTCTGGTTTTCAGATCAGCTTTTTAGGACCTGGTCTGGTTTTCAGATCAGCTTTTTAGGACCTGGTCTGGTTTTCAGATCAGCTTTTCAGGACCTGGTCTGGTTTTCAGATCAGCTTTTTAGGACCTGGTCTGGTTTTCAGATCAGCTTATCAGTACCTGGTCTGGTTTTCAGATCAGGTTATCAGGTATCAAATCAGCTTATTAGGTAGCTGGTCTGGTTTTCAGATCAGCTTATCAGGTATCAGATGAGGTTATAGCAAATAGATGTATCAAGCTTAAAGTTAGATTAATAACTAAAGTAAATGTTTATGAAGAGTAGTTTATATAGTTATGAAATAGTCAAATTGCTTTCTGTAGCGTCCATCATTTAATTCATTATCTTTGCTAATCACCAAAAATCCATATTTATCCTTCCAACACTCTCGACAAATCTCATGAAACTTTTCATAACTCATATCGCCACCAACATGATCTCTATAAACATGCTTCATATTTGTCTCATCTTGTTTAAACATTATAATAACATTGGCATTGTCTCTTATTAAATGCTTGGGAATTCTAGTATAAGTTTGACACAAGTAGAATGAATCGACATCCCTATGTCGCCCCATACAAAAATATGTACGTATATTATTCTGCTTTTCACATGCAACATCATCAAATATCATAATTGAATTAGTTTTAGCTTCGTCAGGTGGAATAACTGATTCATTATCTGTAAATGTATAATATCCCATTCCTTTAATTGGTGAAATTAGTTTCTTCAGGTATTCATATTTGGGTTGATATAGAGATTTTGAGTATAAATAGATGTTTTCAAACTTGAGTCCATTAGGACTTTCTAGTAAGCCAATCATAACATTAGTCTTTCCACAATTGGATGGTCCAACTATTAGAGCACGAATAGAATTTGGTAAGAGGGGGCTATGCTTTATTTTTGAAGTGATGTTGACTGAATCGTCAATATTACGAACTAAAATATTTTTATGTTGTTTCACTAACTGCATTTTTGTAACTAAATACATTTTATAAATGTTACCTCTTATTATAGAAAAAATTAGATAATATGGTTATACGATATCAGAAAACGTTTAGTCATAAAAACACCTTCGTTGGAGGAGGTATAGTAGATAAAATAATAAACTCTCTACCTGTTGAACTTCATCTTCCGGGGTATCAGTACTGTGGACCTGGAACAAAACTACAAAAACGTTTAAATCGAGGTGACAAAGGTATTAACTTATTGGACTCTGCTTGTAAAAATCACGATATTGCGTATTCAAAAAATAAGGATTTAAGTACTAGACATAAAGCTGATAAAATACTTGAAAATTCAGCTTGGAATCGAGTTTTAGCAAAAGACAGTAGTCTTGCAGAAAAATCATTTGCATATATGGTTACTAACGCAATGAAAACCAAAACTAAATTTGGTATGGGTGTGGAGAAAAAGAAAAATGTTAAAAAGAACAAGCCAAATGATAAAAAACTGTTTAGAACATCAATTAGAGCTGCAACAAAAATACTAAAGAAGGAAAAACCATTAGATATTAACTCAGCTATTAAAATTGCACGAAAAACTATTAACAAATCATTAAAAGGAAGAAAGTCTCAAATTGTAGTTCCACGTGTAATACGTGTTCCAAAAATCGGTGGTTTTTTACCTCTAATACCGATTTTAACTGCTCTGGGTGCAATTGGTAGTCTAACAACTGGAGGTGCTGCTATAGCTAAAGCTGTAAATGCAACAAAGAATGCAAAAAATCAACTTGATGAAGCAACTAGACATAATAAAGCGATGGAATCTATAGCAGTGGGAAAAGGACTTTACTTAAAACCATATAAAAAAGGTTATGGTTTAGTTCACAAAGAGGAATCAAAAAACTCTTAAAGATGCTGCCCAACAGACCACTATCTGATGTGGACCTAAACCGTTTCTCTATAAAAATTCCATATTTTAGAGGAGTTTTCATGTTGAATACTCTACCAAAACGAACAAAGAAAATTGAATGTGGAATAATCAACTTAGATGTATCAACAGGACCTGGTACACATTGGGTAGCATACTATAAAAACAACAATGAAAAAGAATATTTCGACAGCTTTGGAAACTTACAACCTCCTTGGGAAGTAGTCAAATATCTTGGTGCAAATATAAAATACAACTATAATCAGCATCAGAATTTCAATACATTTACCTGTGGACATTTATGTCTTAAATTTCTTTATGAAATAACTGAAAATATTAAATAAAACACAAAAATTTATATTTTACAAAACTCTTTAATGTCTTTTTATTCATAATTTAAAATACATAATTAATATATTATTGCCAAACAGGAAATTGGGAATTTTGAATTAGAAATTCACTCAGCTCACTCTCGACAATTAGGTTTTCTTCACCTTCTCTACTTAGGCAATATGATCCGCTTGAGAGATCTTTGATATCGTCATCAGTTAAAATATTATATCGTTTGGGCAGGAACATTATGTGTTTATTCATTTCAACTTTTAGGGTTGGTCCATATTTAGTTGTTACACGTAACACATTTCTAATAGTATATTTCGTTGAAGAATCAAGCTCCTTTACGTGTATTAAAGTTTTGTTATTTAGAGCATTAAATTTTGCAATTAGATTTGTTGTGGAGTCCATTTTTTATTTTTTATTTAGATACTTCTTGTCACTCTGAATGTTTAACTGGAAATGATCTTAAAAGTAGCGATGATGACTTCAAAAAGGCTAATCGAAAATAATTGTGGTGAAATAGTGAATAAGTGGGGGATAGTGATAGACAGAAAGAGATAGTTATAGAGAGAAAACGGTTAGAGAGAGATAGAGTAGTAAAAAAGAAATATGGAATAGAGAGAAAAGGGTTAGAGAGAGATAGACTGCTAAAAAGAAATATGACATAGAGATGATAGTATAGATATTTTAAAGACCATATAGATATTTTAAAAATTTACAGAACAAATTAGTCTTAAAGGAACCTTCCAACATTCATCATCATTCATTCATCAGCAAATAAAATGAGCCAAATTAGACGTACTCTTAATCAATTTATAAGAGATTTTGAAAGCTTCAGGCTTTTTGATCATTGGGAGATGATAAAATGTTTCCAAAATATGCTGGATGAGAACGAAGAATATGGGGTCATGGAAGATGAAGACAACACTGAAGGACACTTCCCCAGCTGTCCTTGGTATCATCCTGAGTGTGAGGAGGGACCTGATACTTGCAGATGTACCATATATTTTTTAAGAAAAAATATACTAGAACATCTAATAATTGGCTATTACGAAATGTTTCCATCATTATAAATAAATTAAATAAAAATGAAATAAAATTGTATAAATAATAAAATAAAATTAAATTGAATTATAAAAATATTCCTTGATTTGTATTATTTTTTTCTAAAGGAAAACTAGGAATCATCTGTTCGAATATAAAATAACAGAAACTTGTATGTAGTGAAAAAATATGAGGATTTTATCCGATTATCTAAATTATTTCTCTTTATGAAAATATCTAATTGAATTTCATAATATTGTGAAATTCAATTTCTCTTGTGCAGAACCTCTCAAAGAAAACAAGACTGTGCATGTTTAAGTAACCTGAAAACAAGACTGTGCATGTTTAAGCGACATGAAAACAAGAATTTGCAAATAAGCAAAAAACAAAAATTTTTGATCCAACGAAGTTAAGTCAATAAAGAAATAAAAAAAAAAAACAACTCACATTTTCCATTCTTTTTTCAATAGTTTATTTACAATAACTTTTCTTAATAAATAGGATTTAAATACAATAATATTTCTTAGGCTTTTTTTACATTCATTTTAACAACAATTATTTCTGATTAAATAGGATATAAATACAATATTTTTTCTTATTAACTAAGATATTATATACAACAATTTTTCTTAATAAATAGGATTTTATATACAATATTTTTTCTTAACTAATTAACTAAGATTTTCTTGCATTTTAGCAATCTCATCTAGCAACATGTCAAGTTCGTATTCAGGGTTAGTTTCCTTAATACGAAAATGATACCATGCATAAGTGTTTATATTATTTGATCTAATTTTTCTCTTATCATCTCCATAGCTTAATACTACCATATTTAGTTCACTAGTATATAATTGATGTAGTTTAGATTTAAATGTTAACATACTATCATACACATTAATCTTATTAAATAGGCAATTCTTATATGTAGCTAAACTATATTTATCTAATATGGCTCTCTTTACCCCCTTCGATTTTTTAATATCATCTTGGTTTTCTACGCTAAATGAATACATTTTTGAGCGCAGCCCAACAAACTCTGTCATTATCTTACCGCAATTTTCATCCTTCATCATACCAATTACTTTTTTATTTACTATTGGGAAATTATAAATATTGTCTGTAGGATAGTCCGATGTGTCAAATTGTTCATGAATGTCATTTTTTATGTCAGCGTAAAAGTCGTCAGTCTTTATTGAATATATAAAAGAGTCAGTATCCATATAGTTTAATGAGAGGTTTGTCTTAAACTTAGGTTGCATGTACCCGTAATGGAAATTATACATTTTCCATTTTGACAGCTCGAGTACACAAAATCCTAAGTAAATTGGTTTATTGTAGCAGGTTTTGACTCTAGTCATTTCGATTGCTACAAGATCTTCAGAAAATATAGATAAACTATGAAAATTTGGTTTTGATATCCAATCTTGGGCACCTAAATGATTGCAATTCGTCCTCTCCCAATTATTAACAATTTTAACATCTCTCCTCTTATCCACATTTTCCATGGTTTTACCATACACTGCATTATTAAGTAGTTTGAAAAAATTTTTTTCAAAAGCATTTTTAGCAGTGGCTCTATGTCTGGTATTTAGGTCAATATAGCCTTTTAACCATGGAGATTGTTTAAATGCTAGAATACGATGAGTTTTCTTTAAAACTAAGCCATATTCTAAGCACTGTTTGAGAACTCTAAAGTGTATCACATATGATTGCTTTGTAGAGAAATCGGTTATCAACTTGCTATACTTCGCTTGCATAGGTTTCTTATTTTCAGCGCAAAAAGGAAGATCATTATGCAAGTCGTGTAAATGAGAGGGATAATCCAACGTAACCTCATATACATAACCGTCTGTTCCATTATCAGCTATGCTGTTTGGATCCAGATTCAGCTCGTCTTGTGATAACCATCTGAACCCACCATGAGGAAGATATTCCGACATCGCCCATCCATACAAATTGTTAGCGTCTAAATAGACGAGAAATTCTGAGGGCTTTTCTTTGTCGAAATCTTGCAAATATTTATTATTTGCTTTCGAATATCTTTGACTACACTGTACTATCCCCCCACGTATACCTTTTTTCATAAAATTGTACATGTCTATGTCTGTCAATAATTCTAACTCAATTTTTGTATATTTGAGCATTGCATCCCAGGAAAGGCCAGGTGCTGTATAATACTGGCAAGGATCGAGCTCATAAATACCCTTACAAACTTTTCTAAAGTTCTCGAAAATATCTGTCAGTAAGAGGACGTCTGTTTTTAAGTAAAGTTCCATGTAATCTTTCATTGTTTCACAACCAAAAGTATTCCATACCTCTACAGCATGTGAGTATTCCTCTAAAGAACACTCTTTATTATTCAACTTATTAAAAAAATCACTGCGTGAAGGCAGCTGGCATTCATCTAATTTTTCGAATGAATTTAGGTACTCATATGGGAAAATACCTTTTTTCTTAATAAGCTGAAATTCTTTTTCTGATTGAAATAAGGACCTTATAGTGCTGAAATCATTATCCGACAAATTGCAGGCTAATGATTCCAAACTCTCAGCCATAAAGCGTATAGTATCAAGAAATCTTATTTCAAGCTTATGGCCATCACTCATTTCTGTGAATTGGGAGAGGGATATATAAAGTTCCTTATTGAGAGGGAGTACTTTCAGTTGCAATGAAATTTCACCTAATTCTTTAATGAAAAGATGTGAGTCATAATTTGAATAATTGTGGAAGTAAACTGGTATAAATTTGGGAATTTGGTAATTTAAATTACATTTATTGTGGGCTGCGCCTCTAAATTTGCCACTAATGTGGCAGTGATCTCTAACACGATCTTTGCCTAGAAATTTTTGGCAAATATGGCAATTCACCGCACTATAAAAATTATAAGTGTCTGAAGGGGATAAAGTATCCATTTGTCTATTGTTAACTAAATAGTTATTATATATATCTTCACAATCCTTAATTAAATATTCTACAAATTTTTTGGAGGCATCTTCCCCCGTATATATTCTAAGCGTATCTAAATTATTACTATGCATACACTTAATAAAATAACTAAAGGCACAAGGTGTGTGCTTTTTTATTAAATTTGTTTTACTACTTACACTATTACTTATATCCTCTAATACGCATTCAAAGTCCGCGTAAATAACAAAAGGGACATCCATTTTTCGTTGATGTCCCTTAAAACTAAGAATGGCATCCTCACCTGATGGCATAGTTGTGACTATCTTCCCACATTCCTCCTTATGAGTATTCATGATGGTGTCCGTATGAGTATATTGGAGACAGCTATTGCAGATGTGTAACTTAGTTTTGTGTTTTGTAGTCTGATTTGTCAAAAGTCTGTAAATAATAAAAAGTAAAATAAAAGTTTATAAGTAAAACGTATATATTATAAAATATATAAAAGAAGTATATGTATCATTAAATTAAAGTGTAGTATAATTTTTTAACTTACTTTGATATGTTCTTTATCAAAATGTAGTGATGAACTTCACCATTTTCCAAAAGCAACAAGTTTACATGACTAATTTTCTCGTCTTTGGTGATATAGTAAGGACCAATAATCTGATTGGCCCCCTCATCATAGCCGAATACGTTAATACTTATTGCTGGATTGTTCACCTCAAACTCTTTTATTTTGTTTAATCCTAATGGGAAGCGTAAATTTTTGAAATTTAACGCTACACCATTTCGCGTAACAATCGTCTCTGCAGCAATGTCTTGAATATTATAAGAACTGCAACGTTTTGGCCGATCGTATGTCGTGGTATCAACGGCAGCAATTAGGCACCACTTGAAACAGTAGTCATCATTATTTTCAATGTTGATGCAAGCAAATTTTCTTGCTAATTTTTGAGGTGTGGATATCCAGTTCGATCCTTTGACGAGCGAAGATTTGTTGATGTTGATCTCTGCTCGGACTATGCGTGACAAAGTCCAACCAGAATCTCGCTCTTCAAATTCGGACATTTTGGTTGAAATCTCCGCAACCTGCTTACGGAATAACTCTTCAATGCTATCTGCCTTCGTCAGCAGACTCATTTTGGCTACATGTGATATTATGCACAACTCCAATTCTTCTCCAACAATTTTGATATATTCTGCCACAATACTCACATGAAATTTAATTATTGCATGCTTACTTAAATTCACTTGAAGTCTCTCCATAAAAACATTTTTGTTTTCTTCAACAAATTCTTCCAACAAAAGTTGGTCTTTTTTGTTTAAAATTGCATAAGTGGCAATATGGTTTTTGAATGCTTTCGATATTTTATAATATCGCACATTCGCTTCTACCTCATCTGTTCTAGCATGCGAAGTATTCATTGGAGTTGGCAGAGTTTTTTCTCTTCTTTCTTCTACTTCTCCATCACTTTCCGGTAAGCTTATGTCCATAGCATCGTCGAATAAATTACCTCCAAGGATACCCACACCCTGTTGTTGAGCTTGTTGTTGTTGTTGTTGAGCTTGATTTTGATGATCTTGTTGTTGATGCTGGTACTCTTGTTGATGATAATTAAGAGGCTGCCATTGCATCACATTGGGATTATAATTGTATCCCAAAAACTGATTATTCCATGGCATACCGTATTGTTGAAAATTTAATGGTAACTGATATTGAGGATACTGAAGAGAAGGATATTGTTGATGAATAAATGATGATGATGGATTTTGGTGATTTTGAAGAGATGTCTGCGGTAGCTCTGGATTTATGCCCCGGCTTACGACCACTTGATTCTGTACACTATGGTTTTTAACATGCTCCAAAAAGGACTTTTGGTATTTGTATACCTTATTGCATGTATTACACTGATAACCTGTATAACTCATTTTTAATTATTTTTTTATTATTTCACTTTAACACAATTGCTGATGATACTTCTTGTAAATACAATAACGTACTGATGTGTTGGTTAGAAATGTTGGCGTATTTATACTAAAATTAGAAGCAGTATCCTTGCAGCATTCATAAATTTTACTTTTTCTTTCTCTGCTGCTGACTGTACTTAGTTTGCTGCTTTAAAATAATCGTAGACAAAGAAAATGATTACCTTGCAAAATATATATGTATTCTACAAAATATTCCACGCACAAATACCCACGATCACACATTCATACATGTACACATACATACATACATACATACATACATACACATACATACATACACATACATACATACATACATACATACATACATACACATACATACATACACATACATACATACATACATACACATACACATACATACATACACATACATACATACATACATATTTCTTAAGCAAATACACAAAATATTAAATTACCCGCGACTATCAAGCTGGACCCCCCACACACAAGTATGGGTGTTCACATACATGTGAACCCAAGTATGGGTGTTCACATACATGTGAACACATAAATAAATATTTTCTCTGATATTACTGATATAGTATTACGATAACAAATTTCTACAGTCTGGCAACACTGGCAATTTTCCCTTTGGTATTAGAAAATAATAATCATGTTTTGCCGTCGGCATTTGGAAAAATAATAATCATGTTTTGCCGTCGGCATTTGAAAAAAATAATAATCATGTTTTGCCGTAGGCATTAGGAAAAATATTCATATATTGCCGTAGGCACTAAGAAAAATTAATTTTCACTATTTCACCCCCTCCCCCCATTGGTATTAAGAAAAATCATTTCATGATTTTCCCTTTGGTACTAGGAAAAATCATTAGTTTTAACTGTATTAAATATCTTTGATAACCAATATTGTTCTTCAATGTCGCACGTGACATCGATGAAACCCCTTAATCCACCCCACAAAAAAAAAAAAAAAAAATGAGTTAGGGCCTTTCTATATTAAGGTAACCTCAAAAAAAAAATCACCCGTTCACACAAAGTTAATGTAAACAAAAAAACTCCTTATGTAAACAAAAAATTCCTTATGTAAACAAAAAGTTGGACGGACTTATTGACCCACCCTCGTAGGGTATCAAATTTCACAAATTTCCAAGAATTTTAAAATTTGGGTAATTAAAATTTCAAAATTTTAAAATTTTAATTGTCCCCGGAGCCCCAGTTCCCTACTACTTTCAATGTTGTTTACTTTTTCACTGTCACGAAAATTGGGCAATATGTTTTTTTGGAGAACAACATATGCAATAATATTGCAAAGTATGTAAATTAACATTTAAAAAATACTGGTGTTTAAAAAAGACTTCAAAATAACTTATTCCAAAAATCAATATTAATAGGATAAATTGAACTTGAACACCAAGATCAAAATTATTATATAAATCTTGTGATAAAACGGAATTAACGTTTAATTAAATGTGTGTTAAAGTACACGTATCATATCCTTGAAGTAGTAAGTGCCAGACCATCATCGTAATCATACAATTTAGGTAATAACTTTTGCTGCCTTTATTTCTGCTTCATTACCAAAATGTTGGTTCCAATTTATAAAATCAAGTTTTCCCCACTATGTTTTATAAACACCAAATGAGATTTTTTGGTCCATATTTTTTTTAACTTCTTGAGTTTCAGAAAATGTGTGTTTGAGATAAAGAGTCACAACATTTAGAAATTTTGGCACGAAATATTTTATGTTGGAGAAGAAATTGCTTATATAAAAATTTTTATATTTTTAACATTATTCTATGTTATTGAAAACGTAAAGATATAGCCAAAAATATCGCCAAGGAGTTCAATTATCGCCAAGTAAATCGCCAATCGCCATTTCAAAATTTTCATCGCCAAAAACCAATTTTTGTCGCCACGTTTGGCGAGATATCGCCATATCTGACAACACTGTTTCCAACAACTAATTTCAACTGTCCGCCAACGTGTTAAAAAAATAATGAGTTAGGGTCTTTCTAAATATATTAAGATAACGATGTGTAGGTACAAATTTTATAACAAAAAGAGTTTTTAGACTTCAGTAAATCAGTGACCTGGATACAACTTGATACTGTTGGAACATAAAGCCTGTTCCTTTGTTATGTTTTCATAAGATTTTTGAAAGAGAAAATCCTTTCGACATTAGAAGATGATTGAAGTATGGACATAATTCCGTAAGCTACTTTCGATATATCAGAAAACATGTATTCATCTAATTCGGTTTTAGTTTTAGCCACTGCACACACTGCACACAAATTGTTATAAATTTGGAACTTCTAAAGTACAGTCCACTATATTTTTTTCATGAAATAATTTTTTTTATGAAAAATTAACGATGTATCTTCCACTTAATTTTTTTTTGAAACTTCGACATCTTTAGAGGCTTTATAACACATATGTGTCTTAACAGCCTTCTGTCTCCAGCCAAAAGTTCCAAATTTATTACCATTTATTTTGCAAAAGTCCCCACTGTGCACTGTAGACCAGAAGCTGCATATATTTTTTGTTGTCAATGGTTTCAGTTCTTCCATATCAGCTAATTCTCTATATTGGTTGCTAATATTTTCAAAATATTGCTTTTCGCTGGAAAACATTTTAATTTAGAGTGGTGTAATGCTGTTGGTTTTAACTGATAAAATATTTTGCGGGGAAAACTTATTAAACCAAACTAACATTTCATTGTCAAAGTACACTTTTGCCCTTAGAACTTTTTACAATTTTCTTTAAACAGATTCAAAACATGAGCTGTGCTTACATATACATATATAGATCAAATTCTGTGCTGCATAAAATATCATTGAGTGAAATATGGTTTTCGTTTATAATTGTAAGGGATTACACTTTTCTAAAATATTTTTATAAAATTAAAAATAAATGCATACGCGCGTCTTCTGACTGCATTTCTAAGTTGACAGCGAGAGTATCAAATGTGTTGGGGGAGTACTACGGTACTTTTTCATGTGAAATAGCATCAAAAAAAGTACGATCCTAACAACTTCTCCATCACTGTTTCGCACTGCATGGTTAAAATGTATCGGTAATCATTTGAAATACGAAGCGGTCCTACGGTGTCAATTGAAATTACTTCAATACTATTGTTTGGTGTATCTGTCAGTGTAAGTGGTTCCTTAATGTGTTTTGTTTGTTTATTTTTCGTACACATGTCACAATATGTGACACAAATTTCTTTACCATCTTTGACATGTTTTTCCAAATACATTTTCTTTTAATTTGATGATAATTTTTCTAACTCTTAAATGGCCTGCGTGTGTGGCATTGTGGTATTCGTCAATTTGCTTGTATTGCAATATTGCATCTGTTATTTTTGTTGGGGCATTGTATATTAATATTTTTATTTGAGGACTTTTGTCATTTATCTTTATCTTGGCATATGCTTCTTTTATTTTTTCTTTTGTATATACTTTAAATATTTCATCATTATTTGAATCTTGCTAGCTTATTAATTTCATTATTCATATTTTGGGTATGTAACTTCTTCATAATCGAATGGTTTCGATGAATTATCATTACATCTATTCATATTTTTTGGTACGCAATTTCTTCATATTCGAATCTGTGGATGTCGATTTTGAATTTATGATAAAAATGAAGTGATAAAAAATTTATCATTTTCACTTCATAGCAATTTTACACTTCATTTTTTTTTCATTTAGAGCGATTCTGATTGCAATTATGAAAAGTTGGTTCGTTGAGAAAACCAGCTGTCACTTTTTGTTTTATTCCGCTCATTTCTTGAATCGTATACATACAAATTAAAATTTACTTTTTATTGCAAATATATACGTAGAAGTATTTTGTATTTTGTATTTTAAATACATGACATGCAAGTATTTTGTATTTTGTATTTTAAATACATAATTTACAAAATACATTTACAAAATACATTACATTGTTGGCGTTTTGCATTTTGATCGATTTATAATGTATGATTCGTCAAACCAATAACAAAATATTAGAATCGCTAAAAAAACAACTATACCAACTCTTATGCAAGCCACACACTTTACGACCGTTGGTATAACACGTTGGATTACCAAGTTTTGTGTTTTCCGCACAAACTATACAATAACGTGGGCAACATTAGCGTACAACTTCATTTCTTAAATTTTTTTGGAGTAAAAATGACATATGTCGCGTATTGTAGTGGAATTTGTTTTTGGTGAAAAAAAATAAAATGAAGAAGATAAAAAAGGACAGAAAAAAAGACTTTAGTTAAAGGAGTGGTTTATATAAAAAGAAACAAAAAACTTTTGAATATATTAAAGTGATATAAAGGACTATAAAAATTGCACGTGGGTGACAGACGAACGATGCATATAATGGGTGTTTTTTATTGAGGTATAGAACTTTAAGTTGGCATCACTTTTTTAACTGGCGGCCATTTTGTCAGCTGTCAAGTGATTAATATTTAGTTTGGTTTGCCATTTCATCATGAACAGGTTGACAAAAGAACAACGCTTGCAAATCGTGCAAATTTATTTCGAAAATAATGGTTCAGTTCGCGAAGTTTACCGCAAGCTCCGTCCATTTTATGGTCGACATAATCGTCCATCAGAGCAATTAATTCGGTTAACCATGGATCGTTTTCGCACTACGTTTACTCTATGTGATAATACGCATCCGCAGAGACGTCGAACAGTGCGCACCGAAGAAACAATTGCCGCTGTATAGCAAAGTGTTGAAGAGGACCCGAATGAATCGATTCGCCACCGTGCACAGCAATTGGAGCTTTGTCCATCAACTTTATGGAAGATTTTGAAGATTTTGAATGTGGATGAGTTGTGGTTCCAACAAGACGGCGCTACATGCCACACAGCGCACGTCACAATCGATTTATTGAAGGAAACATTCGATGAGCGCATAATTTCGCGGAATGGACATGTCAATTGGCCACCAAGATCGTGTGATTTGACACCATTGGATTATTTTCTTTGGGGATATGTGAAGTCTACGCCAACAAACCAGAAACGTTAGGGGACTTGGAAGCCAACATTCGTGGCGTTATTGCCAACATACGGCCCCATATGCTCGAAAAAGTGGTTGAAAATTGGACCTGTAGAATTGGCTTTATTCGAGCCAGCCGCGGCGGCCACATGCCCGAAATCATATTTAAACACTAATGGCATAAAATTATCCTTCCAATAAAGCTAAATTGATGGACATTAAAGCGATTTTCTTGTGTTTTATTTCAATTCGAAGTTCTATACCTCTAAAAAAACACCCTGTACAAAAGCAATTGCTCACAGCAAACTTTTATACAATTCAATAAAATTACTTATATCTGTGAAATTCTCCATTTCAGACGCAACGAGATAAGAACAAAATGAAATGAAGTTGTACCACAAAGTCTTAAATCTTACAACCTGTCTATACAACTTGCCTAAAAAACAAATCTTTTTAATCTTTCGTACAACCGAGACACAACTTCATACGACGACCCCACACACTTTACAATCTCATACATAACCTGCTCATGTTGTAGCAACGGTCGCATGGTCTATGGCTTGCTTTAGAGTTGGCATCACCAGAATTCAGTTGTCAATTCTGAAGCACAAGGCGTTTTATTTGCAGGTGGTACTATTACAGCAATTATAACAATACAAAAACAACATGGTTGCTTTTGCCTTGGGAGATTGTGTTGTCAAGTCCTCGTCCAGACTTGCAATTTTTTTAAAATTCTGCTTTGAAATCGCATAAGTGTCCACGTTGTCATTGCGAGCACATGAAACTCTGTAACCCTCCTCAATCTTCTCACCCCTCTCACCAATACACTCAAGAAATGCTGCAACAAAAATTGCAAGTATGGGCGAGGACCAACATAAGCACGTATGTACGTGCTTCTAACTAACAAGAATAGAGTGAGCCTGAACTAGTAACACTACATGTAAAAACAACATACATATATACATAAATTTTTTTTTTTAATACATGATTTTTATTTATTGTATCTTCATATATGAACTAACAATAAGTATTCAAATCTTAAATCTAAAAATATAATTAGGCCCGACCAGTGTCGGACATAAGCTTAGTAATAGTTATATATAATACATAAGTAGTGATAATCAAAAGGAAAAAAAAAAATAAAAAATAAAAGTATTTCAAAAAGTCCCATCAGGAGTGATGTGGATAAGAGCCCTTGTGTCCCTCTTTTTTAGGCGGATGGGTCCAGTAAAGTTCAAAATATTACGAGCAAGCGGATTAGGATGTGACTCGAGTTTTGTTAAATATTTGCCTGCGTATTTTGCAATTTCTTCAGTCACTAGTGGCATATTTAAATCACGATGTATATTTGAATTTTTTTATACCATGGAGCCGATGTTATTAACCGTAAAATTTTGTTTTGCCTTCGTTGGATTCTCTCGACATTAGAAGCTGAAGCAGTACCCCATAGCTGAATCCCGTAGCACCATATCGGTTTTAAGAGCGCATTGTATATTAAAAGTTTACAATCTAGGGTGAGGGTTGAATTCCTACCAACCAGCCAATATATCTGAGTTAGTTTAAGTTTCATTTGCGTTAGCTTAGAGTCAATGTGGTATTTCTATCAAGATGTATACCAAGGTATTTCACATGTAAGTTTTGAGGAACGATTTGATTATTGATTGTAATGGGGGAACAAGTGTATTTTCATAAGGTAAATGTTACCTGAGCACACTTCAGTTCGTTTACCTTTATTCTCCACATGTTTAACCATAGTTCTAGCTGAGTAATATGTTGCTGAAGATATCGGGAAGCCTCGTGAGGGTTTTCGTGCATACTAAGGCAGGCTGTATCATCGGCAAATGTAGATGTGTGAGTATTACTGCTCAATGGCATATCACAAGTATAAATCAAATACAAAACTGGCCCCAGTATACTCCCCTGTGGCACACCGGATGAGATTATTTCAGGCATACTCATAACGTCTCCTTCCACAACAGTGAACTTCCGGGCAATAATGTAACTTTCCAGCAGATTTAGAATGTTTATTGGTAGGTAAGTCTTTAATTTTAAAATTAGGCCTTCATGCCACACTTTATCAAATGCCTGAGAAACGTCGATAAACAGCGCAGAACAATACTTCTTTTCTTCAAATGTTCTTCTTATAAATTGAACCAATCTATGAGTTTGTTCGATGGTGCTATGCTGACTTCTAAAACCAAATTGATGGTCCGGTATGCATCCACTACTAACTAGAATTGGGGACAATTTTGTCATGAGTAGTTTTTCGAAAAGTTTTGACATTGTTGATAGCAGACTTATTGGCCTGTATGACTCAGCCTTGGTAAGGTCTTTGCCCGGCTTTGGAATCATTTTGACCTTGGCAAGCTTCCAGGTGTGTGGATAATACTCCAGTCGTAAAATGGCGTTAAAAATAAATAACAGGATTCTAATTGCAATACGAGGCAACTTTATTAGCATCTGGTTACTAATTCCATCAATACCCGGAGCTTTTTTCGGGTTAAGTTCAGCAATTATTTTTTGTACATCACACGTTCTAAATTTTATGGGTCGAGGGGGTAGCGCCACTACATTCGGCAAATCAATAACACCAGTACATGTGTTAGGGGTAAATACAGATTTTAAATGCTCAGCAAATATTTTACCTTTTTCAGTATTGCTTCTTGCCCAACCTCCGGTAGATGTGCGCAGAGGAGGTTTAAACTCAACGGGGGTTTTCAGCTTTCTAGCAGCGCGCCACAAAGAGTAATTAGATGCTGGTGTGACATCAAGACCATCCAAATAATTTTTAAGAGATGCAGTTTTTTCAAATGCAAGCAACTCTTGGAGTCGTTTAGTACACTCTTTAAATCTGATTTTATGTTGAGGCGATCTGTGCTGTTGCCATTCCCTTCTAGCTGTTCTTTTTTCACTTACAAGACGTTCAATATCCGTAGAATAAATTCTATTTACCCTAGTCTGCGGATGGGCGGTAGTGGCATGTTCAGCAGCCTGTTTAATATTTTCATTAAGGTTGGCAATGTTAGATTCAATATCATCAGGTGTTCTTAGCGTAATATTTTCCGTGCAATGACTACTAAGATATTTTTTAAATCGCAGCCAATTAACACGATTTATCAAATTCGCATATGGGTGAGGTAAGTCACTTCTTAATGGGCTACAAATTGTAACGATCGTGGGAGAGTGATCGGACGAGAGATCTAGAGAAGCTTCAATTTGAATTAAATCCCTAGAGATATTTTTCGTAACGCCAAAGTCTATTTCATCCGGAATTTTATGTATGTCAGTAGGCCAATAAGTGGGCTCCCCACTCGAAATGACATCCAAGCCCATTTTGGAAATTGTATTGAACAACGCTCGACCTCTGGGTGTTATAAGACGCGAACCCCAGAACGTGTGTTTAGCATTATAGTCACCAGCTGCTACGAAACAAGGGCCCAGAGATTTGTAAAAATCCTCGTATTGATCCTCAGTAATTGCGAATCTAGGAGGGGAGTAAATTGATGATATGACAAAATTAGTGCAAAAATTTTCGACACAAATATTCGTTGCTTGTAAATGTTCTTCACAAATGTTGTCAATAATATAATGCTTGAGTCTTGACTTTATTAAAATTGCTGATCCACCGCATGCTCTTCCTCTCGGATCCTTTGAATCATATAAGGTGTAGCCATAAATTTTAAAAAGGCTTCTCGAAGTCAAATGAGTCTCAGAGACCAACATTATATCAATATTTTTTTCCGTGAGGAAGTGCTCAATTTCATTTTTATGTTGGCGAATGCCGTTTGCGTTCCAGAAACATATTTTTAACGTGTTCATGGTTTGTTAACCAAAGCTTGAAGCAATGTATTCTGCATTCGCAGCATTTCTTGCATCATGCTAGTCATATTTGTTGTAAAATTGTTTATAGTTTGCACCAGATTTTCAATAGTAGCTTCAAGGCGATTAAAGCCTGAGTTTGTATTTGTTGAAGTATTTGGCCGTGAAACATTTTGTGTGGGAATAGAGCTTGTCTTAGCAGCATCGGCATACGATACACGTGAATTAACTGTTTGGCTCACTTGGGCAAGAGTGGCGGAGTAAGTGTTTGCTGTTTGTGCTGGAGCTACTTTAGGTTTTTGCACCATAGTCTTTTTAACGAAAGAATATACAGGACATCCTCTATAGTTAGCGGTGTGATTACCTCCACAATTACTGCATTTTTTTTCTGCTTGATCTTTTGGTTTAGTACAACTAGCAGTACCGTGCAATTCACCGCAAATAACACAAACTGTAGGTAATTTGCAGTAAGTTTTTGTGTGGCCATATTCTTGACAATTATGGCACTGTACGGGTCCAGAACGCTTGTGTGGTTCTTCAACTGTTATTTTTCGGTATAAAAGATATTTTAAATTATAAATTGGGTGCGTCTCATTTTTTCTCAATTTTATATCATTCGGCTCAAGTTCAACGCGAAATAGAGGCTGGGGGATCTTTTCCCTATTTATTATATTGGAAACATTTTTTACCTTAAATCCCTGGAGGACGAGTGCATCTTTTATTTCTTCGGGAACAACATAAGAATCTATGCCCTTCAATACGATCTGTAGGCCTTTAGCACTCTTAAGCTGGTATGTGTAGAAACTTGTTTTATTTTTTTCAAATTCAGAAACCATTTTGCGGAAATTTGTTTCGTCATAAATTTGAATTTTCGTTTCATCGATATTGCCACGTTTTAATGGAACAATGTGAAATTTATTCTCACCAATGACCGAAATTAATTTTTTAATAAGAGCGTTTGAATTTTTCTCTCTCAAATAAATTGGTGGCGGCTTGGAGGTTTTGTTCGCGGATATATATATTAGGTATGTCGTTGTCATCTTGCAATATTTGAAAACGATTAGTGGAGGATGCGCTGTTATATACATAAATGATGTGGAAGTATTTTGTAGTTTAAATACGTACAAAAAATTAAAGTATTTTGTATTTTAAATACATACATGACGAGCAAGTATTTTGTATTTTGTATTTTAAATACATGACCAGCAAGTATTTTGTATTGTGTATTTCAAATACCGCAAGCCATGTATTTTGCCCAACTCTGAGTATTAGTTTCAAGTAAATGACATCTTACATGTTGTTTTTTGTTCGCTTCTATGTTGTTCTCCTTGCCTAAATGGCGCACCGAGTCGCCTGCCTTTTTGTCATACATAGATTAGCCGCCGTCGAAACTATCGGTTTTTTTATATTTTGGCCAGTTTTATATCATTCGTTACATTCGTTCGTATATGTGAATTGTTCAAGATTCAACACAACTGACTCAAAAAACAAACAAATTCTATAAGGTCGCGTCCTTGCTAGCTTAAAAAAATCTAAAGTGGACGAAAATTTATTTTTCGCTGCTGTACGACTCGCCTTACTTGAAATAGCGCGCTGCCGCCGCCGGTGTTTAAAAAGTTCAACCACCACCTTCGATAAACATACTTCGGCTCAACTCTCTTTATTTATTTTTTGGCACTTTTTAAGTTATTTTGGCACTTTTTGGCTAACATTTTGGCACGAAACTAAAATTCTCAAATACCATCACTGAGGTGGACCTAGTTTGCGTGCTTCAACAGTTTTCCTAGTTTTCGGACAAAAATACTCATGACCAGAGTTGCGCTTACTTTTCCTCTTATTCCGGTCATAATTATGTTCATTTCGTGCTCTCCAGCGAAATGCGGTATTATTCTCACGCGATTCGTCTTCAATTGGCACCACACAATTTTCCTGAATAGCAAACACATTAAAAGCCACACAAATTTAAATACTCGATATTTTTTTTGCTATAACATGATAAGCCACACCAGTTTCAATAAATCATACCTCGCTGGTTTCTGAAATGACTTCATCATCTGTTGGCAAAAACTCTTTGTCTTTCCCGCTGTCATCACTATCTTCAACAAAATAATCACTTCCACTGCTATCTTCATCAGAATCCATCGTTTTGTAATACTGCCTTTGTAATTGCTGTGGCTTATCGCGTTTTTGGGACAAATAATTCTGAATAAAATCAAAATGTAAAAAGTGACACTTGCGGCTAAGGCGGAAATTAAACGAAATATAGGTACAATACTTTAAGAGGACGTTCCGATGCTGTAAAGTAATTGAAAGAACTGATAAAACCACTTTCTGAAATCGTGTGGCTTATCGTGTTTTTACAATAAGCCGTTCACATATAAAGCTAACTTCAAACTGTAATGCTATACCAAGCTATATCAAACTTTTAGCGGCACTACGATTTTTCGCTACTGGAAGTTTTCAAAGAGCAGTAGGACAAGATAATTTTAGTTCACTGTCCCAAACATTAATCAGTAGATGCGTTACTGAAATAACAGTGGCATTAAATAAAGTTGGCCACATACATGTTAAATTTCCAATGCCTGATAATTTTATAAACATAAAGAACCAATTTTATGTTAAATACGGTTTCCCAGGAATTATTGGATTATGTGTACCGTACACACATTAAAATATGTGCACCAAAAAAAAAGAAGTGGAACATGTATATTATTGCCGCAAAGGAGGACATTCGAAAAATGTCATTATTATGTATATGTGATGCAAACTGTATGATAATCGCTGCAAATGCTGGCCTCGGAGGCACATCTCATGAGGCATAGGCATTTTGAAAAGTCGGTTTAGATGCCTATTTAAAGAAAGGGTACTTTTTTACGACCCAAAAAAAGCTGGTTTAATTGTTAATGCATGTACGAGTATTGTGCTTCACAATATTTTAATACGAGCCGGAGTTGACATAAATGATATAGGGGTGTTAGATTTTGAAGAAAAACAGTTTCGTCATCGCGATAATCACACGATTTTCAAAATTCTGCAAAAAGAGTTCGGGATGGTGTTGTACGTTTAGTTTTTTTTCCGAATGATTTTATTTTCCACTTACATACTTACGTTACAAATTTATTCTGCCTTATCGTGGTTGGCGTATTTCAAATACGACTACGACTGTTTGGTAATAGATTAAAGAAAAACTGTTGAAGTCTTCTTTAATCTATTACCAAACAGTCGCAGGCGTATTTGAAATACGCCAACCACGATAAGGCAGATTGTTAAACAAGTGCGATATTGTTTTATTACAAATAAATTTTTAAATTTATTTAAAAAGAAGCAACGGTTTTATCTTTAATTAGGGTATTAAAATATCAATTTTAGCGCTAATATTGTTAAGAATTTGAATGCTTTCTTTTAGCAACGAATTAGTTTCTTCCATTAGCTTTAACTTTTTTTCTTCAAATTTTTTCAGTTTCTCTAAGGAAGTGGTTCCGATTTTCTTCCTTTTGGATACTTTTTTTTGTTCTTGCATAGAACATGTACTAACAGTTTCAAGATTTATTGTACAATCGGTTATATCCATTACCTTTGAAATAAAAAAAATTTTAAATCTTATATATTTATGTATGTATGTATGTCGTAAATGAACACCCAAATGTAAAGACTCGTATACTAAATTATACGATGTTTTTCTTTGATTTTAGAAACAAGTACATACATACATACATACGTACCGATTGTTGACAACCAAGTTCCGGAACTAAATCGCCGTTTAGTGCTTATGTTGTTTGGAGCTTAATAATTCTCTATTCCATATCCGTGAGGTCTTTAGATTTCGGTCCATTAATACCACTACGATTCTCTCTGATTTGATTGCACTTAGCTCGGGTATGTGATCTAAAATAAAAAGAAGTTGTAGCATCCTTGCGTCCACATTATGGTCTAGAATGATTACCTTAAATCGCACCAATATTTCCTCCATTTGACATGATCTTTTACATAAACCTCCCATTCTGTTTAGTATTAGAGCCACTTCCGACCATTTGGAGTCTCTACGCTTGGCGCCGTCAATGCCAATTAATCTTAATTAGGAAAAGGTAAGTATGCATGTATATATTTATTAAAAATTAAAATAATAGGAAATATAAAGAATAACTTACTTGTCGTTAACGATTTCTAAATTTTCTTCCAGAAACTCAATTAACCGAGCTTTCTGGTCTTCTGAAGCTTTGGAACATGTTTTTTTTCATCCATTGTTTGTTTCAAAAATTTAAAACACAAATTAATTAAATATTTCCCGTTAGTTTAATTTTTCGTTTATTTCAGTGTTGTCAATAATACTATAAATAAAAAATTTTAGCGTTTTTTACTATTCTTTTACATTTTGGAAGTAAAATTTATAAAAAAAAGTAATTTAAAGTTGGCATCACTAAAGCTCTCGCCAACTTTTTCCCGATGAAAAATAATTTATAATTTGAAAAAAAAATTGACAGGTAGTTCTCATAGAAACTAAAATTAGAATCGCATTTTCAATGAAGTGATATTTTATTTTTCATTTTCACGATTTCACAGAAACAGAATCGACCGCCTAGTTTCGATGAATTACACTGTGTGACAAATTTTTATTAAATCGAAATAAGTGGTACGTGTTACTATTTTTCTGGTAGGTATTGTCAAGCATAACAATAATCTGTATTTGAAAACACCTCCAAAATCTTGAGTTATGGGTAAAACCCCGGTTTTTCGTATCCGTAGGCACTTAAGCCGCGTTCAGACTATTATACTTTGTATTTATACTTGTCAAAAATTCAAATAATACGTGCAAGTGTGATTGTCTGAACGGAAATTTTTATCAAAGTGGCAAATAGTACGATAAAAATTTCGACATCCCATAAGACTTTTTCGTTTTTAGAAAATTTTCTAAACGATAATACTTTTCATTAGACCAGGGTTGCATTTCCACACAAACCAAATTTACAAGTCGGCGAATTCGCCGCCGATAGTGTGGAACCCTGAACATACACGACTGTCAAATAATAACCAATCTTGTCGTTTGACAATAGTACGTAAATGAGCAAGGTGTATCTAACTAGGTGGCAACGTTACTTCAGCTGATAATTTTTTCTCTATGTATGTGCTTTGTAGCTGAAGAATGTCAAAAACTTCGATTTTGTTTTGGTTTTAGTACAATTATGTTTATACTATGTTCAGACGGTACGTGCTTCGCTCTCTATTCATGCTTCACGCCCCAATCATGACCGAATCCACTTGCTTCGCCATACAAAATTATGAGAGCGAATAAAGTAGATTCAATATGAATCTACTTGCGAAGCACGTAAAATTGGTATCTTCTCTAACTTTTATCGCAGTTAATCGCCACTTTATCTGAACTAGCTATCAAAACAAAATAGGTATATGTGTATGTGTGTGTTTGTAAACAAATAAAAACAAACCAAAAAACATAGATGTGAGTTTAATATAAATAAATTTAATTAAGTTATGAATAATATAAAAAGGAAAAATAAGAAGAAAATATAGAGATGCCTTCAAAAACAAGATTTCGCATGAGTGGAATTTATGTAAAGTATGTATGTATGCTTATGTGTATGCATGTATATACGTGCGTATGATACGTATGTTGTGTGAATATACATAAAAAAAGTGCCACGCGAACAGTGATGCCAACTTTTTCAGAGCAAAAACCACTGTGTGTTCAATAAAAAAGCACTAAATGCAATAAGTATATTTGTATCTACATAGATATATTTCTATTTTTTGTTTATTAATTTTTCTTCAATACAGAGAAACCCCACATGGTTAATTATATATGTATTTATTGAATGAGTAAAAATTAAAAATTTAAGTTAACTACAATTTTAAATTTACTACATTTCATAGGTTTTTGTAATAATTTCAATTACATATATCGAGCCATATTTCGATTTTGCTTATAAGTAGAATATGAGTAGGAAAATAATTGAAGTTCATTTGGGAAGACACTCCAATTATGGTGTACTATTTTAACAAAAGATGATCAACGAGAATTATACTCCTCGTTTCAAGAAATGCAGTTTCATCTTTTTCCTCTGGCCATAAAACTGTTAATATAATGTATTAATAAAACAATTAGATTTTGAGGTGTTTCGTCTGAATTAATTTTTACATGAACATGGTTCAGTATGTTACATTCTGAACAACATAAGCCTTTTCTTTTTAGACCGTATTTTATATGAATGAAACAATTTGATTTATAAAATCATTATTGTATTTCTAACTTACTTTTAAAATATTTATAAGCGCTAAAAGTCATTTCCACTACAACATTTGAACATGGTAATGTTAATAGTCTTGAGAAAATATTGACAGTATTAGAAATGGATTATGATAAGTTGAATTTCTATAATTATAAACTTCAATCCAAAATTGATCAGTTTTGAGCAAATTTTTCCATTTATGTATCCTTAAATTTCTGATACTTCGTTCTATTTCTTCAATTTCACCATCCCAGCAAAAATTACCGCTTCCCAGAAGAGTTTTTGTAAGCCAGCTAGAAGCAATGCATTCAGTTTCCAAAAAGCCGTTAATTTTTTGCTTTACTAATTCGTTTTACAGAAGCAATAATGTGTAGTTTTTGTGTACTCAGATGCAAAAGTTACTGGTGTACATTTTTTTACTTTTGTCCACTTTGTTAGAGAGCCTTACGTTATTACTTTTCAGAAGCATTTTTGGAAGCACCGTTATCAAGAAAGCAATACATTGCTTCCCTTAGTGGTTAGTAGATTCGATTATTGTAATTAAGTTATTTTATTACGTGTATGGTATCCTCTGTAATATCTAGAAATATTTTCTTTTTTCTAACTGTGAAAGAAAGTTTTTCTTCCTTTGTATTTCACGCAGCTGAATTAACATTCTGCAAAGGAAACTTTGCATGTCTAAAAGGGGTGAAAGCAGATAGTTTTTGAAAGTGAAAATAAAGCCACCACACTTTCACAAATTAATATTTATTAGATTTGTAAAACGCACTAAAATCAAAGGTGAAAAGCACCAATTTAGTGCCTTTTTTTTTAAGCAACAAGTTAAAAAATTCCGCACTGTTATGAATTAAAAAACTGTAAATCTAGTACGAAAAGCACTAAATTGGCACGCTGCACACGAAGCACCAATGCATAGTCTAAACAGCATGATTCATAAACATGATTCAGAGAGCGAAGCAGGTAATTCAACTCGTCGTCTAAACATAGCATTATGCTTTTGACATTCTTCGGTTCTTTACATAGCTATGGTTGCCGTATTTTTGTATAAAAAATCCTTACGCAGTCACCTGTATAATTACACCATGTAAATGAGTGTACCTTTTTATATTTTATTTACTTTTTATTATTTTTGTTAATAATTTATTAATTTTTTCGATCTCGTTAAAGTGAATTTCAAATAATATGTACGTTTTAAATTAAAAAACAGATTCTAATTATTTGCTTCAAACGGGAATTCCCGGAATACCGGGAAATTTAAAAATCAATCCCGATTTCCCGGCAACTAAAAAAGTACGAGAAAAGAAAAAGAGGAGAGGTATCTTAGGAATGCCGGTTATAGCTTTGCTGCTTAGTTATATAAAACAAATTTCATGGTGAAATAACAATGCAATAAAAATTATAATATATGATGATGTCAAATTCTCTGCAAATATTTCAAGTCGTTTCCATTTATTTCCCATTATTTTCTTTTCTAGCGGCTTACGATTCAATTAATGTATTGATTTTGGCCGGTGACGGCTGTTAGCCGGCTTACAACCGATGGGTTGTGTTCTCCGGTTTGTGCTCATGTGCCAAAACAAAGTCCTAGTTTACACAATGCAAGTCTTATTGCTAAGCTGATTAGTTTTTAGGAGAGAGAGAGAGAGAGAGACGAGGGAAAAGAAACGATGGATCCCAATGTAGAGTAAAGAAACACACCTAATAATAAAAATTATTCACATAAATTTGAAAAAATTTCTCCACTGCAGCTACCACTAACAAAATTTGCAACGTTTTTTTTTAATATCTCCTTCGTAAGCAATTTTTGAATTTTCAGATGAACTTTAATATAAAAAAAATAGCTCAACTACATTTCCGCTACTATCTGGTGAATGTGCCTTGAATACATACATACTAGAGTTCGACCGATTAATCGGCTTCTGCTTCGGCCTTCGGCCAAAAATAGGTAATCGGCCAACATTCGGCCTACGGCAAAAATCGGCCGATTAGCCGAAGCCGAATATTTTTCATTCCAAGCTTGAAAAATAACATTATGTTTGGTCGTTGCTCGCCGACAGTTTCTATTGTGTTTAACGTTTTGAAAGGGTTGCTTTGAAATACAACCCAGTTGCTTTCTATTTTCTTTTACTTGGACGTTCTTGTGAGTGATCATATGAAAAAGCAATCTAGAAATTGCAAAATAGTTTTATTTTTCTTGTTATGTATCCAATAGATATTACAGCTATTTCAGTGATCTCAAAAAAGGAAACTTTTTTCTTAATTAAAACAAGTATCATTTTTAAAATTTAAAACATTCGGCTTCGGCTTCGGTTTTATCCGAAGTTTAGGATTTTAGCCGAAGTTCGGCTTCGGCTTCGGCCAAAAAAAACGCCTTCGGTCGATCTCTAATACATACATATGTATATGTACATATATGTACACAATGTCATACATACTCGTATTAGAAAATGACTACAGGAAGGACTAAAAAATGGAATTAACTTACATATGCCATTCACGATCGTTCATTGTTCGCAATGGAAACTAATATTTTGTTCTGGTAAACAGTCTGTTTAATTTATGACCCATTAACCGTTTCAAGCACTTTAAAAATTCAAGTTACATAAATATACATATGTATGTACATGCTATGTATATACATACATACATACATATGTATATGTACGTACGTGCACACATACATACATACATATTTATGAGTATTGGAACAACATATTCTGTCCACTCCGTTTGTCCGTCGCAGCATGTACATATGTATTTGTATTTCTTTATTGTACTATCCGGACCTACAATGTCCCTTGATATCATATGAAGGAAATTCTTTGACCTTTCCGTTTACACTTATCCCTCGATTTACACGTTATTTTTTTTACACGATTTCACTTTTACACGATTATTTTGGTTTTCGTGTAAATTGAGAGATTTATGAAATACCTCGATTTACACGATTTTGTATGTGTTTTATTGAATATTCTTGAATATTTTATGAATTACATTAATTTTGTTTTTGTTTTTATGAATAGCATTTACGATTTTGTTTATTTAATGAATAAAGGTTTATTTTTATGTGTTTTGAGTAAACGCTTCTGATATTTTAAGAACTAAGTTGAAATACATATATAATTTCTTAATAAAATCAATTTTTTACGCGATTCTGCCTTTATTTTCCATTTACACGATTTTTCATTAAAAAAAATTTAATATTTCGATTTACTCGACTTTCTCAGGAACGTATCTATCGTTCAAATCGAGGTATAGGTGTATTTGTTTAAGTGGTTCTTTTATTTGCTTTGTTTCTTTAAGATTTTTATTTTTTTTTTCAATTATCTAAATTGATACGAGTATGTTATGAAATTCGTCCATTTGTATTTTGAGATCTCAAATCTTAGTCTCAGGCCTGCACTACACGACATGTATAAAACGAAATGCGCATGTACTTCTGACGTCATCATGAAACTGCATTAGCAACATGCATACATATTAGGGATGTAACGAATGTTCGCATTCGCTTTCGCATTCGCAAATAATTCGCTTACTTTTGCTATTTGCATTCGCTTTTGCATTCGATAAAATGTATGCGAATATTTCAAGCGAATACTAAAGACAAAAAAAATGTTGTATTTTTTTACGAAGATAGTTTACGATTTTAAATTTAAAGACGAAAATTATTTTAAGCCAGCATGAAAAAGATACATATACTTACATGTAAAGCATTAATATTTTAGCGGAAAATTTTTCTATCAATAAATTCTCATAAGTATCAAAATGAAACCCAAATCCAGCGGTGTTTGGAAATCGTTTACAGTTCTGAAAAAGAAAAGACAGTGTTTGATTTGCGCTTAAGACTAGTCTGTTAAAATTTTTGAACGCCATTCATTACTTCGTACAACAAATTTCAAATCGAAACAATATTAACTACTCCTTGTTTGTTGTAAATTCCACGCGAAACATGTGCCACTCATATTATTGCTCATGAAAACTTAAAATGTTGAAGATATATTTCATATGTTTTTCCCAAGATGAACAGAGTACTACTTCTGCAAGATTTTTTCAGGAAAAATTCATTCCAAATTTCCTTCATGTGTATTTGACAGCATTTCACATGAAATGTTGAACAGAGTACCAGGATGTAGGGCTAAAGTACGAATGGGTGGATTGCCTAACATTGTGTAAACTTATTTTTAATTATATACATATGTATATACTTACTCTTATATAAATTTATTTGCATGTGATATTTTAACCAATTGTAATATTTGCATTCGCTTTCGCATTCGCATTCTCTTTTTCAAAAATTAAAATGTATTATTCGCTTTCGCATTCGCATTCGCTAAACTGGTATTCGTTACTTACCTAATACATATCGTCGGTTGGTTTCTGGTTTGCGGCACAGTCTATTCAAAATACACTATGTCTGCAGCAAACCAGAAGCCAACCGACGATATGTACACTAGGTATGACGTAGTTAACGATTTTTCGATTTCGACTTGCACGAACCCCTCATTTTGTAAGGTTTGGAAAAAAAATATTCGAGCCAAAAAATGGTGGCGGTCAGATGGGGGCAAAGGTCTCCGCTTCGTGCTCAAAGTTGAGGGTAAAAGCAAAAAAAAATACAAAAAATCATATAACTTTCCCGGGGTCACCGCTACAAAGGTCAAATGTATGACGAGCACCCATTAATTTTCTCTGCCCAAGATCTTTTTAAAACACACCTACCGCCTACCTCCTCTCCTTAAGGGGGCTCCCATACAAAGGCGGAATTTGTACAAAATTTACTCGCAGGGCTCTAATTACCCCTAGCGCGTTCCTATCGACGTCAAATGCATGACCGACCTCTAGGCACCCTGTTGTAAGAAAGGGTAGCTCCAAAGAGTATCAAAGTTGGCAACTGCGGGTATCGAAATTGTTTCGGAGCTTTTAACTTTTGTAATTCTGACCAATTTTCACTACGTTTTTTATATATAGTTTTTCTCAAAAATATATTAAAATATTGTCGTGAATTTTTCAGCACTCATATTGTTGCTTTATTTTAAAGAGAATTTGTAGGAGTTTACTGAATAAGAACTGGAAGGCTATAGATTGGTTGGTTCAGAGAATATTTAACATTAACTATTATGTAAAGGGGGGGGGGGCGCTAACGTGATGACGAGCAGGGACAATCAACGTTAAGAAACAAACATAAAACATGCTAAGAGCACCATTTTGGTAGTATAGAAATGTATGTGCCCGAGCCATTAAAATTGTCAAATTTGGGTAATTAAAATCGAAATTTTGTAATTTATGGGCTAAAATTTACATTTTATGTTAATTACTGTCAATGGTATGAAGTGACGAGGGTTATGGATGGTTTGTACATGTGTAGATAAGGATACTTTGATGTCGGTGCGTCGATGTGTTTTTGTTTTAACTTTA
Organism: Tachina lurida; assembly: GCA_944452675.1. Lineage (NCBI taxonomy): Eukaryota > Metazoa > Arthropoda > Insecta > Diptera > Tachinidae > Tachina > Tachina lurida. Next base: position 95,621,312 of record OX101756.1, read on the forward strand.
TGGTTTGATGTCCGTCTGTTGCTGTGCATAGTTATTTTTGTAGGCACGCAGGTGCGCTTGTTTGTACGTAGTATGTTTTTTCGTTTGTTAAGCGGTTGCAGTAGCTGCATGATTTTAGATTGTGTGTGCGTCAGTGATGGGAAATGAGATTTGCATTTCGGTATCAAAAACAAATTTTTTTAGTACTTTTTTGATCCCGAGAGTACCAAAAATTATAATATTTCTTATTTAAATTTTATTAACAAAAAATTATAAGAAATTCATTTACAAAAAAAGGAACACATAGGTACAAATATACAAATAGGTGTAGCCTGGATTAGACTTAATACTGTTGGAACATAAAGCTTGCCCCCGTATTCCATAGCTCGCTAAAGCTAAAGCTAAATTCGACCGCTAAAATGCTGAACAAATAGAAAATTTTAAATTTTTGGCGATGACATAAAGCAATAAAATTTCGGCGAATTACATTTTTAAGCCATTACCTGATTTATCAATACCCGTTTGAAAATTGCATTCGTAGCCGAAAATCGACAAATTGATTTTATGGATTCTTAGCGATAGAGATTTAGCTTTAGCGAGTTACAGAATACGTTGGCTGTTGATTTATATTTTGTTTTCATGAAATTTTGGTAAAAGAAAATCCTTTCGACATTTACAGCGGAGTGAGGCATGGATAAAATTCCGTAAGCTACTCTCGATATATCAGGAAACATGTATTCATCTAATGCGTTTTTATATAAGACAGTGCTCTATATTGGTTGTTAATATTTCAAATTATTTTTCTTTTCTTTTTTTTCTTTTCTATAGGAACATTTTAATTAAAAGTGGTATAATGATATTGGTTTAACAGATAAAATACTTTCAGGGGGAAACTTACTAAACCAAACTAACATCTTATTGTCAAAGTCCACTTTTGCCCTTAGAACTTAATATAAACTTTTTAAAATTTTCTTTAAACTGATTTAAAACAGTTGTTTCAATAGATCAACTTCTGTGCCACATAAAATATCATTGAATGAAATATTGATATTGATATTTAAATGTGGTTACACTTTTTTAAAAGATCTTTACTAATAAGGCTTCTTTCTATTTGTCGAAAAAACAATTTAATTCTTGGCAAAATATACATATGCATGCGCGAGTCTTCTGACTGCATTTCTAAGTTGCCCGTGAGAGTATCAAATTTCTTAGGGGAGTATCAAATTTCTTAGGGGAGTACTACGGTACTTTTTCATGTGAAATAGTATCAAAAAAAGTACGATCGTACCAACTTTCCCATCACTGGTGTGCGTGTGTGGATAGAGAAAATGTTGCTTTAGTTTTTTTGTATTATTCTTTTGTTTGTACGTAGTATGGTTTTTCGTTTGTTAAACGGTTGCAGAAGGGTATTTGAAAAAGAAATTACATATGTATGCTTGTGTGGGGGGAATCTAAGAATGTTTTTGTTGTTGGTTTTATTTAGTTTTGATTTTTCTATTTCCTATGTTGAAAGAGTTTAAGGAGATGAATAAAATATGTGGTTTGTGAGTTAAGCATGGTTTGATATCCGTTCGTCGATGTACATACAGTAGCTCCAAGCCAAACTCGTACACTTGTCAAAAATATAGTAATGTATAAAATATTCAAAACGTAGTGAATTATATTAAATTAAGTTACTTAATTTTATTATAACGATGGGAACTGCTTTCAAAAACAGAATTAAACTTTTCAATTTATGTTTATTTATTACCATAAATATATGTGTTTTAAAAAATTGGCAACATTCTGTGCCCAAGCCAAACTCGTACAGTTTTAATCCATTTGGCAACATTCTTATTGTTTGCATCCAACTTCAGGTAATTTTACAAAAAATTGCTTACATTTTGAATATCCTGGCCAAAATTTTTATTATTGTTTGTTCAATTGTTAGTTTGGTAAAAAAAGAACAAAGTTAATAACCAGAATGGGAAGACAGAGAGGACAAACAAGTGTTGAAGTCCGAAAACTTGTACTTCAACATTACGAAAATAAAAAATCGTTGCGAGAGATATCTGAAATAGTAAATCGAAGTCGATCAACAGTTCAATACATAATAAATAGGTACAAAACTCATAACAGGGTTGCAAATAAGTCAAAATCGGCACATAATAAAATTTTCTCTCGGAATGACGAGCAATATATTTTACGTCAAGTCAAAAAAGATCCATTTTTAAGCGCACCAAAACTGGTAGAAATCGTGGAAAAGGATTTAGGAAAGAAATGTTGCCCTGAAACCATACGAAATATATTAAACAGAGCTGATTTTAATGGCAGAAGAGCGCGATTGAAACCTCTTATTAATAAAAGAAACCAAAAGGCAAAGTTACGATTTACCAAACAACACGAATTAAAAGATTTTTCGTTTTGGAATAAAGTCCTTTTCACAGATGAAAGTAAATTCAACTTGTTTGGATCGGACGGAAGACCCTATGTATGGAGAAGATCAAATGAGGCTCTTCTTTCCAAAAACATGAAACCCACAGTAAAACACGGTGGCGGGTCAGTAATGGTTTGGGGCTCATTTTCTGCGTCTGGACCTGGAGTATTACATTTCGTCGAAGGTATTATGGAACAGTATATGTATCTTAACATTTTAAGGGAAAGTTTGCCACTTTGTAAGGAAAAACTTGGTCTTGGTGAAAATTTTTATTTTTACCAAGACAATGACCCAAAGCATAAGGCTTACAATGTGCGATCATGGTTGCTGTATAATTGCCCCCATGTTATGGATACACCAGCCCAGAGCCCAGATATAAACCCAATAGAGAATTTATGGAGCTTTCTCGATAGAAAAATTCGCCAGCACACTATAAGTTCCAAGGACGATTTAAAAGGAGCTCTCCAGGACGAATGGCGCAAAATTGAACCAAGTTTTTGCGAAAGGCTTGTTAAAAGTATGCCAAATAGACTAAAAATGTTAATAAAACATAAAGGCATGCATACAAAATATTAGGATTTATATGCAGAAAAATACCGTTAAATTTAGATCTAGTGTACGAGTTTTACTTTGTTGTTGAAATCCGCATTATTTTATGTTTTTGTTTTATATAAAGTTCCTTAGAATCAAAAGTTTAATTTTGTCTTAACTATTAAGTTTCTCATAAAATGAAGTATTAAAATATATATATTCAAATGTTTTTATTTATTTTGTTTTAATGTTATAAGATGGTATAAAAATGTAATAGAGGTGTACGAGTTTCGCTTGGAGCCACTGTAGTTAATTATGTAGGTACGAAGGCTTGTACATATGAAGGATTTTGTTTTAATTTTGAATTGAATGTTTTTTTGGTTTGTTAAGCGGTTGCAGCAGGTTTATAATTTTAGAATATATGTAAGTGCGTGTGTGCATAGAGAAACTGTTGCTTTAGTTTTTTTTGTAATACTCTTTTGTTTGTACGTAGTTTTTTCGTTTGTTAAACGGTTGCAGAAGGGTATTTGAAAAAGAAATTACATATGTATGCTTGTGTGGGGGGAATCTAAGAATGTTTTTGTTGTTGGTTTTATTTAGTTTGATTTTCCTATTTCCTATGTTTAAGGAGTTTGAAGAGATGAATAAAATATGTAATTTATGAGCAATGAACTTATTTGAAGGTTGGACAAATTGAAGTGTAACATATTTAGGATTGTCAAAGGGAATTAGAGATGCGTGATCATGGGAGCTAACGTTATGCTCGTGCGTGTGTATGAAGTTTGTGATATTGAGGATTGTCAAAGATTGGTTGTTATTTTCACTGCTTGCTGACATTTGTCTCTGTCTCTTGACTCTTACCCAACGTCTCGACTAGCAATAAATATGTCGACATATATTGCAGCAGTTGTCAAAATTATATTATTGCTAGTGGAGACAGCTCATTGCAGGAACTTGCAATATATGTTGCAATAATTGTCAACGCATTTTCGTTAACAATTATTGCAAGCGTGAAACGTCAAACTCGGTGTTAATTTATGTTCGACTTTTCTGTATTACATTTGACATTTATATAATATTAGTGAAATTGGGAAAATATACATATGAATGCATAATAAAATAGGAAAATAGTCTCTTAAAAACGTGTGTAGTAAAATAATTTGTATTGTTATAAATTTATAAACATAAAAATTCGTTCGATTAAGCAGATGTTTACAAGTGAATTATTTTTGTTCTGCACCTTTCCTGTTGAGTTTTACCATATTGTGAGCTACAATTTCCCATAGCCTTAACATAAGTAAAGCAATCAGCAATATTGCTCTGTTATTCTGCCGGCGTTATTGCTATATTGCCAACATATTTATTGCTAGTCGAGAAGGGGGGTTAAAGACTTGATCGTAATTCGTTGGCAGCATTTAACTATATGCCAGAAGCAGACCTGGGCAAAATGCATTACTTTTGCATTAGAATTAAATTAAAAAAAAAAACAATGCAAATGCAAATTTATTACATTAGCACTAAATCATATGCTTTTAGTGCACTATATTTTGAATTAAACTAAAATTTCTTCAAAGTAATGCATTAATATTGCATTGACATTAAATTTGATATTTTTAATGCACCATTTTTTGCATTGAATTAAAATATCCTCAAAGTAATGCACTTATATTGCATTAGCTTTAAATTTCATATTTTTAATGCACTAGTTTTTGCATTGAATTAAAATCACTTCAAGGTAATGCATTAATATTGCATTGACACTAAATCACACGTAAAAATTGCACTGATTTTGCATTACCACTAATGAAGTAATGCAATATGATTGCATTGTCGCTAAAACCTATTGTACATAATAAAATTAAACAAAGGATGAACAAAACAAATAAATATTAAAAAATACAGTAAAGTTCACACTGAGGCCACCTACATATGTATGAGGAATGTTCATTGAACATACGTATGTACATTAGCTATGGCATAGTGTTATATGGGAATTCTTAGTAACGAGATTTCGACTTGCACGAACCCCTCCTTTTGTAAGGTTTGGAAAAAAAATATTCGAGCCAAAAAATGGTGGCGGTCAGATGGGGGCAAAGGTCTCCGCTTCGTGCTCAAAGTTGAGGGTAAAAGCAAAAAAAAAAAAAAATACAAATAATCATATAACTTTCCCGGGGTCACCGCTACAAGGGTCAAATATATGACGAGCACCCATTAATTTTCTCCGCCCAACATCTTTTTCAAGCACACTGACCACCTAACTCCTCTCCTTAAGGGGGCTCCCATACAAAGGAGAAATTTTTATAACATTTACTCGTAGGGCTTTAATTGCCCCTGGCGCGTTCCTATCGAAGTCAAATGTATGACCGACGTCCAATATTTTTTCAATACAAAGATTTTCTCTGAACATACTTGTCGTCTATCTTCAACCAGGTGGTCCCCATACAAAAAAAAAAGAATTCTTTGTCAAATAACTAATTTATTTTTGGCATGTGTTGGATACATTTTTCTATTTTGGACAACGACTTAAAGTAAAAGTATTTTTTCTTCTTCGTCGCGGCATAACGCACTGCTATAATCTTCTATTAATTTTACGCCTCTTTCGGCAGCGTCGTTGACAACATGGAGTTTTTGCAATATGTTTAGCGCTTGCTTATAGTTTTCACGTTGTTCCCAGGTTTCTGGATCGCTATTTAAAAAAGTTGTTGGTAATCCAAAGCGTGGAAAAAAGTTTGCTTTCCGAGGTGTTACATAGTGGCTCAAATCCTGCATTACTTTTTGTAGTACTTCTGTGGGAGGTAAGATAATTCTCTTCACACACTTGAACCCAATGACTGGGCGAGAACGACCTTTCTCTTCACTGGCGCGGCTATTTATTTTGTCGTCTTTTGCCTCATTATCATCTACGCCGTTGGTGTCTTCGTTTGATGATTTGTCCACCTCTTCGTCGGACAACTCTTCCTCATATTTTTCTCTATCTTCTGCAAAAATATGAATATCATTCGCTATTTTCCTTTTGATGTCACAGGTAACATTCTGGTCAAATAATGCAAGAGCAACAGATTCATCACTAAGGTACCAGAGATGTCCACAAAATTTCTTCACCAAACGCTGCGGAACTGTGTTATCAATTGCATCATAATGAGCAATGGCTTTTAAAAAGCTCAAATCGTTATTTGGAGCTTCGATGGCCTTAGTCGCGCTAAACCAAGCTTTTACATACCGTGTGACGATGAATACTGACCTCGCGGACTCCATCAAATTCATTCTTGGTTAAACCCAGATATTCTCGAAATAAGAACATTTTAAGGCAGTATATCCCTTTCACCATCCAACGAGCATGACTGATGGGTCCTGGTGGTGCGAAGTGAAACTTTTTTACCTAGAAACAGTAACACCATTTCAAGAAATTCCTTGTAGTCGCCTCTGGGTTGCTAATTAAAACATTTCAGGATTATTTGTATCAAAAAATATTAATTTTCACTTTAAATAATCAAACAGAATTGTGGCATAAACACATTTTCCATACAAATTGACACAAAAAGTAGATCCAGAAAGCAGTCGAGAAATAGAATCTATTTTATTTTGACAGCGTTTTTTCTTATGCTCTCACACATAAATTAATATTCTCTCAACAATGCTACCATACTTTCAATTCATTTCATAAATTTTGTGAACAAAACTACAAAGAAATATAAGCACAAAAGAAAATAAAACAAAAATTAGAGAGCATTTGAAGTTACTGCCGTAGTTTTTATTATGGGCTTTGTTAATTTGACAGCGATTTTTCCCGAACTTGAACTTGAACTTTAAAGCTAAAGTAGAATATTTTTTTGCATAAGGGGCTAAAATCGATAGGATTTATTCGTTGTTATTCGTGATTCGTCGCAAAATTGGACGAATTATGCTCAGGTGACTGAAAGACAAGCAAATGTATCGACAAAACTACAAAGGAAGAACCGTAACAGCTTTTTCGATATCAAAATTAACATCGGAAGCTGGAAGACAAGGACGTACAACGGTATGTAGAGCCATCATAAGCTATGAACACTTGCTGTTGCGAAAATTTAATAAACAGAAGTGTATGTTAATTTACTAAATTTGACATAACCTATTTCTTTATTTTTTTCTCCGCACACGTCATTTTCATACCAAAATAACTGTTGTCAGATCCAAATGGAACGCCCTGTAATTAAAATTTGGCCATCTGACATTGAAGCCCGAGTTTTGTAGTCGAAACGTTTTAGAGATTTCATATGTGAGAGCATGTGTGAAACTGGGTCGTATGCAAAAAAACTTAACAAAGCTTTACCAACAGTTGTGAAATTGTTGGCAACAGTTACGTCTTAGAAACGGCTTGATGGATATGATTTAATTTTATATCTTTATTTCGTTATTTTATCGCATTTGTAATGTAAAATTTAAGAAATATTTGCTCCTGCCACCTAACAAAGCATATAAAAGGCATAACTCTATTCGATCAGCTGTTCAGGCTGAGCAAAACATGTTGGCTATAGGTAGCGAAAAAGTTGTATGATGGAAAATTACTCAACTGTTGAGGGGAGCGGAACTACTCAACTATGCGTTTCTAAGACAAACACTAAACGGTTGCGCAACAGCTACGTCTTATGAATGCACCCAATGTTTATTTGTCTTCTATAAACGGGCAGTTAATCTTGTTTTAAATTGTGCTAAAAAATATTATTAAACATATTTTCCTTTATATTTCACTCAAGTTTTATTATTCATTAAAATAATAAAAAAAATCTCCAGCAAAAAAATTCTATATAATTATGGTAATAGGTAAGTAAATATTATTATAAGATTGCATTTTTCGTTAAAATAATTTATTGAAACTTGCTTATTCCATGGATTTAAAACAAAATTATTTTTACAATTTTAAATACTTATTCTTATTTTAACAATTTCCGAAAATAGTACACAGTCTTTTTTTGTTATCTTTATTCAATTGAACGCATGCCAAGTTAAATAATTTCTCCAAAAAATAATGAAAACAATAATATTTAAAAAAATTAAATAACAAAACTATGCATAATTTTAATTGTTGATTTAGAACAATAAATTAAAAAAGAAATGTAGTAAATAGAAATGATCTTAAACTAATGACTACTGTACTAATGTAGAAAATGAGATGGTAACACTTTATACTCTAAAAGGCATTTTTTAGATATATAAGACAAATAAATATATAGCATATATGAGCAGATATCTTTTACTGTTTGTTGTTTCATAGCATTGCTTAATTTGATTTTTTAGTTCAACATTCTTGCTATTTTATTCCATGTTTTAAGACTATTTTAAACTAACTACAGGCTCTTATAAACTCTGTTTTAAATAATTAATTTTTTTTATTTCATATTTTCTTAAACTATTATGTACAAAATATTTAGATGGTAAGTGATTGAGTGTAAGTGTTTGGTTTATGAAAAATTTGTGTTTGATTCTTCATGTGAATTGGATTACAGTTGGCAGTTGAAAGAAATAAAGAAAACAATTACCCTTATTCTGTAACTATCAGTCGACGTTACGTCACTACAATACCAAAGAATTGGTGCTTGTCTACTTGATGTCGACAGCAATTGCCTACTATTGACAGGCTCATGCTATTTTCTAGACTTTAGCAAATAGGAATGGGCTGTCAATAGCATAGAATCGTTCTCGAGAGCGAGTAGACAAAGGTCAAATTTTTGGTATTTGTATTGACATGATATCGACAGATAGTTACAGAATAAGGGTGAATATTAATAATAAAACAATTGCCCTTTTTATAAATATTAAGTTAAATGTAATTAATTTACTTAATAAGCAAAACACGATGCCGACAGAAAACGTTTATTGAGGACAACGTGTGTTGAAAACAACAATAAAATGAGAACAATTGTTTTTCTTTTCGATACAAGTAATCGATTGAAAGTTTTCTAACGACATCGTGGGACAGGCCGTAAATTTTAAGGATAAAAAAAACATTAATTTTACATCTTTTTTATTAATTTTATTGTAAAATTTAGGGCCTTTCCCACCATGTTGACAACGTTCGACTTGTCGCACACTTACATTCAAAACAAAACAACTGTTAAAATTTTGTTGTTGTTTCCAATGCAACTGTGCGACAAGTCGAACGCTGTCGACATCATGAGACAGGCCCTTAGTTTGTGTTTTGCTTTGCTAAATACGAAAATTATTTTTAAATAAGCCTAAACAGCAATTTAATGGGTTGCATCATCTGACAGGCATATTTAATTAATACTAAAAAAAGAAATCTGTTTTGCTACAAACCATTATAAAATAATAGATATGTATAAAGAAAGCAATATAAAAATTTAAAACAACAATAAAAATACTAGCATTATTAAATTAGAATTAAAGATTAAAATTCATAATTGAGATATACATAAATAAATGTAAATAAAAATAATAAAGACATACATATTTTATTTTATTTCATAGTGTAATTTTATGCATTAATTTCCTTTTCTTCCAGCTGTAGGTTTTGTTTGTTGCATTTTAGGAACATGCACCAGACAGTTTCTTAACAATTCCATTTAATTTCTTCAACGAATTGCACAAATTTTGTTGCAGCATGAGATGATGGTAAGAAATATAGCGGGAAAAGTTAATGGTTTTGTTAATGTAATCTTTTTATGTTCACAATTATTATCATCAGTCAATATCAATATTCCAGCGTACATTTCTGGTTTGAATGTACAAACATGAAAATGATAAAAAAAAATTTGTTTTGAATTTAATTCAAAGCATTTTGTTGCCAAATGAAATTTATGAAATCTCATTGATGTCAACAGCAGAAACTGGTACAGCCAGTTGACTTTCTGCAAAGAAAAAGGGGAAAAAAATTAAAATTAATAGAATTAAAAAAAACATACAAACAAAAATTAAAAATATTGCAATTAACAACGTGCATGATAACTTTTTTTTAGAAATTAAAGCTGTAGTGATGGGGAAAATAGAGCAAATATGTTAATTTAGGGTTCATGAAAAGGTTTTTAAGATTTGGATGATTTTGCAGAATGGCTCCAAATTAAAAACCCAAAAATTTCATGGTTACAAAATAAAAAAAAATTACACCAAAGTTAAAAATGGCAATTTACTCCTTATGTGCGTTATGAATTTCTTTTTTAATTTCCCGCTATAGGGCTATATATTATAGTTAGTGATTTTATCCCAATTTTCGAAAATCGACGTGTTGAGGTCTTGGCAGTCGATTCTGACTATTTTCGCAATGATGCCCGCATGAGTGTATGTGTGTGTGCGTGTATGTACATATGTATGTTCTCATAATTTAAGAACGGATCAACGGACATATGCGTTGCATTGCCGCCGCCCCCCCCCGGGAATTGCTCTTGCCCACCTCTAGAATTATTAAAAATTGCATGTAATTATTTTTTTTATTATTATTCATGAAAATCATCAGTAATAATGCCCCCTTGAAAAAATGTATAGCTACGCCAATGTCGACGGATAAAATTACAATTTGCCGCATTAATAAGATGTTGAGCTCACTAAAATGTCGATTCGGTTCGATAGATTTCGATAATTTTGGAAAATAAAATTTTTACAAAACTGTTTTTTAAAAATTCTTTAACTATTAAGCCAATGAAGTTCAAAAACTAACCTCAAAATAACATTTCGATTGCTGCCAATTTGACTAAAATCGGGTGATCCGTTCGAGAGATATCGTTGACGAAAAATTTCGAAAATGAACAATGGTTTTTTTCCAATAACTTCAAAAGTCTTCGTCAAACCGATGTTAGATATTCACTGATTTTTCGTTTTTCCCTTCTTTCCTAGAAACTAAAGATTTTTCAACGTCTGTATTCAAATAATGCGATTCTTATTGATAAGATTCCTACTTTATAGGCGAGAGAAACGAAGAGAAAAGAAATGAGTACTCAGATTCATGTACTATCAATACGTTTTGCTTTCGCATTCGTAATGTTAAATCCTCATCCATACAATAAAGCATCTGCTGCGAAACATTTTAAATTCTCTTTTGAAACTGCATTCGATTTTTGCAACTTAATATATTTTCTCATATACATACATATTTCTCATGAGAATGAAATGATAATGAGATGCTCAACAAGGATTGCGTGTACATGAATTAAAGTACCCTTTTCCATTCCTCTTGCCCCTCTCATCAACAAACTCAAAAGTTTTGCACGAAGTGTTTCATAGTATGGACAACGTCTAAAAACGTATGTGAACGTCGAATATAGTTCAAAGAAGAATAAGTAAGAATCTTATCTATGAATAAGCTTGGCGTGTGGAAAAGAAATCTTAGTTTTTGGTTATTGCATTTTGATTTCTCATTAATATGCTAAGATATATGTAAATATTGTTAGTGGCTATATGACGTTAAAGGCACACACGAAAAACGAAAATCAAAATGACTTTTTAGGAGATAATAAAAAGCCCACCTAAATACAATAAAATAAACATTTTAAAAACCTTATAAGTCCATCAAAACTCTGTTTTCTCAGAACATGATGATGAACTGTCCAATTCAATTTCATTTGAATCAGTTATAATGTTTTCCAATTCGTAAACTACAGAAGAATAATAAATCAAATTCAAAATTATAAAAAGTAAAATCTATGAAATTTACTTGAAAATAAAAAGTAATGTCACGCAAAAAGTAAGCAAAATAAAAGGTTTTTTAATTTCTTCAAATTTTTATACATACAATTATTTTATTAATATTATCAGAAAATGTGGCTTCCATTTAAAAAAAAGTGCAGTATTTTTTTTACTAAAATTTTTGTTTGTGTGACATACTTGAATGTACATACATACATATGTGGGTATGTATCAAAAAATTTTAAGAAATAAAAATGCAACTTACCACGAACAGCTTGACTAGCTTTATTCTTGTCCTTAATAATAAAGGCGGCAGTTATGAGAAAGAAAATACCACCAATTACCTCAACAAAACTTGTTGAGAAGAGAGAATATTGCAATGCCTCGAATTTGACTATATCGGTATCCTGAAATCAATTATGTATTTATTTAAAAAAAAGTCATTGTGCAACTCTAGTTAAGTCAATTGTTTGATTTTTACCTCTATTAAACCTAAACTTTGTGTCTGCATTGATACAGTCGTTGAAGGCACAATCATTGCCAATGGATCACTTGTTGTCGTTGTTGTGTTGAAAGCATCGCCTAGTGTTAACGACAAGCTTTCGAAACTGCCACTATTCACTAGCTCCGAGGCTCTATAGGCAGTTGTACGTAAATGTTTTTTTATTGCTTCCGAAAGCTGGAAGTAAAAAGAGAAAGAAATAATTACATATAACCAAAAAATGTATTTATTTTTTTATTTCTTCGTATTATTAACAAATAAATAAGACAAAAACGCTTAAATGTTGTGTATGAAAGACTTGTAGTCCCACCTAAATTAGAGCGTCAAGTGTTGCGTTAGCAGCAGGGTGAGCACTTTCAGTACATTTAAGGCTCAGTTACCCGACTGTAATGTAAAATAACTGCAATGTAGGAAACAGCTGATCGATTTTTTTATATGAAAAGTAGGTTACGTTACATTACATCTCTATAACCATTCCCATTTCTTTTCACATAACAATAACGATCAGCTGTTTCCTACTGTTGCAATTACTTTACATTACAGTCGGGTAACTGAGCCTTTATGCGTATAAAATTTTATTGCATGTACTGAAAATACGTACCCTTCTGCTAACGCAGCGCTTGACGCTCTAATTTAGGTTGAATTCTTATTAATGACCCCTGCAATTAAATTTTACTATGTACATACTGCAAATTGCAATAACTTACCACTCCAACTAAGTACGGACTGCCGGCATCACCTAACGCGTGTGAAATTAATATTTGGAATGCTTCAGCTGTTGATCTGCGTGTGGGAACAACAACATACTACAAAAGAAACAAGAAATACATAAGTATGGAAAATTCATTATTTTATTATGTATTCATATTTTTTCAAAGTGCTTCAAGTTGACAACATTTATGATACTGTGCATACAATAAGCAAATCATAATACAAAGCTTTAGAATATTTCCTTAAACATGCACCCGTTCACCAAATTACAAAATCATTTAGAACATGTTTGTGCAAAAAGCATTTAAGAGATGGAGCCACACAACAAGCGTAACAACACAACTTTACAAACAAGTACGATTTCTTCGTTTTAATAATATACAGAAGAAAAAACACATGTTAAACTGAAATAATTATTTTCCGTCTCTGGTGTAGTAACAGTAAACAGAATGACTAGCAATAATATAGGAAAGAGATAGCAACAACTGCGCGTACATTTATTTACCATTTACTTTTTCTTTCCAATACTATGACGGGTGGGAGGAATTATGCAACCAATGTACTAAAAAAAATTATTACTTTCTTTTAGCATACTTTTAGGCTCAAAATTGTTGTGTTGGTTTGCTTCAATACTAATTCAAAGCGTTTAAAACGCAACAAAACATGGCTTTTGGTTTTACAATTATTAAGCGTTTCAATGAGGTTATAAATTGTTGTAAATACAGTTATAACATTTACAATGTTTACTGTTTAATTAAAAACAACAACTACACACGTACATACATCTACATAAATCTACATAGTAAAAGAAACCATAGAAATATTTTAATTATTACATAAACGTGTACTACAAAATTTAAAATTTGTTGAAAAAAATGGTGTTGTTTTATAAAGGAATTTAAAAAGTTACATACAATTTAATTGAAAATAAAGTCAAATTAATCTGAATTCACACACAAACACACGCAACAAAATTGTTAGCTTGGAAGGGCTCTTTTTGGCTATTCGCATATTACCATTATTATTATTATTCACCTCCACCCCTAAGGTAACGCTTTTTTAATGTTCATTATAATTTTCACTTGCACTGAAAAACTAGTAAATAAAGCTGAAATTTGCATCAACTGACCGACCACACACAGTGGACCAAACATAAAAATTATTACATGTTATTTAGCTTACAGAGCGATACGAACTTTAGCCTAATCAATTCATAAATTTAGAAACAAATAAAGTTCGAACAATAATACGATTTAAGTTTAACGTTTAATACGAGTTATTAAAACTAACTAAAATTAATAGCTTTTAGCTTGAGCCAAAAATTAAACAAGTACATATCGCACACTAAATCATAAAGAGTCACAACTCAAAATTATAAAAGTGCATTTTCTTTTTTATAAACCAGTTAATTGAGGAAATCTATAACGACCTCAACAATTTCTTTTGCAATATAGTCTTCTTGAATAATATAAAATACCTTATGCTTGTTTTTGTGTCACATACTTGCGTCATTTCTACCGTATCAACAGTTGTTTGCAACTACTCAGCATTTGAAATTTTTTGAGTTGTGACTCTTTATGATTTAGTGTGCGATATGTATAATTAAAAGCAACAAACCTAAAAAGTTTGTCTTAAGGAGAACATAAATAGACAACTTATCTAACAGGCATGTGCTTAATTAGCAGGTCTCGGATTTATATGACCTAAAAAATAAGAAAATATGCACCCACAAAAATGACAAATTGAATTTAAAAACACTACAAAATTATTCAAAGCCCTAAAAAAATGCACTTAAAACTTATTTATTTCAATCAATTACAATTATAATAAATAAAAAAATATTTGATTTTCGTGGGCGTAACTGAGTACGAAATTTAGTAACGTCTATACCCTGCATAAGATTTATACTGGCGGCGGCCAAAAAATACTCTTGGGAGTATATCTTAGAAACTATACGAAGGTAAAGATCGTTTGCAGCTCCAGAAGGAAGCTACTATACGTGGGATACAGTGGCTCTTTGGTAACGGGCCTTTGTCATTACTGGTTATAGTAAGAACACGGAATACATCCCGGCAAAAAATAAAATGAGTACTTCCTTACGAACCACTTTTAAATTACATACTTCGAAAGTATCTAATGCATATTTTTAGATGTTAAAGAAGTCATTTTTAACCACATAGCAAATGGAATTTTTAAATCACTATTATTGAGTTAAAAAAAAATGTCAAAAGCAAACCACTTCCTTCCAATGACACGTCAATGTAAAATTCATTGGTTTTTTACCTAAATTTGATGTGGTTTGAATTAGTAGATGTGGTGCTTTTTCTACTTCTTTTTCCTCACTTTTTTTTTGTTGGAAAATGTATGTTGTGTGAGCAAATATGTTTGTTGGGTTTGACAGCCGATTGTGGTTAATTCTGTTGCTCATTTTTTTTTTGGGTTATGATATAGGCTACGAGCCGACATGTAGCCTTTGTAGTCTGGATATCCAAAATTTTCATAAACACTCTGCAATTGCCTAATGTAGTCTTTTAAACTAACTACAAGGCAACTGTCACCTTGTAAACAAATATCTGTATTTGCTGCTAATTAAAATGAATTGGTTAAACATAATAGAAGCGATAAGAAAATAATCTACAAGGAGGCACCATATATTTGCATCAGAAATACAAGAGCACATAAACCATAATCAAACCGAAAACATAAAAACATCAAATAACAATTAACTTGCAGAGAACTTTCAAAGCGCATACGTAATTAATATTATTGAATACGCTCATCTATAAGGAATCAGAATCTTATTGAAACAGGCGCGTGTGTTCTTTTTCAAAAACTGAAAAATATTTTCTAACGCAGCTGGGGGTTATTATGTAATTCGATTCGAAACGAAAACTGTTCGAATTTGTATGTTATTAACATTGCAATTCGAACACATTTCTGTTCGATTCGGATTACATAATAACCCCGCTGGATTTTGGTTTCATTTGGATACTTATGCCAACTTATTTATAGAAAAATTTTCCACTAAAAATTTAAAGCTTTGTTTATAATACTTTATTGTAAGTATATGTGTACATATATCTTTTTCATGCTGGCTTAAAATCATTTTCGTGTTTTTGACGTATGTTAATCGTAAACTATTTTTGTAAAAGAGGTACAAAATTGTTTTTGTCTTTAGTATTCGCTTGAAATATTCGCATATATTTTAGCGAATGCAAATAACAAAAAAAAGCGAATAATTTGCGATTTGCGATAGCGAATGCGAACTTTCGTTACATCCCTAGTTTATACATACTACATATGTATATGCAAGAAGAGAACAAATGGGAAATTTATATTAGGTGCGTTTGAGTACTTTTCCAGTAAAATCCAGTAACTGAGTAAATACTGAGTAATTTAATGAAATTACTCTCAATAAAAAAGTTTGCATATAAAAGTACTCGAACGGAAAAATTGTAAAATCCAGTAAAATATGTACAACAGCTGATTGACAATTTTGGCGCTAAAAAAAATTATACATATGTACATATGTATATGCATGTATATGCAATCCTGCATGTAATATTGGAATACGTGTTCCAATCTAGATGAAACAGACTAGTTACATCATGTTCCCATGTAATGCAGTCATGGATCATATCGTTTTCACACAAGCATTCAATGCTGCACTGTAAGTATTCGTGTTTAAACGATTATGATCGTAGTCTATAACTATTCTATATGGAGCAGTTTTGGGATTAGTCCGATGTAATGCAAAGTTGGACCATTTAGTCCAACCCTAGAACATCAACCTCCTTTTTTCATATATTTGGAGTAGTTTTGGAGCATTCCATTGCTCTTTGGAGTATTTACATACATGTATGGACTAGTCGCATTATCTGCAGAGAATATACAAAACTATACATACATATGTACATATCGTCGGATACCCAGCTAAAATTACTGCTTCTTAGAAGCGTTTTCTAAAGGGAGACAATGTTCGAGAATCACTTGCTGTTGCGCATGAATAAGGAGTTTTTTTTTATGCGAGATGAGTCAGCTAGAAGCAATGCATTCAACTTCCAAAAAGCCATAATTTTTGCCTTACCAAAGTGCTTCACAGAAGCAATAATATATGTGAAAAGTGATTAGAATGTACAGAAAGAGACAAAAATGTTTGTTGCCGCTTATAATAATAATGACAACAATATTGTTCACTTCCTTTCAAGTAGGTCTAATGAGTGCATTTATTAAGAGAAATATAAAAGGGAAAAATAACTTCATATATCCTGATATATTCAAGATATCGATAAACTGAAAACAAATTTAAGAAAAGTACACATTAATCATATGTATATAATCGATCAATAACTAAATTTTTTTAAATGTTCCATGCGGGGAACCAGTAACCGTCCGACGATATGTATAAACAAAAGTTTAACTATAAAAATCTATTAACTTTATTCACGTTCAAAAACAATCGATTATGTTCTGCATTCCACGTGAAATTACATCCTTCGGAAATTGTTGTTATATATACATACATATGTATTTCCAACAATTCTATGAAAATTCAGCACGTTTTAATTTCGCGTGGAATACATAACATCCCCTAATACTTTTCTGGCATCAAACTTAAATAAACGTAATATTGTTTATAACTTAACACACATGTTTTTTGTTATTTTTAAAATTTCATCAAAAACCAAAAATTTTTGTTTCCCTTTGCTTTTGTTTGTTTAGATTTAAAAACATATGGTTTCATTTTACTGGATTTTACTGGCAAAAATTTGTCCAGTAAAAATTTGCATTTACTCAGTAAATTAACTGCCATTTTTCGCTCTCAATTCGACCTCTCATTTACTGGATTTTTGTACGCGAACGCAATCCAGTAAAAAATAGTACAAATTTGTACAAATTTTTGAGTTCTCGAACACACTTAATATAAAATTTTATAAAAAACTAAATTACGGCATTCCACATCGAACAAATTTTCATAAAGTTTTCATTGTGTTTTTGTATGTAATTTGCTTTTTGTTATTATCCGGCATTGGTTTAAAAGATTGTGCATTTTGAACTCAATACTAATTGGTCGATCTCTTTAATTATTTTAAGTTTTTATTCAAATATTAATTCAATGATTTTCATATGAATATATTTGTTGCAGTTATTTTTCAGATTTCAATTTGTTCATATTAAAATTATTCGCATAAGAAAAAATACTGGAATAAAATTCACTCAGATATAACAAAAATTAAAAATTTTAAAAACCACCGATATATCTAGAAAAGATGTCATATCTTCTAAGCGGTTGGACCGATTTTCTTCAAATATAGTTAAGAACCTTCTCGATCAAGCCACCTTTCAAACAGAAAAAACTAAATTCAAATCGGTCCAGCCGTTTGGGCTGTACGTGGACACGGACAGACACAGATACACAGATACACAGACACACACTACAAACTTATAACACCCCTTTTTTGGTCGGGGGTTAAAAATAATTTGAATAATTTTTATTCAAATACATAAAAATATACTTAAAAAAATTAACGTATGTATAACTCCGACTAAAGAAGTTCGATTTTCTTTTAAGCGAATAAAATTTTTGAATTAAGATTACGGAATAATATGACAGTAGAATATTATGATTTTATGAACATATTCGAATAAATTTAATGGAACAAAAACTATTCGAATAAAATCTATGGGGTAAAAACTATTCAAATAAAAGTGTCCCAAGCTTAAGAACTTCTTTTTAATGTCATTGCACCTGAGTTGTTTAGTTTTAGTTTTTTTTTCAACATAAACAACAAATTTACTTTACATTATAAAGGAAAACATAAATTATACATATATTATGTACTTTCATTCAACCTTAGCAATATTTTTAATTTCACAATGTGAAGGATGAGAGATATTGCATTTGGGTGCAATAATTTATATTTACAGATTACTTTTTATTATTTCCGTAACATCATATTAATCATTATTTTGATAAGTAATCCTATTTGTAATGCAACTGTAGTACACATCCTCCCCCTGTTAACACCACCCTTCAGAATCATTTGTAAATTGGAGAAAATTCACTTGCAGACATATTGGGGAGCTATTGTACACTTTTCCGTAGGAAATTAAAATGTTTAACAGACAGATTGGGAGGATGTAAGAAAAAAACTTAACGTCTGAAATATTTTTGATTAAATTGTCAAGATGGTGTGAAGATATTCATTTTAGAGAATCCAAATAAATAACGCAATAAGACGGAAGCAATCTTTGGGGATTTTAGAAAGGACAAACTTGTAAAACCATTGCGTGTTATGCATAACATAACATTTAAATAAAAAAAGAATGATAAACTCTTCAAGTGAAGTAGAGGGTGTGTTTTATGACCCACCAAAAAAATTACAAGATTTCAAGCATTTAAAAAAATATTTTTTGTAAAAAGAAATATCAAATTATTGTAAAACTATTGGGATCAAAATATTTCGTTAACATTTATATGGAAATATTTTAAAAAACCTCTTTTGATATTTTTTTTGTTTAAGTTTGTAGTGCGTCGGTGTATCTGTGTGTCTGTCCTCTCGTGCAGACCAAACGGCTAGACCGATCGATTTAATTTCTTTTGTTTAAAAGTTGCCTTGATCGAGTGTTCTTACGAGTAGCTGTTTGAACAAAATCTGCCCAGCCTTTTAGAAGAAAATTAAAAATTTCAAGAACCTCCAACGTGCAGACCAAAAGGCTGGACCGATTTTCTTCAAGTATAAGCGAGTAGATATTAGATCAAGTCACACTTCAAACGAAAAAAGTCGGTCTACCCGTTTGGTCTATACGTGGACTCGTACATACACACAGACACACCCTAAAAATTTAAAACACCACTTTTTTGGTAGGGTTTTACAAATGAAAAAAAAAACAAAAATCATTGAACAATGAATGCAATAAAATATATTCAAAATGGAAATATTGAGCAAGTCACAATTTTTTTATTTTTTCAGCAATATGTTACTACTCGTATCTAAAATAAAATAACTTTTTTACAACAAAAATTAAAGGAAACTTGTGTTCGTGTCTGTTAATTTTTTGAAATTAAAGATTGATAAATAATCGGCCAGGTTCTGAAAGCCATTTCGTTTTGAAATCGCAAAGTTTCAAAAACGGATATCAGATAATTTAGTACATTCGAAATTAAGTTCGGATAAAATACTCGTATCTCCAGCATATGAAATCTTACGATCAAACAAAAAGCTGCAATAAGTGAGCTTTCTTGTTGATTTTTTCCCTCGAATTTGTCGGATTCAAAACGAAATGGTTTTCAGAACCAGGCCGAATTTCATATTTTGTTGTTTTATTTCAGTATTATTTTTTGAAAAAAAAAATAGTAAAGGTATTCATTTCAGTTTTTTTGTTGGAAAAATGGAAAAATGTAATTTTTCTTACAACAAACACAGGTAAAAAATTCACTAAAAGTTGAAATTTTAAATTCAACTTTTGGTGGAATTTTTTTTCCTGTTTTTTTTTGTAAAAAAAAGTTACATTTTTCCATTTTTCCAACAGAAAAAAACTGAAATGAATACCTTTACGAGTAGTGACTTAAAATGCCGTTTGATATGTGGTTAAAGATAACTTCTCTAACATCTAAAAAATACGTATTCGCCACTTTCGAAGTGGTTCATGAGGAAGTGCTTCTTCTGTTTTTTGCTGGGATATCATAGCAAAAGCGTTACTTTGTGTTTTTGTGCAATAATGTTTTTTTTACCATTTATTTTAGTGTTTTGTGTGTTTGTGTGTTTTTAGTTTTGTGTTGATTGGGGGTGAAGCGTGTGGTTTCTTATTTGTATATATATTTTTAGTGATGTTTGTGTATTAAATTTGTTAAATGTTCAAAAGAGTTTAGTTACATATGTATTTACCAACACCATTTATCATTTACGAAAACATAAAAAGGGAGAAAAACGTAGAATAAAGAAAACTTACAAGAGTGCTATTAATACAATATAAGATAGTACATATTTCTACAAACACCAAAAATTATTACTTCACAATCAAATAATTTTAAAGAGCAAAACAACATTAAAAAATTGTTAAAAGTAGAAATCAAGATATACATATGTATTACATAAGGTCTATGTAGCACAAAAGGATATTTTAGGACACAAGTGATGCATTAAACACATTCACCACAGCAGGCTACACGAACACACGACTTCAAATGCCGCTAGCAGCATTTGTCGCCTCGTGCCAGCTACTTAATTATTTTGGAGACGGCAGCAGCACCATCTGCAGCTGATATTCAAGTACAAATACATAGTTCAGTATTGCCACTTTCATATATTTTGCATTTATAAAAATTAATTTTTCTTTTAAAATGTACTTATTTCACATAAAAGTTCAATAATGAATCAATTTATTCTTTACATCAATTTTTGGATATTGTTTCTAGTAAATAGTATGAAATAATTGTACGATATCATTCATTCAACATTTTGTATTATACTGGCAACACTGCATTTGCTCATTGTAGCCAGAGAAATAGAAATTAGTTTAAAGTTGGCGACAGCTACAACGGTGGTCGTGCAGTCGTGTAGCCTGCTGTCGTTAAAATAATTGTTACCATAAGAATGTGTGTATTCTATTTTTGACAGATTGTAGCCCGTAGCCTGCTGTATCGAATGTGTTTAATGCATGAGCCGGTTTCTCGTGGAACTAGCAGCCTGTAATCTATGCGATTGACTTTTTTCGCGTGTTTAGCCTGTTACTCTGCTCAACATTTCACGTGAAATGCTGTCAAAATACATATCTATGTATGTCATGAATTGTTCGTGAAAAAATTTTGCAGAAGTATCTACTACTCTATTCATCCTGTAAAAAAAAACATATGAAATGTATCTTCAACATTTTAAGTTTTCAATCGATATATATGTAAGTGACGCTTGCTTCGCATGTAATTTACAACAAACATATCGGGTGATTTTACAAGCGCAAGAAATTGTAGCATAGTTTCATGGTTTGGCTAATAAAAATTTTTGAATATCTTGAAAATTTGCAAGATATTGTTCGTAACGCATTATCTTTGGAACTAAAGGAGCTGTTAAAGGCCGTTTCACACTATAACACAAGTATTAATACTTTTGTGGAAAATGCAACTCTGATATGTTGAGTTGTTATTGTCTTTTGAAATTTTTGAAACAGAAATTAGATTAGGGATGCATTTTCGTCAAAAGTATTAATACTTGTATTATAGTGTGAAACGGCCTTAAGCTGAAATTTTCAACACAGGTTTGGGTAACTACCCGGTAGGTTTTCGTTTTGTTTTTGACTCAACAAGTTACCACTGTGTGGAGTAATTTGTAGTTAAAAAAAAGTCCTTGAGAGTAAGACAACGTTTGCCGGACTCAGATAGTTTTTTATAAAAATTTTAAATTATTTTATTATTGTCCTTTTTATTTTTTATAAAAATTGTTAATTACTTTATTACTGTCAAATATTTTGTTGCCACTTGGGTAGCTTCTTCAGGGATATAAATATGTATAGTAATATATGTGTCAGCAAAATATTGACCGATTACAATTTAAAAAAAAATATAAATAAATAAAAAACAACAGATCTTAAGCTCAAATATAAAAAGAAACAAAATATAAATTTTTCGTAGGAAACAATCAATATTGCTCAACATTTTTCACAAATCTCTTTTGATGCCAAATTTTCATAATGTTACATTAATTTTTCTTCATATTCTTGTTTTCCGTTTTTTTTACAATTAAAACTTATTTTAGTTTACTTATTTTCGATTGTTGTAGAGATGATGTAGAAATGAATGCATTGCATTGCGTCGTACTCTGTTCAAATTCGTCAGAAATGTTGATAATCAATGTTTATTTGGTTGGAAAAATTTTACATTTTGACTAATAACTAACCCTTGAAACTACGCTACAATTTGTAAAGTTTGTAAAAACACCACATGTGTTTGTTGTAAATTCCATGCGAAACATTCGAAATTCGCATGAAAACGTTAAATGTTGAAGATACATGTCATATGTTTTTTACATGATGACGGGGGCATTACTTCTGCAACAGTTTTTTTTATATGTATTTTGACTGAACAGAGCACCAGCAAACGGATTCAGTAAATTTTATTACGATAATCGTATCGCTATAATAAATATAACGAAAACTTATGGGCGTTGCTATCTAGTAACATATTTTAAAAATATTCGCTAACGGTTGAAGCGAAACAAGTAAAATCAAAAGCCCAAATTCATTTAGTTTTTTTACATCTTTTTTTGTGCTTTTCGCTTATTTTGACATCTTGTATGTAGAAATGTCGCATGATAGATTAATGATTAAGAAAACGTATTAAGTAAAACACACCTGTATACTATCGTAAAAAAGAAATTACAGAATGACATTATCGTTAATGTAAACGAATAAATACATATTATATTGAAAAATATTATGATTTTATATATGGTATATATGGTAATTTCTCCGAGAAATTCCACTTTTTTGTCGCGTTCGACAGAAAGTGATTAACCTTGTATTTTTGAACAACGTGACTCAATTTTTCTTAAAATTTTACCTAACGTAGAGCTGCTGACGGCCTACAGAAATATATAAAGAAGTAAAAAAAGTTTCGTTTTCTTTGAAAAAACTAGCATATTTGCTTGGTGTCGCACGTTACAAAAAGTTGACATTCCTGTGGAAATGCCCATATGGAATTATGCGACAGAAATATGCCCTTAATTATGAAAGTGGTCTAACTCATACATAATGTACATATTTCTTTGCTCGAGATGTTTAGCAGATTACATTTAAACAGATAAAAAAATTATTTTATATAATGCTGCATTATTATTTAATTTAGAGTTGTACTAGTCTCCATTAAATTAAATTTATTTAATATTTATTTAATATTTATCGAAGAATTTTTTTAATTTATTTAATATTTCGTAGCAAATATGCATATGACTGAAACCACTTTCATAATTAATGAATAGAAGTGAATAAAAACATCAATACAGATTTCCAATATTTATTGCATTAGTGGGTTATATGCCAGTTGTTAGAAAACAAATTGTTATTACAAAATTAAAATTAACCCCATGTTTCCACAACGCGAACGGTCAACTTGAGTTAAAAATTTATATGAAAAGTACTAATTTTTTTAAGTTATTTCCATACATATTTTCTAGACGAGTCGCCTGCTTGGCTTGAAAAAACAGGTTGTAATTCGTAATTCGTATGATTTTATTTAAATAACTTTTTCCGGCCCTTCTTTCCCCTAATATATGTTTGCTCTTTAAAATCTTGATGTTTAGCTACTTTACACATTATTTAAATAATTATATGTAGAATTGTTAATTAAAACAGCAAAAATTGTGTTTCAAAAAATAAATATACATGTACGTATGTATGTATGTATAAGAATTAAAACAACATTAATGTACGTATGTATGTATGCATGTAAGTGATTTAAAACAAGACTAAAATAGTTAAAGCAAGAAAATCTATATCTTACCAGCAAAATATCAGCAACAATTGCCCAATTCATATTCAATGATAATTGACCCAAAAATATTAAAACATAAGTAGGAACTGTATTTTGTGTGACTATGATCATGGCGCCCGTTAATAGGGGCACACTGAATATTAAGCCAAACGCACATATCAGAGGATCGGCGGTGGGAAAACTTTTATTCAGTTTTTGTGATAAATATGAGCCTAATGGCACACCAATTATACCAGCTACCATTGTTATAGCACCAAATTTGAACGCCACACTGTTGCAATTGCAAAATTGTATAAACAAAGTGCAAAAATTTTTTGTTTCATTCAAATGCGAGTAGATCAATGAGGAAAAGAGAATAGAAAGTAAAATATTTTAGTCAAATAAATAGAACATTTTGAAATTTAAGCCGAAACATGAAAGGAAAAAGAAAGAACACTTTGATAGTAGCGTTCGTACAAGCGATTACTTTCGGTTGATCGTGTCCTAATTGAGAAGAATTGATGGTAAAGCAGTTGTATTGTGATACGCAGCACGCAGATTGTTACTTCTCTTTCCCTAAAGACTTTTATGTAACAATATAAATTAATAATTCTTACCAACAGTATATCAGCCACAATAGACCAACATAAATTCAATGCTAATTGAGCACCAAATATAAACAGGAAACATAGTGTTGCACTGCTCTGTGGCAACACTAAAGACATGTATACCATTGGAGCTGATGCTATTAGTCCTGCTGCACATATGTAAGGATCACAATTCTCAATTTGCACTCTTAAGCGTTGCGCCAGTATTGATCCAAAAGGCACTCCAATTAGGCCAGCTAACATAGTTATCATGCCAAACTTGTACGATACGCTAATACATTTTTTTATATATAAAAATTAAAAGTGTCTTTCCACATGGAAAAGCTCGTTTTATGCGAGAGTTCGAGCGAATATTTAAATTTCCTCAGTACTACTTACTCATTTTGTACTAGATTTTCATTTCCCGGTTGCATTTTAAGGCCAAGATAAATAAATTTGGGTGCCCACCAGGCCAAAGCGCCAGCCACGAAAGCTACACAGGTGAAACCAGCCGTTGACAACATGAACGATTTGTTTTTCAGTAAATATTTTACATCCTGACTGTAGGTGGTGTTGGATAAGTTATGGGAACCTTCACTTTCACCCCGCTCCGGGTCCTTGATCAACCAAAGTAATGCTACAGCTGCAATTCCCAAAATCGGTGTAACACGTAGAGCCCAACGCCAATTGCCTGCCAAATGGGCAGTTTCCGAACCAACAATATAACTGCAAGAAATTATGTGTATATATTTTTTTAATTTAAATTCAAATAGCTCAAACTAAAACTATAAAAAGGAAAGTTTAAAATGCGCTCTTAAGTCACTGAACATAGAAATACGAGTAGTAGATTTTTTTTTATTAATAGTCATTTAAGTCACTTTAACTTACTCATATACATAATTACTTCTAATCAAATTTATAAGGATTTTATGCAGGTTAAAAGGTTCAGATTCCAATAAAACAGAAATAAAAAACAAATATTAAATGCTAGATTGTTCAATAATTGAAAAGCAAAAACAAAATGCACTAATTCAACATCAATTTTGATTTCACAACATAATTACACAAACACTCACATAATCGAATTAAATTGACAGTTGCGGTAAAAGACTAAAATTTAAATGCATTTAAATTGTCCAATTGTGATTGAATAAATTTGCCAGAGGCTCGGGTCAATTGATGGTCAATAAAAAAAATACATACATATGTATGTAAGTAAATTTAATTTAAAATAAGAATTATTTTGACATTGTCATGAAGAAATTAAATTTTTGCAAGTAATTGAAATTATATCATTGCTTTTGAATGAAATATTCTCACGTTTGCAAAAAGCATGACGTGTACAAGTTTCTTTCTATAAATAAGGTGGAATAACAAGAAGTTACACAAATACTTGAAATTTTGAATAATACGGATTCGTCTATCTTAATATATGTATGTATATAAAAATCAAAAACACGTTTATTTGTTAGGGGTGAACTCTTCAATGCCCCAACAGATTTTCGCCTTCCACCACACAAAATATTTGTAAAAGACCGGCGCGTGCTTTTATATATATTCTACCCCGGTAAATGCTACGCCCCTTTCAGAAATAGTGATTCGTCCGACAGATGGCGCAATTTTTAGTTTTTTTTTGTGTTTTTGCACCGTAACTCAAGAACTACTGAACCGATTTTGACCAAACTTCATATACATGCTCTATAGGGCGTGAGTAGTGTTTCTGTGTAGTTTGAAGTTCGTCCGACTTTTTTTGTGATTTTGCACCGTAACTCAAGAACTACTGCACCGATTTCGACCAAACTTTATATACATGCTCTATGGGGAGTGAGTAGTGTTTCTGTGTAGTTTGAAGTTCGTCCGACAGATGGCGCCATATTTAGTTTTTTTTTTGTGATTTGCACCGTAACTCAAGAACTACTGCACCGATTTCGACCAAACTTTATATACATGCTCTATGGGGCGTGAGTAGTGTTTCTGTGTAGTTTGAAGTTCATCCGACAGATGGCGCCATATTTAGTTTTTTTTTTGTGATTTTGCACCGTAACTCAAGAACTACGACACCGATTTAGACCAAACTGTATATACATGCTCTATGGGGAGTGAGTAGTGTTTCTATGTAGTTTGAAGTTCGTCCGACTTTTTTTGTGATTTGCACCGTAACTCAAGAACTACTGCACCGATTTCGACCAAACTTTATATACATGCTCTATGGGGCGTGAGTAGTGTTTCTGTGTAGTTTGAAGTTCGTCAGACAGATGGCGCCATATTTAGTTTTTTTTTTGTGATTTTGCACCGTAACTCAAGAACTACTGCACCGATTTAGACCAAACTGTATATACATGCTTTATGGGGAGTGAGTAGTGTTTCTGTGTAGTTTGAAGTTCGTCCGACAGATGGCGCCATATTTAGTTTTTTTTTTTTGTGATTTGCACCGTAACTCAAGAACTACTGCACCGATTTAGACCAAACTGTATATACATGCTCTATGGGGAGTGAGTAGTGTTTCTGTGTAGTTTGAAGTTCGTCAGACAGATGGCGCCATATTTAGTTTTTTTTTGTGATTTTGCACCGTAACTCAAGAACTACTGCACCGATTTCGACCAAACTTTATATACATGCTCTATGGGGCGTGAGGAGCGTTTCTGTGTAGTTTGAAGTTCATCCGGCAGATGGCGCAATATTTAGTTTATTCGTTTTTTTTATTCCAATTTTCATATTGTACCACCAATGCCATATACAACACTAATGTTTGCTTAGGGCCAGCAACACGGACCGGGGTCAGCTAGTACTATTATATTTTTCCTTCCGACGGTGGAACTACGAGTATGTTCAATTTCGCTGAGCAACCACTTTTGATTATATAGTATCAAAAAATCTTTGCAGTAGCACTTCTTAGGGTTGTCAATTATTTGAGTTCAAAACTGATTGAAGTTAAATCGAAATGTTATTTAATTTAACCGAATATATTATAACATTTATTCGATTAAATTTTATTCGAATAATACA
The DNA here is from genome assembly GCA_944452675.1 of Tachina lurida. Lineage (NCBI taxonomy): Eukaryota > Metazoa > Arthropoda > Insecta > Diptera > Tachinidae > Tachina > Tachina lurida. The sequence goes on from OX101756.1 coordinate 95,649,121, forward strand.
ATAACATACAATTAAAAAAATCATTATAATTAATCGAAAACAAATTTTTCCTTTAAATTTTATATTTTATTGAATTAATCAAATAAATAACGATTACAAAATTTTATTCGAAAAATAGAAAATTTGTGATATTAGTCCAATTTTTTTTATGTATGAAACCTATTTAATTAAAAATAATCAATTAGCTATAGTTTCTACGTCCCGTTTATTTAAATCTGTACGAAAGCTACAATTATTCTAATAACTCTAATATGTGGAGTCGTATTTGATAATTTTAAATTTTGTTTTATTTATTTATCACTTACCCAAAACCGGAACCAACAGGTATAGCAAAATAGAACATGGCCAACATTTTTGAACGTAAATCGTGTACAAATAAATCGGAAATTATTGTTGGCGCTATAGTGCTGTAGGAGGCTTCACCAATTCCCACCAACGCCCGGAATGTAATAAACCATCCAAAGTTATTCATAAATGATCCCAGCAGCGTGGTGGTAGACCACAGCAATACACCTATAGCCATTATCCATCGCCTCGAGTAACGATCGCCCAAATAACCAAATATCGGTGCACATATCATGTAGGAAAAAACAAATACTGTTTGCAGGAGACCTGCGTTATCATCGCCTATGCCAAAATCATGCTGTATATCTTCCAAAACACCTGAAAAATACAAAAATAAAAACTGCATTTACAAGAACGATTAAAATAAGACTAATTAAAATTTTAAAGGTTTTCTTTTCATTTGTAGAAAAACTTGTAACATTGTTTCACGATTTTAATTGAAAATATGCTGCTTGTTTACTTATGAAATTCTTTTGATTTTAGCTTTTTAGAGACAATATATAGTACATATGTAGCAACCAAGAACGCTGTAGGCATTTAATTTAAAATTTATTGATTTGAATCGTCAGTAGACTTCGACCACACATTTTGAAATCACAAACCTCTTATCGACTTTTGAGAAAATACAGCCCTGATATGATAAAGTCTATGAAAATTTTCAAAAGACAACTTTCTAAAGTCGTACTATTGTGTAGGATAGTGAATCCTACCTAGCCTTAAGAAGTATCCAATGTTTTTTGAACTTATCAAACAAAACTAATGGGTTATTCATTTAAATTGTAAGTACATACAGCTGATCATCAGCTGGTAAATTGAGAGCACCTAATATGAATTCACCTTGGTACTATCGGGTATGTTCTGCATTCCACACCTTTTAATTTGAACTCGTTTTATTTATAACATATGAAGCTATCACAATTAATAATAAAATATAAAATTTTCTTCAGTTTAAAATTTTAATGAGTCTTTTAAGAAACAAACGATTTTCTAATTTTTTTAAATGTATTTTTTTGTATAAAACTTTCTGAATATTTATGAAACTATAAGACTGTTAAAAAAATTCATGAAGACGTAATTTAAAGGTCAATTTGTTTTCTAGCCTTCTGTGTAATTTTTTATTGAATCGAAGAACTGGTTCTCGATTTAATGCTAATTATGTGATACAGCATCTTCTTGTTTTATAACGGAAAATCTTGAGATGCAGAGTCAATTCAAAAAAACAAATTTAAAGGGATTGATATACCTTACTTAGTATATACAAATTGACTATGAAACCTTTGACCTTACATAACAAATTTCATTTTTTTTGACCTGTGCTATTTGTTATTTTTATGTATTTTTACTTTGGATTTATTCACTCCATTGCTTATAACTTTGTAATTTTTCGGTAGATTTTCTTCTGGTTGGTCTCAGTTATTTTACGTAAGAACAGAAACCAGACGTTTTTTTTAACGATTTGTAGTTTTCTGTCGTCATATAATCATTGTAAAATATGATTTTTTTTGGAAAATGTGCGCTATTTTCATCGATATATTTTGAACCGCTTTACCAATTAAAGATCCGATTATACATATTTATTTGTCATCTCAATACATTTCATTTGAATACCAAGAACGACCCAATCGGGCAATTCTACCTTCCCGATATGATGGGTCAAGTGGAAAAAGCTCGTCAAACTGAAAAAATCACAATATCTCAAAAACTGGTCCATAAAAAAATTAACCTTGATTTTCGAATTCAGCGAAAGAAAATACATAAAGAAAATCACCTCTCATCGACTGTACATTTTCGGTGTACGCTTGTGTTACCAGTTGTTTCTGCACTGCGTTATCTCAACATATGTACATATGTTTTTTTTAGAGGTATAGAACTTCGAATTGAAATAAAACACAAGAAAATCGTTTTAATGTCCATAAATTTGGCTTTATTGGAAGGATAATTTTATGCCATTAATGTTTAAATATGATTTCGGGCATGTGGCCGCCGCGGCTGGCTCGAATAAAGCCAATTCTACAGGTCCAATTTTCAACCACTTTTTCGAGCATATGGGGCCGTATGTTGGCAATAACGCCACGAATGTTGGCTTCCAAGTCGCCTAACGTTTCTGGTTTGTTGGCGTAGACGAGCGACTTCACATATCCCCAAAGAAAATAATCCAATGGTGTCAAATCACACGATCTTGGTGGCCAATTGACAGGTCCATTCCGCGAAATTATGCGCTCATCGAATGTTTCCTTCAATAAATCGATTGTGACGTGCGCTGTGTGGCATGTAGCGCCGTCTTGTTGGAACCACAACTCATCCACATTCAAAATCTTCCATAAAGTTGATGGACAAAGCTCCAATTGCTGTGCACGGTGGCGAATCGATTCATTCGGGTCCTCTTCAACACTTTACTCTACAGCGGCAATTGTTTCTTCGGTGCGCACTGTTCGACGTCTCTGCGGATGCGTATTATCACATAGAGTAAACGTAGTGCGAAAACGATCCATGGTTAACCGAATTAATTGCTCTGATGGACGATTATGTCGACCATAAAATGGACGGAGCTTGCGGTAAACTTCGCGAACTGAACCATTATTTTCGAAATAAATTTGCACGATTTGCAAGCGTTGTTCTTTTGTCAACCTGTTCATGATGAAATGGCAAACCAAACTAAATATTAATCACTTGACAGCTGACAAAATGGCCGCCAGTTAAAAAAGTGATGCCAACTTAAAGTTCAATAAAAAACACCCATTACATATGTATGCATGTATTTCATATGTAATACATACATAAGTATATAGAAAATCAGTAAAAACAAAACCAAGGCAGATTCATTTCCAGGTAATATCAGGATTACAAAAACAATGAAAAAATACAACAATGAAAATAACAACATGGATTGTAGTTCATCCAAAACTTCAAAAATATAATTTGTTTAACATAATAATAATAAAAATTATTCACATAAATTTGAAAATATTTCTCCACGGCAGCTACCACTAACAAAATTTAGCACTTTTCATAATTTTTTAATAGTTTTTTCATATTTTTAGATTTGTTTTCACGGAATTTTTTAATAAAATATTTTTCATATTGAAATTTTTTTACATTTTCTTTTAATTTCTCTTTCGTAAAAAATGTTTGAAGTTTCGGATGAACTTTAATGATTAAACAGAATAAATCCGTAACTTCAGGAAAAATCGCTGTCAAATTAACAAAGCCCATAATAAAAACTACGGCAGTAACTTCAAATGCTCTCTAAGTTTTGTTTAATTTTCTTTTGTGCTTATATTTCTTTGTAGTTTTGTTCACAAAATGTATGAAATTTATTGAAAGTATGGTAGCATTATTGAGAGAATATTAATTTATATGTGAGAACATAAGAAAAAACGCTATCAAAATAAAATAGATTCTATCTATCGACTGCTTTCTGAGGCTAGTTTTTTGTGTCATTTTGTATGGAAAATGTGTTTATGCCCCAATTCTGTTTGATCATTTAATTTGAAAAATAAATAAGTTCAGTAAAGTGCGACTTTGACTCGCGCACGAAGGGTTCCGTACGTTTGTCTTTGATCATTTTTTTAATACAGGGTTTGTTTAAGTTTTTGACGTTTTTTCAACTGAAATAGTTTTTTTTTTGTTTATTTTTCGCTTTTTTCTCGTTTTGGCGATTATTTTCATTTTGGCGATTTTTTTTTCATTTTGGCGATTTTTTTTTAATTTTTGCGATTTTTCCATTTTGGCGATTTTTTCCTTTTTGGCGATTTTTTTATTTTGGCGATTTTTAAACTTTGGCGATTTTTCCGGTTTTTTGCGATTTATTTTCGTTTTAGAAATTTTTTTTAATTAGGTGTTTTTTGTTTCTTTTTGGCGATTTTTTATGTTTTGGCGATTTTTTCAGTTTGGCGAGTTTATAATTTTGGGATTTTTTTGTTTTGCCGTTTTTGAAAATTTCAAGAAGTTTGCTCTTACGGTTTCCAAGATACAGCAAGTTGTCAAAATTACATAGTCAAAATTACATTAACTGATGGTACACCCTTTAATAAAATTTTTTTTAATTTTAGTGTTAATTTTTGTATTCTTTATAAAAATACACTAACCTTACAAAATTCAAGTGTATATACATACAATTGTATATATATTACATGTTATTTTAACATTTTTCGTTGCTCGTTTTGGAACACCCTTTAATTTCCAACTCTCATGTATTTGTTGTTGTAGCGGCCAAAGGTCGACACACTGTGTCCAAATTTCAGGCCAGTAGCTCTTACGGTTTTCAAGAAAATACCCTGTGACAGACGGACGGACAGCGTAGCGAAAACAATAGGGTTTCTTTCCTTTCACCTTTGGTGTACGAAACCCTAAAAATAGCTCAGCTGCATTTCCGCTACTACTTTGTGAATGTGCCTTGAACAAAACTTTGTGCTTTTCATAAAAATTGTGTAGACGTATTAGACGAACGCGTTACAGAAGATCACTTTATTATAACAATTTACTCGTATTTGAACATTTACAATGACCATTTGAAATTTTATTTTTTATGGTGTGATTTTGTGAAACAAAACGTATTTACATAGATATGTATGTATGTAGATACCCGGCAGTCAGACTGGAGCCAAGTGTATCTATGTCTACATTAAAATTCTAGTAGTAGGTACATTGTCTACAATTTCCCTTCTATTCGTCAGTATAAAAGAAAGAAAGAAAACAGGTGTGGTGTATTTCTGATGGATTTTGCAACAACTTGTCAATATTCATATATTTGTATGTACGTAAGGTAGAGAAATTTACCACTAAATGTCTGGTTGGTATGTCTCCATGTTCCCATAACAACTATGTAGTCACTATCTAGTCAATTGTTTAGTGCTACTAGTAGATTTTCAATGACAAGCATATGCTAAATGTCTATAGCACAAAGTATTGTATGGGGATTAATTAGAGAGTAGTACTGGTGACAAAGTCAAAAGCGACTCAGCACATTTTCACCATCGACATTTCCTTCAGGGTAGATACATATGTACGTACTATATATTTATTTACATATACATACATACATAAGTATTTTGTTTTGTAGTCGAAATATTCAAAATATTTTTTTTTTGTTTTTTTATATTGTTGTTGTTTCATGTGCAAAGGCATAATAAGTGGTGGCATGTTAAATAATTTAAATATTTAAATGTTTTTAACTTAAAGTTTATTACCTCTTTCTTATGTATGTATGTATGTATGTATGTATGTATGTACTTATGCACATACCCTGTGGGAAGGTTTAGGTTAAGTGTCTTCAAGTCACCGCTTTTGTCGACTACTTAGGCGATATTCGTGTATGTTCTGGCTTCCACATCCTTTTCACATGTTTTCTTGTGAGTTCGGATGTTAAAACACATGATACAAATAGTATGTGTTCTAGCATCCGAATTTAGAAGAAAACAATTTGGAAATGGACGATTTCAAACTTTTAGATTTTTTCGTTTTCACTTTTGCACAAAAAACTCGTATTCTTTTAACACGTAAAAAGAATACGAGTTTTTTGCTCAAAATCGAAAACGAAAAAATCTAAAAGTTTGAAATCGTAAATTTTTAAATTGTGCTTATGAAAGCAAACGAACGAAATTATGACTTATTAGGTCTAGGTGAGGGCCGGGCCTAGGGCGGCATGGTTTTAGGGGCGGCAAAATTGTAAGAACCCTAAGAATTAAAATTTTAATTTTCAGCAGTCGATATGTTCGAATAGTTGTCGGTTTGACTGACTGCTTCTTTAAATAAATTCAGATATTAAATTTTCGTTTTTATACCCTTTACCAAAAATGGAAAAGGGTATATATAGGTTTGTCATTCCGTGTGTAATTTCCATAATATTAATTTGCGACCAAAAAAATATATATATTCTGGGTCCTTATGAATAGCGAAGACGAATAAGCGATGTCCGTCTGTCCGTCCGTCCGTCCGGTGTACGTGAAATCGGTTTTCCGAAGCTCCCAGAAAAGCTAGAGACTTCGTTCTTGGACTGGTGTGTCAGACATGGTCCAACTTAGTTAGATTGGTATTGAAAATCGGCAAAATCGAGCAGACGGTTTCAGAGCTGGAAAACTGAAACTTGATTTTGCCATATAAAAGTCACTACCGAAAACAAATTTTTATTTTTTTTTAATAAATAAACCTATTTTACACTTCAGTACGACAAAAATTGGTATTTTAAATTAAAAAAATATTAAAAAAATTAAAAAGACGTTTCCAGGGTTGGAAAACTTTAACCTTTTGTGTTATGTAAAATTAACTATGTCTAAAATTATGCAGGGTATTTTCTCGAGAACCGTAAGAGCCAGAGACCTGAAATTTGGACACAGTATAGACCTTTAGCCGCTACAAGAAAAAATACATGAGAATTGGAAATTAAAGGGTGTTCCAAAACGAGCAACGAAAAATGTTAAAATCTCGTGTAATATACATACAATTGAATGTATGTATGTATGTATATACACTTGAAATTTGTAAGGTTTGTATTTGTATACAGACTACAAAAATTAACACTAAAATTTCAAAAAATTTTAATTAAAGGGTGTTCCATCAGTTAATGCAATTTTGACTATGCAATTTTGACAACTTGCTGTATCTTGGAAACCGTAAGAGCTAAACTCTTGAAATTTTCAAAAACGGTAAAACTAAAAATCAAAAAATTATAAAATCGCCAAACCGAAAAAAATCGCCAAAAACCAAAAAAAAATCGCCAAAATGAAAAAAGCACCAAATTAAAAAAAATGTCTACGACTAAAATAAATTGCGAAAAACCCGAAAAATTGCTAAAATGAACAAAATCGAGAAAATGAGAAAAAATCGTCAAAATGAAAAAAAATCGCCAAAATGAAAAAAAAATCGCCAAAATAAAAAAACCCCAAAAAAAGCAGAATAAAATCGCCAAAATGAAAAAAACCCCAAAAAAGGAAAAACTCGCCAAAAACAAAAAAAAATCGCCAAACCGAAAAAAATCGCCAAAAACCAAAAAAAATCGCCAAAATGAAAAAAGCACCAAATTAAAAAAAATGTCTACGACTAAAATAAATTGCGAAAAACCCTACAAATTGCTAAAATGAACAAAGTCGAGAAAATGAGAAAAAATCGTCAAAATGAAAAAAAATCGCCAAAATGAAAAAAAATCGCCAAAATAAAAAAAAATCGCCAAAACAAAAAAAACCCCAAAAAAAGCAGAATAAAATCGCCAAAATGAAAAAAACCCCAAAAAAGGAAAAACTCGCCAAAAACAAAAAAAAATCGCCAAAACGAAATAAAGCACCAAATTAAAAAAAATGTCTAAGACTAAAATAAATCGCGAAAAACCGGAAAAATTGCTAAAATGAAAAAAAAATCGCGAAAACGAAAGAAAATCGCCAAAATGAAAAAAACGCCAAAATTAAAAAAAAATCGCCAAAACGAAAAAAACAGGAAAAAATCGCCAAAATGAAAAAAAAAATCGGCAAAATTAAAAAAAATCGCCAAAACGAAAAAAACTCCAAAAACAAAAAAAAATTGCCAAAATGAAAAAAACCCCAAAAAACAACACAAAATTGCCAAAATAAAAAATTGCTAAAATGAAAAAAAAACCCTAAACAAAACATCGCCAAAATGAAAAAAACCCCAAGCAACAGAAAAAATATCCAAAATGAAAAAATCGCAAAAATTAAAAAAATCACCAAAATGAAAAAAAATTGCTAAAATGAAAAACAGAAAAAAATCGCCAAAATGAAGTGACAAAATTGCCAAAATAAAAAATTCGCCAAAATGAAAAAAAAAACCCTAGGCAAAAAAACCGCCAAAAGGAAAAATTCGCCAAAATGATATAAGTCTCCAAAATTAAAAAAAGCCCCAAAACAGGAAAAAATCGCCAAAATGAAAAAAGGCCTCAAAAACAGACAAAAATCGCCAAAATGAAAAAAACCTCCAAAAACAGAAAAAAAAAAATCGCCAAAACGAAAAAGAAGCAACAAAACTAAATAAATCGTTTAAACTGAAAAAAACTTCGAAAAAGCAAATAAGCCACATTAAAAAATGCTCAAAACCGAATGTACGAATGGAACCATTCGTGCGCGAGTCAAAGTCGCACTTTACTGAATTTTTTATACTCTTTACCAAAAATGGAAAAGGGTATATATGTATAGATTTGTCATTCCGTGTGTAATTTCCATAATATTCATATGCGACCCATAAAATGTATATATTCTGGGTCCTTATGAATAGGGAAGACGAATAAGCGATGTCCGTCCGTCCGTCCGTCTGGTGTACGTGAAATCGGTTTTCCGAAGCTCCCAGAAAAGCTAGAGACTTCGTTCTTGGACTGGTATGTCAGAAATTGTGCAACTTAGATTGGTATTGAAAATCAGCAAAATCGAGCAGACGGTTTCAGAGCTGGAAAACTGAAACTTGATTTTGACATATAAAAGTAACTAGATAACACAATTTTTTAATTTTTTTTGTTAAATAACTTTGGTAAAGGGTATATAAGATTCGGCACACCCGAATATAGCACTCTTACTTGTTTACATTAATTATGGTTTTCGAAAGAAAAAAATTGTGAAAAACTAAAATTGTTGAGTTAAGACCTGTAAGACCTATTAGGGTGCCTAGACACCTTCACGCCAAACATTGTTAGCAAAAAATTAGGAGTCCCTGTTAGTTATTCTGTGAGAAATGAAAAAATTGTTTACTTTACTTTTGCAAAAAAAAAAGTTCATGAAGAAATATTTTTTTCGACATAAAATACTAATGAGATTTTTTTAGTGGACTCTTAGCTAAATTATTGCGATATATAGTAAGGCGCTATCACTGAATTATCCGTTGGCCAAAAAGTGATGACACCATATTTTGAGAGCATACTGATTTTCGAAATCTTTGGAGATCCATAAAAAAGTTGGCCACCAAAATTGCCAAACTGAGTGTAGGGGTTTACATCCCTCTGGTAATATTATCGAACATATACTGTCAGGACCGTGCGGATTTTCACTCGTAATGCAGTGTAATTAAATATTTATAAATTTCATATTTAATTTTAAAAAGGTTTTCTTCATAGAGTAGGAGGGGCGGCGTGTCTCACGGGACCTGGGGCGACATCAAGCATAAATCCGCCACTGAATATATGTACATGACTTCACTTTCATGGAATTCAATTCTAGACTTTATAATGAAAAATGAAATATTCGGAAATATGCGCGAAAAAGGATGCATAGGTATATTGTTATTACAACAGATTGATTAAAAATTTAGTGAATTATTTATTATTATTTAAGTTCAGCAGCGTGATTCCGGTAAAATAATGAACTATGTCAATAATTGAAGAAATGGCAAAAATGACAAAAAATGACATATGCCATAAATAACTTGCCCTGGACGTAAGCATACCACGCGCAAGATATCAGATGCCACAACTTTCAGAGCGCGTTTTAAAAAATTTGATTAATCGAATCGTGCATGCATATTTATATTGATTTTGAATATTATTAATATTGAAAATGCTGAAAAATATGTATACTCGAGCCTAATGGACCTCATGTACATATGTATGTACATATATATTTTTTTTAACAAGCAGACAAACAACAAAATTCTGTAATGAATCACATTTCACAAAATCATACGATTACAGAAAACAGAATATTCAAAATATGAATATTTAATTTACTCAACATTGCGTTTAAATATTTTTTATTTTTTTGATTTATGTTGTACATGTTCGTACATGTTTTTGAAAGCTTTATTTCTTACATCTATACTAAATTACACATGTACATATTTATGAACATATTACAATAGCAAGAAAAGGGAATACATATAAAATTGTAGACGAAAACAAAAACATCCATTCATATGTAAATTATCATATATATGTACATACATATGTATGCACATATGTATATATCGTCACCTTAAATGCAAACGGACGTAACTACACTTTTATATTTTTTACAGGAGAAACAAAAAACGTTTCAAAGTAAATAATAATAAAGTGTTCTTGAAAATTTTCTTCGAAATTTACTTGTAGCAAGGATACTTACATATATGTCTTTAACAATTGATTTCCTTTTTATATATATTTGACATTTTATGTTAGTTACGTTCTTCGCAATAAAAAATAAATGCATTCGTAATTACGTTCATTTAAAGTTCTTTAATAAAGTCGCCATAATCAATCAAAAACTCGATTTCGAATTTTTGTGTAGTTACGTCCGTTTGCATTTTAGGCGACGATATGTACATACATACATTTAAAAAAGTATAGTTCAATTTGAATTATTTTTGTTTAATATTTATCTAATAATTCAAGGACTTTTTTAATGTACATACATATGTACATATGTATGTATGTATATGTATGCGCATAATTTTTTAAATAAATAAATCATTAACCTTTAATCGAATAAAGTAAATAAATTATCTACAATTATGTAAAATTCAGAAAAAAATCCACTAATTTCTTAATACATACATACATACATACATATGTACATACATACATATGTACATACATACATATGTATAATACTACGAGTGAGTGCATCCTGGAATTGTGAAATTCCAAAATTTTATTTTCAACAGCACCGAGAGAAAGCACACAAAACAAACAATATTTATTGTACGTGGTATAAAAAAGAAACGAAACAATAAATCGTCACCTAAAATGCAAACGGACGTATATTTTTTACAGAAAAAAAAACGTTTCAAAATCAATAATAATAAAGTGTTCTTGTAAATTGTCTTCGAAATTTACTTGTAGTATGGATACTTTATATGTTTTTAACCATTTATTTCCTTTTCATATATATTTTCAGCCTTATTTATAAAAATTATTAAGGTTTTTCAAATAATTTTTAAGAAAAATTTCGTATAAAAATTTGTTTTAGAAACCCTTTATAAAGTCTTAATAAGTTTTATAAATAAGGCTGTTAAGATTTTATGTTGGTTACATTCTTTGCAATAAATAATTCTGCCAAAAAAACCGACTTCAATGCAAAGATCTTCTGATAGACGAATATAAGAAGAAGTACGTGAAATATAAAATTAAATTTTAATGGGTGTGCCTCCGCCAATTTTTTAAATGCAAGGGTTTGTGTTTTTCAGAGCTCAGGATGTGTGTTAAATTTTGTAAAAATCGGTAAAGTAGAACCACGTAAAGTAAAATATGAAATTTTAATGGGCGTGACTCCGCGCCATTTTTTTAAATGAAAGATAGTGTCTATTTTAGAGCTCAAGGTGTGTGGTAAGTTTCGAAAAAATCGGTACAGTAGAACCACGTAAAATAAAATATTAAATTTGAATGGGCGTACCCCCACCCATTTTTTGAATTTTAAAATTTTGCAAAAACAAAAACCATAGGTGTTTCGAATATATATGTTTCGAAGCAATCAAATAAGTAGAATAGCATAAAATCAAATAATAAAATGTGTTCGTGACTCCGCCCAGTTTTCTTTTACAATGGGACCAATGGGATGCTATACCCTCTCAGGCAAGAAAATAGTTTTTACAATCGGTCTAAGCTGTACCGATAGTAAAAATTAACAACAAAAAAAAAAAAAAGAGACGAATTGATATCCTCCTCCTTTTTTTTTTGAAGATGGTTAATGACGTCGTAATGACGTCCGTTTGAATTTCTTTAATAAAGTCGTCATTTTTGATCACAGAGGTCTAAATATTTGCGTGAACATGTAGTTTGATAAAATGAACCATAATCAATCAAAAACTCGATTTCGAATTTTTTTTTAGTTACGTCCGTTTGCATTTAAGGTGACGATGTTTATATATGTATTTTCAATTTGGTTTTCATTCAAATGCTGTTGTTCCATTGCGTTCTTGAAAATCGCCCCACCCAAAAAAAGGGGTGTTATAAGTTTGTAGTGTGTGTCTGTATATGGACTCGGACAGAGTCCATATATGTACATACATAACACATTTTTGAGTGATCCATACAAAAATTTTCTAGACAAGTTGCTTGCTTGCATTGTGGAAACTACACATACGTTTTTTTATAAACTGCTTTGTTCAAGTTATAAATACGATGGAAATAGTAAGGGACGGCACTTTATACTTAATTTCTTCTTTTAGTTTTATTCCACTGTACAACATAGGACAAAATAGCAAGGTTCTATGGACAGATTTTTGGCAGAGAAGACAAAAATATGTGTATAGTACATGTAGGTATCTGTATTTGGAGAGTTCACATCAGGATCTTGTAGAATTTGGTCACTATGCATAGTGTTGTAATTTTTTCGACAGATATCGCACAGCAAAAATTTAATCAATGAGAAAATTTCTGAAGAAAGAATGGATTTGAAACCTATTCTGAGCCAATGAACATAAATGCATTTTGTAGTACATAAAGGTGCCCTTAATTATAAAAGTGGTCAAGTCATATATTTCTTTGGTCGAGATATTTATTAGATTACATTTGAACAAATCAAAAAATATTTCTGTATTATGCCACATTTTAATTTAGAGTTGTACTAGTCGCGATTAATATAAATTTATTTAATATTTTTTAAATATTTATTGAAGTTTTTTCAAGATTGATTTAATATTTCGAAGCAAAAATCCACATGACTTAGACCACTTTCATAATTAAGGGCACAAATGTCTCTTATTATTTTTAGCAGACAAAATAACAGCAAAGCTGGTGCTCTCGAATATAAGACAATTATTTATCAGTATCTGAATGTCTGAAAATTAAATTGTTTAGATATAAAAAACATTATCAGGGAATTTTATTCATAATTGCCCTCTATGTGAAAGTTTTACAGTGAATTGCTTTTGTTTTTCTTGTTCGTTTCCCTTTGCGCAATATATATATTAGGGATGTAACGAATGTTCGCATTCGCTTTCGCATTCGCAAATAATTCGCTTACTTTTGCTATTTGCATTCGCTAAAATGTATGCGAATATTTAAAGCGAATACTAAAGACAAAAATATTGGAAATATTTTCCAGTTTTTGAAAAAGAAAAGGCAGTGTTTGATTTGCGCGAAAATATTTTCTACTTAAGACTATTCTGTAAAAAATGGCAAGCACCATTCATTATTTCGTACAAAAAATTTGAAATGCAAAAATATTAACTAATCCTTCTTTGTTGTAAATTTTTTGCGAAACAAGTGCCACTTATATTATTTCGCATGAAAACTTAAAATGTTGAAGATATACATATTTCATGTTTTTCCCAAGATGAACAGAGCACTACTTCTGCAAATTTTTTTCATGATATGTATTTTGGTAGCATTTTACAGGAAATGTTGAACTTAGCACAAGGTCTTAAGGCCAAAGTACGAATGGGTTGATTGCCTAACATTTTGTAAATTTATTTTTAATTATTATCTATACTTATTTTAATATGATTTCATATATTAGGGATGTAACGAATACCAGTTTAGCGAATGCGAATGCGAAAACGAATAATACATTTTAATTTTTGCGAAAGCGAATGCGAATGCGAAAGCGAATGCAAATATTACAATACGTTAAAAAAGTCACATGAAAATAAATTTATGTAAGAACATGAAGTTGTGTTGTATACATAGATCTACTTGAGTCTTGAATTCAGCAAATATTTATTAATTTATTAGAAATAAAAATTGTTAAGCTTAAAGATATATGAAATCATATATAAGTATAGATAATAATTAAAAATAAATGTATATAGGCAATCATCCATTCGTACTTTGGCCCTAAGACCTTGTAGTACTCTATTCATCTTGGAAAAAACGTGAAATACATATATCTTTAACACTTTAAGTTTTCATGCGAAATAATATGAGTGGTAGTTGTTTCGCAAAAAATTTACAACAAAGAAGGATTAGTTAATATTTTTACATTTAAAATTTTTTGTACGAAGTAATGAATGGCGCTTTCCATTTTTCAAAAATTTTAACAGACTAGTCTTAAGTAGAAACTATTTTCGCGCAATTCAAACACCTTTTCTTTTTCAAAAACTGGAAAATATTTCCAATATTTTTGTCTTTAGTATTCGCTTTAAATATTCGCATACATTTTAGCGAATGCAAAAGCGAATGCAAATAGCAAAAGTAAGCGAATTATTTGCGAATGCGAAAGCGAATGCGAACATTCGTTACATCCCTATCATATATCTTTCAATTTAACAATTTTGAATAAATATTTGCTGAATTCAAGACTCAAGTGGATCTATCTATATAACACAACTTCATGTTCTTATACAAATTTATTTTCATGTAATTTTTTTAACGTATTGTAATATTTGCATTCGCTTTCGCATTCGCATTCGCATTCGTTTCGCAAAAACTAAAATGAATTATTCGTTTTCGCATTCGCATTCGCTAAACTGGTATTCGTTACATCCCTAATATATACATATATATATATATATATATATATATATATATATATATATATATGTATGTATATATACATATATATGTATGTATATATACATATATATATATATATATATATATATATATATATACAGTACTGTGCAGAACAAAAGCAACAAAAACCCTATTTGACTTAAAATTTAAATATTTTAGACATTTGATTATTTCAAGCAGCTTTTTTAACAAAATTTTGTAGGCATTCATACTATAAAACGAATTCGTATTTTAATTTTTTAATATTGATATTTCCTGAAAAATAAAATAACTAATTTAAGTTTAACGTTTATTAACGCACTAATAATCCCAAATTATTATTTTACTTAATTAGTAAAATAACTTTTTTATTAAAAATACATTTAAATTGATTATTTTGAGGGGTTTAGCTGGATCCTATGCGCATTTCACTGTTGCTAATGCAGATCATCAGGGAACCTTTACCCAAAAATCTTAGAACAACTAGAGTTATTATGTAATAAACTTTCATTTAAACAAATGAGAAGTTCAACAAATAACAAAGTTGAAACAAGAACTCAATAATCAACATGTTTTTTATTTTCTTACTTTACTACATTGGCTGACTTTTTTTCAGCTCTAGTTGTAGTTGTAAAAAGAAATTCCCAAAAATAAAACACTAATTATTAACTTGACTGCACCAGGTCAAAAATACTTGTGTGGCAACACTCTATTCTTATATAGCTGTTGTTGTTATTTACATTTATTTTCTTTACATACTTTTTACAACTACAACTAGAGCTGAAAAAAAGTCAGCCAATGTAGTAAAGTAAGAAAATAAAAAACATGTTGATTATTGAGTTCTTGTTTCAACTTTGTTATTTGTTGAACTTCTCATTTGTTTAAATGAAAGTTTATAACATAATAACTCTAGTTGTTCTAAGATTTTTGGGTAAAGGTTCCCTGATGATCTGCATTAGCAACAGTGAAATGCGCATAGGATCCAGCTAAACCCCTCAATAATCAATTTAAATGTATTTTTAATAAAAAAGTTATTTTACTAATTAAGTAAAATAATAATTTGGGATTATTAGTGCGTTAATAAACGTTAAACTTAAATTGTAGAAATTCCCAAAAATAAAACACTAAAATAACTAATATTCTCAAACCCATGTATCGAGATTGTGCAGAACAATAGCAACAAAATGGAAAATGTCATAATTACCAAAAAACTCTTTGATATATCCCTATAATTCCAAAGTCCAACAGGCTTAACAGTACTTATTAGTCCTTATACTAAATATTAAAATGCATTTCTCAATGTTATTGGTGCTGCTTGATTTAGCAAGAATGGGGAAGAGTATGTATTGCTGAACTTTCTAATATTTAAAAAATTAATCTAAAAACATTAGATAAGCGGCTGTTACTTATTTAAAAGTGTAATAAAAATATATTTCTAGTTTGCTGATGGATAGGTCGGCATAATAATTACGTATTGAGCAGTTTTGGGTACCACCACGAAAAACGTCCGCAGCTTATCATAGCTAAATGCATTTCAAATAATCCAAAAGCTCGTTTTCTGTTCCTAGTGAGGTTATAATATCTCGAAATCTTAGTGTGCATTATGGTACAACTCGAAACCGTGCCAGAGAAGGCAATTGAAAATGTTACATACTAAGAAAATACTATAGTTGACCAAGAGATAGATACTTAAAAAAAATCCAGGTAAATCTTGTATTTAGTTCATATAATTTTATTGTTTTTTTGCTTAAAACGGAGTTCAGTAGTACACACCGTAATTGAATCCTAATAAAATGGGAAACCGATGTTTTTATTGAAGAATTCAAGTTCCATATATGGAATTGGTATATCATCTCTTCAATGCGGCGCTTGCCTAGCAAACCTTTTTCGCCACGAAATGTTAAAATGAGTTTTAAGCATAACAGCGGTTAGGTGATTTTGATGTCTTATTTTCCGACGTATAAAGTTAGACCATTCCCAAAAATTTGTAAAAAAAAAAAATATCCTTGAAATAAAAATTATTTGGCATTTCGAGTGGAATATGACTCTTTTATGGGTGTTTCAATGCGGTAGTATTCCATAACATACTTGGAGGTTGGAAAACAAGTCAGGAACATTAATTTAATTCCAATCCTCGCTTTACCGACAAACGCAGTTTTCTCGATCGCCATTGCAAACCTCTTTGCAAGAATCCGAAGGCGTGTTTTCGGAAAATGGATCCTAAATTGCAACGAACACTTCAAAATTCCATTAACTTAGCCAAAATGTATTCCTTAATGCATAATAAATAATATTTGAGAATTTATCCACGTTGATATCCACGTATTATGAAAAAACTAAAGATTATACAAAAAGGATTAATTTGTTGCTTTTGTTATGCACAGCTTCATATCAAAGTCTGGACTATTTTCTACAACTTTCGAAACCCCAGTTTTTTTAAGAAAGATTTTATTCAATACGATACATAGGGCATATAAATGCAAATAAATTATGCTCAGAGTTTTTGTTGCATATGATGTATGTATTGTTACGTTTTTATTCTCTTTAAAAACGCTTTTCCGTAGATTCGAAGATTTGCAATAAATAAAAGACCCCAGTGTACTAATTAGGGTTAAGAATGATGCAACCTTTATTAATCAATAAATAAAACTTATACTAATCCAATTCAAGAGCTTAAATACAAACACAAAGTTTACTTCAATATTCACAACTGGTTACCACTACGCCTTCTTCGCTGTTGTATATACACGTCTCAGACAACCGGCTGCGCTAGTGTTGACACAATTCTGCTTTCTCTGTTGCACGTCACACACAAGACTCACTCTGCCGTCACTCACAGTTGATACACCAATAACAACTCTATGGCAGACTCTCACAGTTGATACACTAATCAGGACTCGCTGGCTTCACTTACACACGTTTATCAGCTTCCACTGCTCCCTTACTCTTTACTCAAGGGACTCCACAATAATCTCAAATCACAACAGACTCTAACTGTCACTATAGACTGTACTATAGTCTCTTCAATTTCCAACTCACGTATTGTAAAGCACAGACTCAAATATCAACTCACTGTTGTATCACAAATCACGGACTGTGCACAACTTAATTGTCAACTCACTTGATTAACAACAGACTTCTTATTAGCAACTGCACTTATTCGCAACTGAGCTTCTTCGCAACTGACTTATTCCCAACTAACTTTTGATCGCGACTGAACTGCTGTTGGATGCGTCAACCCATTTTTATACTTCGCACAACAACCACTAGAATTTTCATGCAAAGTCTAGACCGAATGATCATTATCTTCAATGTTGTTTACAAAGCGCGTAATTAAGTTCATGTGGTAACTATGTACATACGTGTGTATATGCATACATCATTAAGTGGTTGTTTACTTTTATTTCTGCCTTTAGTTGGAATTGCCAGGCATGTATGTATGTATGCATGTAGCTATGTATACCTTCTTAATAAGCAGACCCTTGTAGTTGTTGTTGGTTGTTTACGTTTAATCACGTATGTATGTGCTACGTATGTGTATATAGTTGTTTGCTATAGTGCTTGTATGTTAATACGAGTGTACGTTTAGTTATCTATTTAAATACTTCTGGATGTTTCTTTATATTGGCCCTGTTCGAATATTCTTGCGTAACACTTATTAATCTTGTCGACGGCCATTTCCGTAACAGTATATTCTGAAATAATCGTCTCCATTTATTTTTGCGGAGTTTGTTGCTTTTGTTTTGCACAGTACTGTATGTATATATATATTAGGGATGTAACGAATACCAGTTTAGCGAATGCGAAAACGAATAATACATTTTAATTTTTGCGAAAGCGAATGCAAATATTACAATACGTTAAAAAAATCACATGAAAATAAATTTGTCCAAGAACATGAAGCCCTCAGACCTTGCACTAAGTTCAACATTTCCTGTAAAATGCTACCAGAATACATATTAAGAAAAATTGGAATGAATTGTTCATGAAAATTTTTTGCAGAAGTAGTACTCTGTTCATCTTGGGAAAAACATAAAATATATCCTCTCCATTTTAAGTTTTCATGCGAAATAATATGAGTGGCAGTTGTTTCGCAAAAAATTTACAACAAAGAAGGATTAGTTAATATTTTTGCATTTCAAATTTTTTTTACGAAGTAATGAATGATGTTTTCCATTTTTCAAAAGTTTTAACAGACTAGTCTTAAGTATAAACTATTTTCGCACAATTCAAAAACTGGAAAATATTTCCAATATTTTTGTCTTTAGTATTCGCTTTAAATATTCGCATACATTTTAGCGAATGCAAAAGCGAATGCAAATAGCAAAAGTAAGCGAATTATTTGCGAATGCGAAAGCGAATGCGAACATTCGTTACATTCCTAATATATATATATACATATATATACATATATATGTATACATATGTATGTATGCATGTATAGATTTCAACCAGCTAACAGGTTTACTATCTTAAGTGTTACTACGTTTATACGCGCACTATTTGCAAATAAAATTATTTGCAAATAAATTAACTCAATGTTTATACGGCATAGCAAAAGTACACAAACTTGGTAGCACTTCTATGGAAAGCTTACTTATGTTGAAAAAAAAAATAGTATAAATGCACAATATATCAAATAATTGTTTGTTTTAATCGTCATTATTTGCTTCTATCCATATTTTTTGTTGCAATATTTATCCATTTATTGTTTTTTGTTATCAAACATTTGTAAGCGTGGCAACCTCAAGCATTTTATTTGCAAATAGTGCGTTAATCGTGAATAGTTTTCTGAATTAGTAAGTCGCAATAAAAACAATAATATGGCAACAATTTACTGTTTTATTTGCAAATAAGCCCTGTGTATAAACGTAGTATATAATAACAATGCTATGACAATTCCGAACGATTTAATTTCACGTGGAGTACAGAAAATACCCGTATAATTAAATTCATTTACTAATTTAATGAAATGGAAGTTGCAAACGAAAATCCCATAAGGTTCCCTGATTTGTTTGAATTTCCAAAAATTTGCAAAACGTATTCGAATTTTTTTTCACAAACATGTACACTTAGTTGCAAAACTCTACATACGACTTAATATTTCAAAAATAAATTACTTTTTAAAGGAAAATCATTAATTTTTTCAACTTTTTTTATTTTAAAGTAGAAGTAATTTAAATTAAATAAAAATACCACATTTGATTTCACTAAACAATATTAAACAAGCATAAAATAATAAAATTCAATATTTTATCCGATTGCAAAAGTGTACATACGATGTATTGTTGAGTATATTGTGTAAAATTTTTTTAAAATTTTAAAAGTTTGTGTGTCCGCTTTTTGATCAAAAGCTTCTCTAAGCCTTTTAGGTATCGAAGAAACCAGATCTTTAGTTGTTTTCGCCGATAACTTTCCCCATTTTTCCTTTAAAATTGTAATAATTTGATATAAGAGACTATGGCCGCTATTTTGACGCCTATGCTTCAAGGAAGCCCATAAATAATCGATCAGATTTAAATCTGGGGACTGTGGAAGATGTGGAAGCTTCGGTTTTACTTTATAAAGGAGCCATTCCTTAACCAGACTTAAGTTATTCTTGGGGTCATTATCATACATAAATATATATTTATCTTTAAGGCGCAATTTGTTCACATTCTATAAAAAAAAATATAGTTTTAAATATCTAAATTACCACGACGATCTCCATAATTCCATCAAAAAATTTTAATTCTCCAACCACATCAGTACTTATGCACTCCAACACCATTACGGAGTCCCAACCATGTTTGACAGCACTGCATACGTTTTATTATCCAAGTCAATATTACATTTTACCCATGTTTTTGGTCGTCCGTCGTTTCGAAATAGGTTGAATTTACGATAATCCGTAAAAGTAACTCTTTCCCAAAACTAAGATTTGTTAAGATGGACGTGTTTGTACTCCAGATCATATGTATATCGTTTAGTTTTATTTATGTGACTTACATATGTATGGTATTTTTCTGGCTATACACGCCTAACATCCAACTTTTTTTTAAGCAATTGCGAATTATATTATCATCTACAAGAATTTCATAATTATTTTTAAGGTCCTCTTTCAGTTTTGTGCTACTTCCGTTTGTATTTTTCTCAATTTCTCTCACAATTTTGAGCCTTAGTCTTGATGAAATCAAGCCTTGCTATTCGTCCCCATCGTGGAAAACTTTGATTCTTTTGTAATTTTAATGATAGACTTGATTGTAAATTTACAAAAATTTAAGGTTTGTTCGGTTTTTCTCATTTAATTCCCTTCATTTGAAATATTGATGACGAATTTTCAAACGTTGGTTGATATTTCCTTATTTTTCCCCATTTTTTCCAACTACTGCTAATAATCAAAGCAAAATTTAAGCAAGTGATATGTTTAGTCGATGTAGACAAAGAAGCGAAAATACTTTTAAAAGTGTAAAAGAGCGCAGATATATTGAAAATATTCCACGAAAAAGTCGAGAAAAGTTGTTAACAGTGAGAAAGGCAAGAAAAACTATTAAAAAAATAGGGAAATCCACCATTTACATGTTCCAAGTCTTAAAGAAATGCTAAAGGGGACACTACGGACATACTACGGACACACCTAAGTGGCAAGTCCATCCGAAAAGTTCTAAGAGCCAACAATTCTAACGGCAGCGTAGCTAGAAAAAAACTTTGATTTCGGAAGTTAATAGACAGAAGCGTTAGTTATTTGCAGAACTACATAAATTTCAGACTTCTGATTTCGGGAATAATTTATAATTTTTGGGTCAGCTAGACGGCTTATTGTGCGGCGCAAGCCACATAAATCACTAACTATTAAAAAATATAGGCCAACAGTAAAACATGGTGGTGGTTCTCTCATGGTGTGGGGCTGTACGTCGGCACTAGGAGTGGAAAAGTTGGTGTTTATATAAAGCACAATGGATAAACATATACGGGTATGTTCTGCATTCCACGTGAAAATTCCACGAGTGGAATTGCCATAAAATTTTTGTTGGAAATATGTAATTATAAAAACAATGCTATGGCAATTCCACTCGTGGAATTTTCACGTGGAATGCAGAACATACCCGATATAGTTGTCCATTCTTAGAGAAAATGTACATACCAGTGCTGAACAAATGGATAATATATCAATGGATATTAATTCCAACGTGACAACGACCCAAAACATATAACCCTGGACATTAAATTATGACTCTTTTATAATACCAAAAATCTGCCAATACCCCAACAAAGTCTCGACATGAGTCCTATTCAAAATCGTTGGGCTTATTTGGAAAAAAAAATCCGAGAAAATAACATTTTGTCGAAAGTGTGCGTAGGAAGATTATTGGAAGAAGAAAGGTATAAAAAAATACCTCAAAATTTCCGAAATTTAGTGGAATCTATGCTAATACGTCTGCAAATGGTCATCTCTAACAATGGATATAACACAAAACATTAAAACATAGTACGATGCTTTGATAATGAAAAATCTGTGTAAAAAATTCAAAAAGCAAAATAATTTTGTGACCTGATAAATAAGCGATTTTTTTATTATATTTTAAAAATTTCATAAAATAAAATTGTTTTTTTTTTAATTTTAATTAAAATATTTGCAGTTAAGGCTTCTATTATTTAATATTTAAAAAAATAAACATGAATTTTTCAAAGAAGACTTTTTTATGTAGCATTATTTTTGCAAATTTGTTGAGATTTGCATATGCAAAATATTTCTGTGAGTAACTGTATGTATATAAAACAGGATGTGTGTATGTATGTATGTATGTAACGTATGGACTCCAAAACGGCTGGGCCGATTTTGATGAAATTTTCAGGGAATCTTCAGAATATTCAGGCGGGTGACACTGTGAAGTCTGATTTTTTATTTTCGGTCTGCGGGCGGAGGGGCGTGCAAATTCCAATTTTCATATTGCACCACAAATGCCATATATACATATACATATATATTTATTTTTTTTTTGCGGTAAGGGGAGGGGTAGCGAAGCACACCGGGTTAAGCTAGTTTGTATATGAAAATCATATTTTATTTAGAAATAAACTGAAAATGTTTCGATCGCATGTAAACTTTCGTAACATGGTGTACAACAATGAACTTACATTCATACATATGTATACATATACAGTTGAACTTCTATAACTTGAACTTCTATAAATTGAAGTTTCTATAAGTTGAAGCAAATCGCATGGCAACATTTCTATTACTTGAACTTCCCTAACTTGAATTTCTCTCTAACTTGAAGAAATATAATGGTACAAAGCCTTGCAAAGTTTCTATAAATGGAATTTTTCCTTGCAAATATGACATTAAAATTACAATCACCTGACCAGTGTGTAATTCGATGCTTGAAAGGTCATTATCGAAATAGAATATTAAAAGAATCTATAAAGCGTGTAGAAGAAAATAGCAAAAGCGATATTAACTTACGATCTGCATCCGCATAACAACCAGTTGCACTCTTCAAGAATTTTTTGAAGTCCATAATGAGACTTCCAACGGATGATTGTTGATAATGCTCTCGAATCAGTATCGCACACTGGAATCACAATAGATAGTGATGAGGAGAACATAGTTGAAGAAACTGTTGCTCAGCCCTACAGGGAAGCTATGAAGAATTCGTTGAACAATTTGAATTTATATTTAAACAATAATATACAAATGCAAATACGAGTGACGACCACTACCAAGAACTACACAAATTATACAAAATTTTTATACAAAACAAAAATAAACAAAATCAGTCAAAAATTATTCAGTACTTTAATATAAAATAAATTATATACACGTTACCTATCAATTCTTTTATTAAAAGTAAAAAGGAATAAAAGTTAGTAAAATATATTTTTTTATTATATGTAAAACTTTCGAAACTTACTCCATAACTTGAAGTCTCTCTAATTTGAAGTTTTTTGTTTGGATAATGGGGATTCAAATTATAGAAGTTCAACTGTATATGTACGTATATATAAATATACACGAATGTGTCTATATACATACATACATATACATACATAGAAACATTTAATACATTTTATTATATAGGTTGTCGAAGGGAAATAGGTGTCTGATATGTATGGTGACTGCCGAGCCAAGCCTTCACCCAATGCCATACACGTCAATCTTTGTGTTCGATATGTTCGTAAGTTATTCGTGCTTTTGCTATTGTATATCTTAGGTATCATTGAAATACATATGTCAACAAAATGTAAACAGAATTTATTTAGTTTTTCATTTTATCTTTAATGGCTAAACGCTAAATAATAAAAATCGTCGATTCATAGCAGAGATGAAATCGTGAATAATTTTGTATGTACTATACATAAGTATGTACAGAGTGCAGCATAATGGCATTTTCTTTTCTGGAAAAATATGTTACACTTATTACACTTTTCAATAAAAATTCGAAATAAAATTATTTTCTGTTATATACATTTTATTAGAAACTATTGTACGATGCTTTGCGAGCTTAAATTTTTTCTTTAAACGAATGCTAAATTGTATTTTTTTTAATAAAAAATTAAAAAATTTTACACCTTTTCCAGAAAAGAAAACGCCATAAGTCAAGTCACCCCAACTGAAAAAAGGAAATTCATTCATTAATCATACAAAAAAAAAAAAATATCTCATTAATTTTAATAAAATAACAATAAATAAAAACTACATATTTATTAATATTTTAAGTTGTATACAATGGTAGAACATAAAAAAAATCTGGGCTCCGTTTCTCAAAAATATAAATTACAAATCTACAAGTAAAATACATACAAAACAACAACACTTTTACAAATTGTATTGTTGTTTTGTGTGTAGGTATTTTACTTGTAGATTTGTAATTTGTAGTTTTGAGAAACGGGCCCCTGGTATACAACAAATCAAAAAACTATGCCCTGAAAAGTTTTCAAGTTCTATCTTTGCGTGTAGAAAAGGAGTAATACAACACTCTTCACATGCTTAATACCACAACAAAACGCCCAAATTTGAACACTATTGAATAGTTATGGAACCATTTTGAAAAAATATTAAGTATGTAAGTAAAATATTAATAAGAATCAGCTGAAAACTTTGCTCATGGTTGAAAGGATTAATATGTATATCTCCCGATTGCACAAAAAAATATTGTGCATTCATTGCCAAACAACTACTAAATCATTAGTTCCAACAGTGTTTCATAATTACCCGTATGCTCTATCACGCCAAACTTTTTAAGCTCACGCTCAGTTGATTGTAAGAAAAAGTACTCACGCTAGCCAAGGCATGATTCACAACAAACAAGAGAGCGATACTCTCTCAACCATAATTAATAAGTGTTTTTATTTGTTTGTTATTTCCCTCTACTATTTCAGCTTTCTACTGACATTTGGTTAAAACAAAATAAAAACAAGTATGTGGTGGCTACGAATATGTTTTGTATGTTGTCGTGTCGTCGTTACGTCATTTTTGCAAACGGCATTGAGAGCTGATTGGCTGAAAAAATCGTACGATAAATTTTTCAGTAAAAACCAAAAGAAACAGTAAAACAGACGCAGAAATATTTTACTAAACAATAATGATTCGTAACAAAAACCAAAATACTTATCATTTACATACATACATATGTATGTACATATATATGTACGTATGTAGTTGTGTATGTATGTATTTGACTAAACGGTTTAATGAATCAACATTCGGCCAAAAATACTTACACACATTCATTCAACACACCACAGTGTTTTCTACACATCCCAGTAGGCCATGTCTTTAAGACCTGTTAAATGATGGGTACAAGACGAGAGAAAATCGTGGAAGACTTCAGCTCAAAGAAATCATTGACGAAATTTTCGAACAAATGGCCACGAAATCATGCCAGACTACACAAGCGACAATTTCCACCACAATATCGATTGTCGTTCACAAAATTTAAGTTCTTGAGCGGCAGTTTCACTCACCAGAACATATTTGAATAAATACTAGTACATACCAAACGGATGACACAATCTGTGTATGTATTAGTATCAACTTTAAACGCTTATAGCTCCCAAAAAACTGAACCGATTTCAATCAAATATAGAATCTGCACATATGTGTAGAAAAAGTTTCAAAACCATATAGGTATGTAAATTTTTTTCAAAATAGGTGCAGTAGTACCGACGTAAAAACGTGTTTCACACAAATGCATAGATTTTTTTGTTTATTTGATTTTCCCGTTTTATTTAAATAATTTATTTATTCATTTGCAATAAATATAGGGGGTATTCACAACAGTGTCTTAACTGTCCTAAGTGTCATAATGTCTTAACATTTAACATAGTTTAAAAAAATTGTTGTGGCTCAAACAAAAAGGTCATAAAGTAATAAGACTTTGTCAGCTATGTTTATTGTTTGTCATAACTACATGTAGAAATGCGTGAGAGTTTACCAAAGGAATTGAGAGAGAGAGAGAGTAAGCAATGTACAAAGGTGCTATACAGTGTTGTCAGATATGGAGATACCTCGCCAAACGCGGCGACGAATATTTGTTTTTGGCGATGAAATTTTTGAAATGGCGACTGGCGATTTATTTGGCGATATTTGAACTTCTTGGCGATATATTTGGCTATATTCTTACGATTTCAATAAAATAGAAAAAGTATTAAAAATGTGAAATTTTTATGTGAGGAATTTCTTCCACAACAAAATATTTCGTGCAAAAGATTCTAAATGTGCAATTTTTTATCTCAAACAAAATTTTCTGAAATTCATGAAATTAAAAATACATTATGGACCATCAAAATCTCATTTGGTGTTTATGAAATATAGTGGGGAAAACGCCCCTTTATAAATTGGAACCAACCTTTTGATAATGAAGCTCAAAAAATCCTCCACGAGTTCTCGTCTAAAGTGTATGATAACGACGAAAATAGACATTTAAGTAAACGTTAATTCACTTTTATCACAAGATTTAAATTATAATTTTGATGTTGGTGTTCAAGTTAAATTTGTCGTATTTAGATTGATCTTTTGGAATAAATTATTTTAAGTATTTTTTATACGCCAGAATTTATATGTTAATGTAAACACTTTTCTTAATTTTTCTTAAGCAATATGATTTTTATGTTTTCCGATAGACGTTACGTACTGAACATAAAATTTAACAATATTGACAATGTAATTACATATAAAATAAAAATATTTTTTGTATCTACAATTTAATGTTTTATTATATTGGCTATATTCGACAAGTCATTTGGCGAGGAGGCTGAAAACAAATCTGACAACACTGGTGCTATAACCAAAATACAAATAAGTACAATATTTTTAATTGTAAATTATGAGGGGTTGCTCACAGCATTATATTTTTTCGTGTTATTACTTTAAAACGTTTTAATTTATGAATACCATCTGAATACCCCAATAATCTATTGGCCAATTATGATTGTATTACTATTAATAGTATTGTGATAAAAGAAAGGTGTTAGAAGGTACCCTTGTTATTATTGACTGACTTAGCTGGGATTCGAGGCTGCGTTGTGCTACAGCATCACCTAAAACTTTGTCAATAAGAGGCAATATATTTATGTGTTTGATTGAAAGCAAAACAAACGACTTATCATCAACAAAGTCAAAATTGTTTAATTGAGAACAACATGCAAACATTGTCATTCAGATTGTCGTGACGACGGTTTTCTTTAAATTATCAAATAGAAAACTAAATAACAGAGGATAAGGCTCAGTTTACATCTGGCATTTCTTGTGTGTCATTTGCCCAAAAAAGCGTAACCAACTAATTACTTATGAAAAACTGTTTGATTTGATTGATTTTATTAGTAATTAGTTGGTTACGCTTTTTTTACGCTTGTGTGGCATTTGGCACACCGATGTAAACCCGGCCTAAAGGTACGGTCACATTTGTGAAATATTTGCCCAAAAGTAGCAAATATTTCTTTGTTGTAATGTGACCACAAAATATTTGGTAGGTGCAAACAAGTTTGTGAGCAAACAAATTTGTTTGGTATCAAATAAAAATGCTTCTAATTTGACCATAGTGTGACCACTCTCTGTGAAATATTTGCCACTTTTTTGAGAAAATAATTATTTGATCTTACAAAGTTTTTGTAAGAACAAACAAAGACAAATAACAGCTGTTGCAAGCAGTGTGGTAATTGTTAAAAATAAATTACCAACATTTCAATAAAATCACCAAAAACTGCAAATACTTGAATAGACTTGAAATAAGCTCAAGAATTACAAAAGCGAAATTGTGTATCATGCCATATGTTTTTCATTTTTTTTGCAGAACGGTGTTTTACTGCTGACCTTATATTTCGCAAATGTTTCCTTGTTGTCCATTTACTGTAAGGAAGTGAAGAAAAAATTAAAGTAAATAAATTGGACAAGTTTCGTTCATATCCAACCCGCATTATATATGTAAACATAAAAGCCATTTTCGAAAAAAAGCAAAAGACGAAAAAATGTAGAAAGCCTTCTTTTTTAACCGACTTCAAAAAAGGAGGAGGTTATCAATTCGGTTGTATTTTTATGTGTGTCCGTCCGAAAAATCGGTTTTTATAACTCCACCATTTATGAACCGATTTTGAAAATTTTTTCTGCTTTTGGAAGAGGCTGGTGAAGCGCTTTAAAACATAAAATAAAATTTGTAAATCGGATATATAAAATGTCCGTTCAAAAAATCGGTTTTAATAACTTCACCATTTATGGACCGATTTAAAAAAAATCTTCACTAAAGACAGATTTGAAACTCATCCTCTGTTTGGAAGTCGGTGTTTTTTTGAAAGAATTATTTATTTATCCTCAGATTTGTCCACTTTACACTTAAGTCTACAACACAATATATTCCTTTAAAATATTCATTGATAATTCTCCATGCGCAGTCCCGTATGGATTTACCGTGGTATGCTTAATTTTAAATTCGATCGATTTATTGTTATAAAAACAGAATAATATGTATATCAGCCATTTAAGCTTCTCTATTTACTAATTAAAAAAACGCCGTAGTTGTTAACACTGAGAAGCCAACATAAATATTCAAAACAGCTGTGCGATTGAAAATAAAATTTTTTTTTTTTTGTGATGAACAATATGGAGGTAGGTTTATTCATTTATAAAGAAATTAATATATGTATATAAGTATATATAAGCTTCAGATGAAGCATACCACAATAAATCTGTACGGGACTGCGCATGGAGAATTATCAACGAACATTTTAAAGGAAAATATTGTGTTGTAGACTTAAGCGTAAAGTGGACAAATCTGAGGATACAATTCCGTGGGTATGCTGCCAGAGCGAAGACGAAATCAGGCCAGGGCATTCTGGAAGCTCCTAAACGGAGGTTTTATAATGCCATGAGTTTTGTGGGTCGCGCGGAGGACAAGCAGACACAGCAGACGGTTTCAAACATTGTTTTGAGTGTAGACGAGGAAAATGATTGCTGTAAGTGTGTATGTATGAATAAATGTGCATATGTATAATAACATTTTTGTGTTTCCTATATTTGCTATATAAGCAATAATGAAGCATCAATTATTAATTAAATTGTTTACCAATCTTCCATATCAATTTTATTTATGACAAAACAAATTTATATTTTTTGACTGTTTGATGAAATAAATTACTATAGAAAATATTTGTTTCAATGTGACCGCAAGGAAAACATGTTTGACGCAGTTTGTATTTCAAGCTGTTTGCTTGTTGTTTGGCAAAACAAATTTCATGAAATATTTGATCCTAATGTGACCATCAAACAAACTTTAAAAAAATTTCAGGCAAATATGTGCAAACATGTTTGAAGCAAATGTTTGTCAAGTGTGACCGTAGCTTAAGTCATACAAGAATCATAGATGACTGTGTCGTGGAATGCAGTCTGGCCAACTGGGATGTTACAAGTGTGTGTGGGTGTGTGTTTAATTTAAACTTCACAACTTGGTTGAAATTCATTTACATATGCATGCATTATTTTTTTTAAGTGTTGTTAAGAATTTGAACATCGTCAAGTTATATATAGAAAAAATGGGTTAACTTGTTGTTTGCTATTCTTACGGCTGTATGCAAAAACGTCCATGAAAATAGTTTCGATAAAAAATGAGAAATAACGTCCATGAACATTACTTCAAAATAGAAGCCACTATTCGCCATACCGAGAGAGAGGAGTCCGGCCCAAGGCGGGCAAGGAAGAAAATCTTTACTCAGTGCAGCCGCTATTCGACATACTGAAAGAAGAAAAATCTTTAAATCTCGTAAGGTTAGAAATATCCTTAGTTTCTAAAATTTGGAATGATTGTTTCATTAACATAGAAAAAAATATATAAAACGTTAAAACAAATTAATTTACTACGAGTATGTCTATATTGTCGACAAGTAGTAAAAATTACTCTTTACGGTTTATCAATAAAGAAACAATAAAAAAAATCAAAAGAACTAAATGAAAAAACGGAAAAACAGAAAATGAATATGTAGTTTTATTTAATTGTACAACTACACAATATAATCTTTTCTCATATTCCATTTCATTAAAAATGCATGTGAAATAGCTGATGTTAACAAACAAACTCTGCCCAAGTGGTTACACATGGGCGTTGATGAAGTGCGTGGAGGCACAGAAAAATTCCAGTATTTCCCCCAGTTAACGTCCAGTTTAATTTTTCTTGTCTTATTTAAAAAGTCACAATAATTAATAAAAATATTTTATTCTATAAGAATTGAAAATATGTATTTACTTAACTTTTAAGCCCGATTAAGAAATTATTCCTGATTAAAAAACAAAATATGTATTAATTTTTTTAAGTAGGAAATAATGTCAACCGGATGCTACATACTTTTCGAAAACGAAATAATGACCATGGATATTCTGAGAGTATCGCTGAAATATTCTTTGGCGTCATGGAGCCAAAAATGTTGAACAATATCTTTGTTTAATTGGTGATAACTAGGGCTAGGAATTTCATGCAAATGCATGTTTTCACTGGGCATCATAAAACGGAAACGGTTAAGTTATCTTTGCGAATCGTGAAATTTCCTTTGAAATGGCATTCAATCGTTTTTGCATATTTTGCATATTTTGCTAAAAATACTCGTTTTTGCATATTTTTGCGCATATTTTTCAATAAATGCATGTTTTTTGTGCATATTTTTGCTATTTTGATTAGCATCCATTTGAAAAAGTAAAACGCTCCTGATACTTAGTGCGACATCTTCTGGTAAAAGTTGACACATAATTTGTTACAAAATATTTACCTGAATCACCCTGTTGAACTCTAAATTTTTATATTTACACAACATTTTTATTGTTTTGTTCGGGAATTCGCTGAAAATTTGTAACTTTACACAACATAACACATTTTAAATGGAAAGTGAGTTGGTTTTGAGATTTTTTCTGCAAAATTATGGAAATTAACGGCCTGGCTCACGATGTCACGAGAAATCGTTCGATCGACAACTTGTATTGCAAACAAAAATAAATTTTCTAAAGTTATTGTTGTTTGCAATACAAGTTGTCGATCGAACGATATCTGGTGACATCGTAGGCCAGGGGCCCGTTTCTCAAAAACTACGAATTACAAATCTACAAGTAAAATACACACAAAACAACAATAAAATTTGTAAAAGTGTTGTTGTTTTGTGTGTATTTTACTTGTAGATTTGTAATTTGTATTTTTGAGAAACGGGCCCCAGGCCGTTAATTTAACTAAATTTTTTGTTGTTGAATTTATTGTTTTGTTTTTCTTTATACTAATTTTATATGTAGATACATATGTATATTAAATGAATTGTTTTCTGGCTTTTTTTTTTTTGTAAAATTGTTTTTAAATAAAATATTAAAAAAATATTTTTAATTGCATATTTTCTGTGTTTTTAGTGCATATTTTCAAATTTTAAGTGCATGTTTTATGCGCATATTTTCGATTTTTTAGTGCATGAGATTCCTTGCCCTAGTGATAACATACCATTTTCCTTCAAAATCTATTTTTTTCATTCATTAAACGATTCGTCTGATTGTTATTTTCAGGCTTCGCTTCCAAATTTCTAATCATATTTTCTTTCTTAGATTGTGGAATACGTTCTTAAAAAAATTTTTAATAGAACTTTGTTTCCGACTGAGACCATGTACATTTGTTAGTTTTTGGCATGAGGCAAGCGTAAGTAGATGCGCTCCAAAGAATGATTTGGATTCCCAACTAAAGAATGAGCCCCCACAGTTGCTAAAAGGCATATTTGATATGAGGCGGAAACTAATATCGGTTTAAATTTTTTAAGAACGTATTCCTCACTCTAAGAAATAAAATATCGATGCATAATCGCCGGAAAAGCTTAAGCGACACATTTTTTTTTTACGAAAATCGATTATTTGCGATTTTTTATCACAAAATTATATTCGAAAATTATAGTGTGTTTCCACCTGCATGATTTATACAATCTCTACGAAAACTCGAACAACAAATCACTTACAAGCTCGGTGGAAACACTTTGAAGTGATTTACTCAAACCTACTTGATTTAAAGTTGGGGGAAATATACTATTAAGCTTTTTTGGCGCTTATGGGACGATATGATTTGAAATTTTCAAGCGGAACCTGAAAATAAAAATACTACCCTAATGTATGTGTTGCACACTGCGATAATAATTCTAGACTTTTTAGATGAAAGTTTTCATAGAATTGTTTTATTTAAAAAAATCAAGTAACTTTATTTTTTACTAAATAACTAATAAGCCGTTGACGTGGAATTCATGTACATAAGATTCCAACCCAAATTGGACTAACCTTTTTAACCGACTTCAAAAAAAGGAGGAGGCTAACAATTCGTCTCTATTTTTTTTCGGTGTGTATCTTCATAACTCAGTACATTTTAGACCGTTTGTAATCATTTTTTTTGTTGTCTGAAAGGGTATACCTTCCCATTGGTGCCATTGTAAAAAAAATTGGGCGGGGACACGATCACAATTTTTTTATATAATTTTATGATATTCTACTTATGCTGCGAAACCTATAAAGCACCTTTGGTTCTTGTAATTACACAATTTGAAAGTTAAAAAAATGGGCGGAGTTACGCCCATTAAAACTTATAATATTTCACGCGGTTCTACTTAACCGATTTTTACGAAACTTACCACACAAATTGAGCTCTAAAATAGACAAAATCCTTTATTTAAAAAATGGGCGGAGTTACGCCCTTTAAAATTTTTGTATTTTATTTTACGTGGTTCTACTTTACCGATTTTTAAAAAACTTAACTTAACTCACCCTAAGCCCTGAAAAACACACAATCTTGCATTTAAAATAATGGGCGGAGGCACGCCCATTAAAATTTAATTTTATATTTCACGTACTTCTTATATTCTTCTATCAGATCTTTGCATTGAAGTCGGTTTTTTTATGCAGAAAAAATTATTTTATATTAAAAAAAAACCATTTCGCAAAACTTTTGATTCTCACAGTAATGTCAGAATTGTATTGATTGGAAGTTGTCTATTAATAAATATCGCGGTTATACTCTTTGCATTTTTTTGTTTTTATTTAATTCCGAAATACATTCATATGTACATAAGTAGATATTTAAACTACACAATTTGTGTATGTATATATTTATGTATACAGATTTTGAAAATTATTAGATGAGGAATGAATTTTTGTATTAATACCTGTATGATATTAGCAAACGGCATTAACTGTTTCAGAATTTCCAGATATTTTTGTTTACATTTATTAGCATTTTTTACAGTTTGTTTCGTGAATAAATATATAACAATAACAAAATATCTATAAATAATTATTAAAACACGAAAAAATTAAATTACATTTACGACTTTTTTAACCCACTTCAAAACAGGAGGAAGTTTTCAATTACCTGTCGTTTTTATTTACATATTTATTATTGAATTGTTTACTTTATTTTATTTATATATTAAATCCGCTGAGCCCGGAAAACGTTGTGTTTTGTCTTATACATACCCAGCGGGAAAAAGGAAGGATGCCTTCTAGAAGGCTTCTATACTCCTTATTTTAGATATACAAGGCCTGCTTGCTCCATTCCATGCTCGCTTTTTTTTTAGCAGATTAATGATTTTGCTTTTGCTTTGGTAAAAAAAACAAAACAAAAAATATTACTCCTTCTCTTCTCCCTTCTCATGGACAGAGCTGTTAAATTTCGATTACGATTAGTAATCAATTAGATTACATCTTAAAAAAAAGAATTGTAATAATTATATACATAATTTCCTTCAAAAGAATTGCTGATAAATAATTGATTACGATTACTGATAATCGAAAAGTAGTCTGACTTACTTAAAATTACTAAAAATAATCAAATGCAATCAAAAAGTAATCCGACTATTTTCCAAGACTAATTTTGATTCTTAATAAATAATCAAAAAGAATCAAAAGTAATCCTTAGAAGTAATCGGAATATTTTTTGTTGACTTTTAATTCTCTTTGATTATTTTTAGTAATTTTAAGTAATTCAGATTATTTTTTCATTATTAGTAATCGTAATCAATTAGTAACCGTGCGAAACTGAATATAATCGTAATTTTTTTTTTTTTTTTTTTTTTAGGTAGGACCAGCACTCAGGGGATAACCGCTACTCATGCAATGCATTGTGCTAGAACTAGGAAAATAGGTTTTGGAGAGGAGGATAGAGGGAGTTGTGTCTGTGGACATTCGATTTAAACTTTCCCACGTTGAAAGTGACAGGAAACACTTCCGCAGGTAGATTATTCCACATACGAATAGTACGGCTAAAAAAGGAATTTTCTCTGTAATGCGTAGTGCGATTTATTGGCCAATCGACCACAAAAGGATGTGCCCTGAATGAAGCTCGTTTTGTGCGTAAAAATGTACGGGTTTCAGGAACAAGTTCCCTAATTTCATTAGAACACATTCCATTGTAGTAGCGATAGAACAAGGAAATGCACCCCACATTGCGTCGATGCTCCAATGAGTCAATAGAGTTGGATACCCTACTGTCACTAGTGAGCTTCTTCGCCCTCTCCTGTACGTGGTCGAGCAACCCCAAAATAGACTTTGAAGCGCCGGCCCATACATGAGAGTTGTATTCCATCTTCGGTCGGATATAAATGGTATAAATAGTAAGAAGATCAGATGGAGTGAAGTATTACTTGCACCGTTTTAAAAATCCTAGGCACTTGAATGCTTCTTTTGAGACCTGAAAAATGCGTTCAGTCCAACGAACATCACACTGAATTTTCATGCCAAGAACATCAAGAGCTTTCGATTCCTTAATATTTATACTTCACCTTAAAAAAAAAAGTAATCAAATTAGTAATCATTACGATTACTAATCATTACTTAACAGCTATGCTCATAGAAGATATTAGATAGGAACCCAGCAAAAAATGAGACATTACCATGAGAACTACTTGCAATATAATGTCTTACTTTTCTGATTGCCAAATTTCATTACTCGGTTACAAACCACCACATTACATAAAATTAAAAAAAAAATATATGTAGAAGTTGATTGATGAGAAAAATTATTTTTTTAGTTTTAATAGATTACGTGATTACATGTTGCCAAGTAAAAGAAGTAAGTATGTAATTCTCAAGAATCTATTATTTTTGTCTCATGCCTTGTTAAAATCATTAAGTTGGTAATCCAGTATGGAAGAGCTTCCACTAAAAATTATTAATTCCATGCCAGATTACCTTTTTTGAAATTTGTTGCTGGGAATAGTAATTGAATCAAAAAAATCCTAGGCAGAGCTTTAATAATGCCTTAAGTAATAATGTCTTCTGAGTTTTCCCGCTGGATATGTACAAAAGCAATAAAAATGTGTGCTGTGTATAAGTGGCCGCTTATTGGATCAAAAACAAAACAAAAACCTAAAGTGTTTAAACAAATAGACGTAGCTTTATAATTCTTGTTTATGATTCTATTGTAACTTCTAGAAAATGCATGTATTAATACTTTTCAGTTACTTGCTGAATTGTTATAGGTACAAAATGCTAGTGAAAAACTAAATTATATTAAGGTCAAAAAGAATTTTTTTGTTGAAATGCAAATATCTTCAAAACCACATTATAAGTATATATATGTATGTTCCTTTAACTGCCATTGGTGCCAAATAAAATCACATGAGATTAAGGCAGATTATTATTATCATTTTTGGCTTAGGAAAAACTGTGAGACGCTTAAAGATTTTAAGGGAAACATTGTCAAGTCTAAACTAGTTAGTGAGTGTAGGAGAGCACTCAACACAAACGTAGTGTCTGAATATGTCGGGGTTCCTGGTCACTTCAATGTTGAGGGAAATGAAATTGCCATTTTTCACATTTAATTTTGTGAGGATAGGTAATAATAATACAAATTTTATTTGCAAAGATTGTATTGTACCTTTTCAAGGCCGGCTATTGTTTGAAGTAGTAATTGAAATTTATTGTAAAGCAACTGAACAATGAAACACAAACGCACAAAGTCGTTGTATAACATTTGAATAGACAGTTTTGTCAAGTGTGCAGTATTTTTATTGTACAACTCATAGTGTACCATACTTTATTTCACCATCTCAAAATCTAATAAAATATTAATGGCCTTAATAATTTTTATAAATAATGCTGTAAGTGATTAAAAGATATTATTATTTATTGTTTACAGGCCAACCTAAATTAGAGCGTCAAGCGTTGCGTTAACAGCAGGGTACGTATTTTCAGTACATTTAAACACACAAAATATTATTTGCATATACTGAAAATACGTACCCTGCTGCTAACGCAACGCGTGCCGCTCTAATTTAGGTTGCACTCTTAAAGTATAAGATTAATAAATTATAAAAATTAGAACAGCATCACATGCGAACTAAAGCGCTCAAAGAATCTATAAACAGTATTTCATTTCATTTGACACTATTGTCAATCGGTATGCAATAGTGAAATTTGCTTCGACACTGCAATTAATATTGCACTTGCTTGGCTGATAAACAAATGCTGTTGCAGGAAATAACAGTTTTGGTGTTCTCATAAAATCAAGAGCAATAAAAAAGAAAACAACTCAGTAATGTATGTGCATCATGAAGATTATGCAATCAAATGTTTTATGGTCACCTATAGCAAAGACTATAAATATATAAAGATGTTCCACGTAGAACATTAAATGAAAACTAAAATTGTTTGCGTTTATAGATGCTGTGGGGGAAGTAACAAGGGAACGAAACCACAAAGAGAGCACAAAATTTTTGAGCATTCACACTTATATAAATATGTATGTAGTAATGTTGTATGGCATACAATGTATGCACACACATAATTGAAGCTTATAGAGAAATTTAGTTGTGTGTGTGTTATATTTCTTGTTTAAAGCGCAGTCAAGTAGGAGCAAAAATATGAAATAACTAAAAGAAGTTTCTTGTTTTGATACATTCATGTGCAAATAAATCATGAAAATCAAATGCGACCGATTGTGTTATTGTAGGGTAAAAATACGTGTTTTATTGTTGTAAAATTAAAAATAAGTTGATTCGCACCGAACTATAATTATTTTATTTAGAAATTTCAATTATATGTACTATATCAATTATATATTTCAATTACAGTGGAATCTCTATTGAGCGGACACTGAAGGGACCATTGAAATGTGTCCGTACAAGGGAACTGTCCGGTCAAGAGAAAACTAAACATTTAAATAAAGCGCTGCTGGGACCTGTCAAAAGTGTCCGTCTACAGGGGGTGTCCGCCTATAGGAAGTGTCCGTTAAGGGAGATTCCACTGTATTATCTGTTTCTTTATCATAATTTTTAGCGTGAACAAACATTTCTGAAGGATATTACAAAACTTGTGCTGGTTTAATTATATCCACACGACATTTAGCGCAAGTAATTCGTTGAGCTACATATATAACCAACAAAATATCGGCTTGATGTTAACTCTATTGGAACATTATTAGAGTTAAAACAATCTGCATCTTCATTAAAATAATCTTCATTTTCATCGAATATGTTTGTTACATTAACGTCAGGTGTGCGACTACTTTCTGCTGTACTTCGACTTCTTTGAGTATCTTCTAAAATTGTTTGGAACTCAATAGGTAAAAATATCGCATCGTCGTTTGCACAATTTGAAGAGGTACTAAATTGCGTTATTTTAAGAGATAGCAGTTTAGCTACTGCGACATTTAATTCATAGACCGAAGGATTTTTGCAGTGTCCGCCCTTGGGACGTAGGTATATATGAAAACAAGTTTTCCAATGGATCTTGATTAAAATGGCTCGTTAAAATGCATATCAAATTTGAGTTTTCCGCAAACAATTCACGATAACGATAAAATAGCTCTCGTAGTTTGAATTAGGCCATCAATTGAAAATATTTTATTTCCTGCGTATTCAACCTGTTTCATATAGGTAATTAGCTCTTCGAGTAATTACCAAGTTGTGCTTTTCGGCTTCAGGGGCTTTGCATCGTTAAAATACATGCTGTTTAAGCAATCAAAATAGCTATCGAGTTTTTTTATAAAAGAGCACGTTGAAGTGGCTATTGTTGCGGAACTTCGCGTAAACTGGCGATTTTCATTTACAGATTGGATTGCAGCAGCAACTGAATTGCTTAAAGTTTGGACAGCTAGGCCAACACGCATCTTCTGAAAATTATTTGGGTTTATGTGCACCGTTGTTAATTTTGTCATTTTGGTTACTTTTCCATACTCCAACTCGAATATTTCTCTAACAACGTCGAATCGCGCTACGCCATGCAGTGTTTTAAAATCGGCTTTGATGAAAGCATTTGTTATGGATTTGAAAATATGGGGTACGTCGTACATCAGGTAAATTTTTGCATTTTTATAAATAAAATAAGGTTTTTCACAAGATCCGCCTAGCATATCATAGCATTTTATATTATTGGGTCCTTGATCACACGTAAGCCCACGCACATTTAGTCCCATTTCTCTTAAAATGTCAAAGTTTGACTCCACAAGTTTTTTTAGTACATCACCTTTTATTGAACTGGAAGTAACAAAATAGTTTAAAACGAACTTCCAACTTTTTACAACTCCTCTTATCATAAAAACGCAAACTTGGGACCCCATTTGATTCACTCGTTCATATCCTAAATCGACAACTCCATCTATAACATCTGCACATTTATTATAAGTAAATTTTTTTCTTATAGATACTTCATCAAAAATTAAAATGCATTCTTTTTCAAAAGGTTGCATCTTTTTCACAGTTTCTGTGAGCGCATTGTATATAGTTACCTGGCTGCAAATTTTTAATGCTACTCCATCCACTAAAGGATGAAGGACTTTGAAGGTTCAATTTCAATATATTTCTTAAGAACAAGTATGTGGAGGTTGATCTTTAAAATATACTTTGAGAAAAGCTTATCTCATGCTCTTCCCAACGCGCATTTGTCCCTCTATTTATCTTTAGGAGCATTTTGCAAAATGTTTTTCTTTTGGACTTATATTTAAATTAAATAAGTAAATTTATATTCGGTGCGAATCCATGTATTTGCAAAAGTACAACAATAAAATACATATTTTTGCCCTATAAATAGACAATCGGTAACATTAAATTTTATGTAGCTTATGTCCATACACTTATGCATATGTGCGAAAACACAAGTTCTTTTTGTTTGTGTAAATTTTTTCTTTGCTTTAAATTAAATACACACATCCATTCATACTTACGCATGCAAAGGCACACACACATGCATGCGTATCAGGGAAGGAAAATGACTTCTTGGATTTTGTACCAACTGTGAAAACAAAATGTACTTTTTGGACCATGACGGTACTATTTTCTTTAATATTTATTAATAAGAACGGAAACGTAAAAAATGTGTAACAATTCAGAAGTAAACGATAAAAAGAAGAAACTTAACAAAAATTCAGTATAAAAAATAACATAAAAAAATATGAAATATTACATTCATAAGGGTACATTCGTAGATTAGACTTATTGGAGATCGGTTATTTTACAAATTTTGGTTATTAACAGGCCTGTTATTTTCATGCACTATACAATCTAAGTTATGCGCATAAAAAATGCTCGATAAAACCTAAAACACACTGTTGAAGTAAGGGAGCGATATGTAGTTAACAAAAATAAATATAACCACAGCCAAGGCGCGTTCATGTACGAGGTGCTGTCAAGTTAACAGGTACAGTTAAATTTCTAGACAGATTTTTTGTTGCAGAATTGACAACAGTATTGCGAGAAAAACATAGAAGCTGACCGTTTAAAATTAAACACACACAAACAAATTAAAAACAACATAGGCAAAATTAATGTTACCATATAGTGAAACATTGCCATTTTCAAATTGTACCAAGTAACTCGCGGTAGTACCACGGTACCAACGAGGTCAAAAATGTACCATAAAAAGTACAATTGTACCATGATTTCCATCCGTGATGCGTATGCAGATGAATAGCGAAGACTTGAGAATAATAAGTGCTCTGAGAAAATAAATTACTCTCTTTGAAACAAATGGATTTAGTCAGCGTGACCATATTAGCTTATTTTGAGCTAAATTTAGCTTATTTGTTTCAGATTTAGCCTTAAAATTTTCATTTAGCTCTTAGCTTATTTTTTAGCTTTTTTTTTAAACTCATTTAGCTTTTTTAGCCTTTTTTTAGTCTAAATTGCGTGTTCTTTAAAAATATATTAAAAACATAAACAACTCATAAAAATTATAATTTTTTAGCATTGTAAAATAGTTTACAAAAAATACAAAATGTAAATTATACGACAATTTTATAACATAAATGGAAAGAAGAAAAATAGTAGATAATGGCAGAATGGTTAGAATTCCAATGGAAAAAGTTAAATTCATATTAGTGGCCAAAACCCTTTTTAATTTTTTTGTTTATAAAATTATTTAACTTGAGTTGAACGTTCATTCAGCGGCATCAATTAACTTAAAACAAAAACCTGAAATAGCCTTAAGCCTGGATAACACTATGTACCGATTTTCGTCGGGCCACCTCAATAAAGTCATAAGTAATAAGCCAAAATGGCATTATTACTCAATTAATTCTGGAATAAGTCTATATGGGCTTATTACCAATGTAGTATGGCGCAATTGTGTCCTTGTATTTCAAGTAGTCGATAAATTAGAGCAAAATCTTTACTTATGACTTTATTTCACTGATCTGACGAAACTCGGTACATTGTGCAGATAGTGTGATCCATGTTTTACCTGCAATAGCATTAATTCACTTAAAAACCTTTCGTATTTTAGTATAAATGTTTTTACATTTTTAAAAACTTTTTAAGATTATTTGGGGGAAGTTTTTGTTTTGTTCTTCATTGAATCTAAAATATAATAATTATAAAATAATTTCATTAAGCTTTATGTATAATGAAAATATATGTTTGTGTAATATTTAACGTTAGTTTAGCAATAAGAAACTATTGAAAAGTGATCAAAGAAGTGGAAAAAAGTTTAGCTTTATTTTCTAGCCTAAAATGTAACTTTTTAGCTTATTTTAGCTTTTTTTCAAACGTGATTTAGCTTAATATTATTTTAAAATCTGGTCACACTGGATTTAGTAGTAAATCCACCAGCAAATTAAGCACTGACAGTACAATGTATGGACGTAGAACATCTTTATATATTTATAGTCTTTGCCTATAGTATCTACAATTGTTCTATCTAAGTATTTACATATGTACATACATATGTACATAAGGACCTACTTACTTACATATGTACATACATATGTACATATATCAAATTTTAAACGTTTATTTTAATTTACATATGCATTTTTAAGAAACCACAAAACACTAATGTAAAAAGTTATGTGCAAACTAATGCAAATTATTGTGATAAAGTGTATGTATTTAAATCGATACAAATGCGGTCATTGGCATAGAAAGAAAAAGTAAAACGTGTACACAAATATCACATATTTTCTGTTTTTAAATTTTTGTTCAAAGGAAGTCAAATGACTGCCACAAATAAATTTGATAAATTTAAATTTTCTTTATTTGAACAGAAAACATTAGGCTAAAAATAAATATCATAAATAAATATTTCGTTTCATACAAAAATAAATATGTATGGCTCAAAGCTTTCACACGGCCTGTACTTTACATTTGACTTTTCAGCTATACGACTGATATGTAATTTGGTTATTCTGCCATTGCCATAACCATAAATATATTTCCTTTACCTATTAGTGCTGCCATAACCATAAACAGCTATTTATGTTTTAATTTGATTAATGATTTCAAAAGTGCAACAACAAATACATACATATGTATGTCGAATTAACAAACAGCGTTTTATAGTTACATCGAAAAACCAAAATTCAATTGGTTTCGATGGTTATGGTTATGGCTATGGCCATGGCGAGTCACCTATAATCAAATTCAGTGTTGCCTGTAAGTTTGGTTCGAACAGCTGTTTTGTATGGTTATGGTTATATCACGTTCAATTGAACCTTTGTAGACAACTTATAATTTTTGCCTTTAGGTGTACATAGTACATACATACATGTTTAATTGCATTTGACATAACCTCTTT
The DNA here is from genome assembly GCA_944452675.1 of Tachina lurida. Lineage (NCBI taxonomy): Eukaryota > Metazoa > Arthropoda > Insecta > Diptera > Tachinidae > Tachina > Tachina lurida. The sequence continues at coordinate 95,691,282 of OX101756.1, forward strand.
CTTCATATTTTTCCACTACACACTGTTGTTATAACAAAACAGCTGATTTCATATGCTGTGTCAAAATAGAACGTACTCTAACTGAAGTTTTGTCATCTGACATTGCCACCTGACTTTTAAAGATGCAAAGTTTAAATGCTTTCGTAAGACAAACAAAATATGTATAGTAAACTATGAACTTGACTGCACAATAAAATTTCATCAACATTGTCTTAAAACTACCTGTAACTTGCAGCTAACAGTTTGCATCTGAAGAGAAAGCAAAATATTTCGCAGGCACAATAAATACATACTGACAAATAAATATTTTAATAAAACAGCTTTCTTAAACATTGAATTTTAAATATGTATATGCAAAAGTGATTGTGAAACCTATTATTGAGTGAATTCTAGATAATTAGTATGCCTTAAATTTAAAAATATGTACATATATTTACATATACGAGGGCGGTTCGGAAACTTCTTAGCCTATCAATGAAAGAGAATAGTTATTTTTTCAAAAATATTTTTATTTTTCAATATAATCTCCTGAAACTTCAATACACTTAGTCCAACGCTTTTCTAGCAATTCTATCCCTTGATTAAAATAGTTTTCCTCAAGGTCTTCAAAATAGTGGTTTACAACTGTAATTGCATCTTCATTTGAGGTAAAACGCTTGCCAGCAAGGAATTTTTTTAGATTTGGGAACAGGTAAAAGTCACTGGGAGCCAAATCAGGAGAATAAGATGGGTGGTCAAGCAACTCGTACTTTAATTCGTTGATTTCAGCCATTCTTAAAACACTCTTATACGCTGGTGCGTTGTCTTGATGAAAAATTATTTTTTTGTGTTGTAAGCCAGGACGTTTTTCTCGAATTTGTACATTTAATTGATCCAAAAGGTTGCAATAGTACTCTGAATTTATTGTTTTACCCTTTTGCAGATAGTCAATCAATAAAATACCTTTGAAGTCCCAAAAAACCGTTGCCATAACCTTACCAGCCGATTGAATTGTTTTTGCCTTCTTTGGGGCACTTCCTCCAGCTTTAGTCCATTGTTTGGATTGTTCTTTTGTCTCTGGAGTATAGTGGTGGATCCATGTCTCATCAACAGTTATGAAACGACGCTTAAAATCCATTTTATTTCGCTTAAAACGATCCAAACAAGCTTGAGAAATGTTCATTCTTATGCGTTTTTGGTCGACTGTTAACAAATGCGACTGTAGTTCTTCATGCAAAATTAAATGGACTCGATCATTTGAGATGCCCATGATATTAGCTATTTCACGCACTTTTATTCGTCGATCATTTAATACCATATCATGCACTTTGGCTACAATTTCTGTTGTTGTTGCTGTTTTTGGACGTCCAATACGCGTGGTTCATCTTCAATGCTTGTACGACCACGTTTAAATTCAGCAACCCAATTTTTGGAACAAATCTAGTTTAGGGGCACCTCCCCAAAATTAAAAAAAAGTATCTTATCCTATAGTTAAATGAAAAATAAGAAAAAAAAAATTAAATAAAAATATTGGCGGCGAGGCTTGGTTTCCGAGTTATGGGCCTCTGAAATTCTAGTACAATATTTTGATTATGCGGTGTTTTTCAACGAAGATGACCAATATTGGTATTCCAAAAATTAAAAAAAAAATTGCTATCCTCTAATGCAAAGTTTTCATGCCTAATAGCGTATTCCTGCGCTGCCGGCCTTCGGCCGGGCTTAAAGATTTTTACCACCATGGTGTTTCCTGAGACGGCGTAGCCTAGTAATGCCTTGCAAAGTTTTCTTGTCCAATAACGTGTTCCTGCATTGCCGGCCTTCGGCCGGGCTTAAGGATTTTCTACACCATGTTTTTTCCCGAGACGACGCAGCCTAGTAATGATTTTCTGCCTTGCAAAGTTTTCTTGCCCAATAACGAGTTCCTGCACTGGCGGCCTTCGGCCGGGATTAACGATTTTCTCCACCATGGTGTTTGCTGAGACGGCGCAGCCTAGTAATGATTTTCTGCATTGCAAAGTTTTCCTGCTTAATAACATTTTTCTGCATTGCCGGCCTTCGGCCGGGCTTAAGGATTTTCTCCACCATAGTGTTTCCCGAGACGGCGCAGCCTAGTAATGATTTTCTGCATTGCAAAGTTGTTTTTTGAATTTTCTATAGGATTGCATACCTTTTTTGAAATACCAATATTGGTCATATTCGTTAAAAAACACCGTATAATCACAATATTGTACTAGAATTTCAGAGGCCTATAACTCGGAAACTAAGCCTCGCCGCCAATATTTTTATTTAATTTTTTTTCTTATTTTTCATTTTACTATAGGATAAGATACTTTTTTTTCATTTTTGGAAGGTGCCCCTAAACTAGATTTAAGCCCAATTTTTTACTGTTGACTATGAAGGAGCACTTTCACCTAACACATTCACCATATCATTATGAATTTCTTGTCCCGATAAACCTTTTTTATGTAAATATTTAATGACACCACGCATTTCTAATTTTTCCATTGTTAAAAAATCGCGGATGCGTCTTTTGTGAACACCTGTTTCTATATGAAGGAATTGCCAGATCGAAACAAAATTTAGCATGTGTTCATAGCAGAGATGGAAGTTTCCAAAACACTTAACTTTTTTCTGTTTATACCGCGCTTTTTGTGCTAGGCTAAGAAGTTTCCGAACCGCCCTCGTACTATGTATGTATGTATATATATATATGTATGTATATGTATATAAATAAATCAGATGAAATATGGATTTTTTATTAAACTATTCAAGAGGATGTAAACTATAATCAGATTTTGAAATTTAGTTCAGCTTATAAAACCTTATTATAAATACATAATATATTTTCATTTATTTTTGAGAAACATTTTTTTAAATTTCATTACAAAAATTGAATAAAATTTTTTTATAATTTTTAGAATTAAAATTTTTACAGTTTCAATTAGTGCCAGTTTATCGAAGGCAATCAAATATTCTCGTCTGCATATTTATAGAAAACAAAACACTCAAACTTGTTTTTGGTTTTTCAAAATAAAATTAAGCAGACGAAAATTTTTGATTGACTTCTATAAACCGGCAGTTATATTTATGTTTCATGATATTTTAAGTTCAGTAATGTTTTTTTAACTTCCTCCTATAGGAAGTTACGGATTTCACCCCAATTTTTGAAAATAGGGTTTTCATCATATTTCGCCGTTTTGAGGTCCGGGGAATCGATTCTGACTATTTTCGCGATGATGTCTGTATGGAAGTATGTATGCATTGCTTTGTGTTTATGCCTGTGTGTGTAAACATCTCATAACTTAAGAATTCGAAAGATTTTGAGCTTACTTGGGTGTCATAAGATGCTGAATATCAGTTCGGATCGATAGGTTTCGAAAATTTTCTAAAAACTTTTTTAAACAAATTTTAAACTACTAAGTTCAATATCTGTCAATTTGACTAAAATTGGGTGTTTCGTTCGAGAGGTAGTTTTGTAGTTTTGTTCACAAAATGTATGTATTGAAAGTATGGTAACATGTTTCAGAGAATATTTATTTATATCTGAGAGCATAAGAAAAAACGCTCTCGAAATAAAATAGATTCTATCTATTGACTGCTTTCTGACGCTGGTTTTTTGTGTCATTTTGTATGGAAAATATGTTTATGCTGCAATTTTTTATTTTTATTTTTTATTCCTTCCCAGCGGGGAAATGTAATGAATAAGGAAAATTAACGAATTATTTTAATTTGTCGATGAATGAATTCTATTATTCACTTTTTTAATGAATTGCATAATTCATTGCTTTATTTAGTTATGCATTCATAATTAATTATACGTATAGTTAATTAATTATTTATTTATTAATTAATAGAATTAGCATATTCTTATTTTGTATTTTTCTATCAGTCTTCTTTAATGCCGTTTAGAATAATAATTTTTAAATATAATTTTTATAAAAAAAATATATATAAAATGTTTACTTCAATTGAATTTCACTGGCACGCGTTCAAGCTAGAGATGGGCTTGTGTCGAATTTTTCCAACACGACACGACCCGAACACGAATTCTAAGATCTCCAACACAACACACGAAATTAAATTGAATAGCAAGAGTATTTTGTTATATTCAAATAGGTTAGGTTAGGTTAGGAAGGGTGGTGCTATACCGCACCTCCACTTGGAGACCCAATTGGGTCCATTGTGATTCCCTTCTATTGCCCATTACTAGTAATATTTACCCCTCCCATTTATAGCCAGAAGAGACCCTATTATCCGTCATTAAGCCACCGAATCCCCATGATGAAGCCCCTGATGTCTAGTTTACACTTCCCGATATCAGTAATGCTTTCATGGAAACGTCTGCTCAGCCATGTAAGCCTATGACGTTGCAGCTTCGGGGACAGATAATAAGTTCAATGGTTTCTGGTTCCTCTTCATCCCCGCACATCCTACAAAAATCTGGAGTGCCAATTTCCCAAATGATGGTTCTTGCTCTGACCGAGCATTGACCTGTCAACGCGCCTATCATGATTCGCATCGCCTTCCTATCCATATCCAGTAGCAGTTTGGATCTTCCGGAGTCAAGATTTGGCCAAAAACACCTTGAGACTCTACAATCCAACCTACTTCGCCATGACCTGTTGGTCCTACTTTCTACTTACTTACTGAGTTCCCTATAGTAATGACCTATCGGTAATTTCACCGGTCTGTCCGTCATTCCCTCATCTAATGCCGACCCTATTTTTGCCAGCTCATCAGCAGTCTGAAAGAACTGCGAATGTTCGTTCCCCTGTGCCTTCCTCCATTTTTGAACCGTCTGTAAAGACTGCACTACCCTCATATAGCCTATCGAATTTGACCCAAAATTCCCTATCCGGAATTACCATTAAGGGTGTTCTACTAAAATCGATTTCAGCGACCTTATAGTCCATGAATCCAGGTGTCACGGATTCCTGATCACCAAAGCCGATCTCATTTAAGATTGATGTGTGACCTGTTGTTCCTGCCCTCACTAAACCTGTTTCTACTAGTCTGAGGAGACTTCTAGTCACCGTTCCCACCACAAATTCCTCTATAGGAAGTAGATGAAGAATGACGTCCAAGGCAGCCTGAGGTGTGCTCCTCTGACCACCTGTGATGCCCATCGAGGCACATCTCTGAACCTTTGCTGGTAGTCTCCTGTGACTTTCCTTCCTAAACGCCTCCCACCATACCACACAGCCATAGGAAATAACCGGCCTGACAACCGATGTATAAATCCAGTTTACTACCTTCGGTTGCAGACCCCAGTTTCTTTCAATGGAGTTCCTGCATGCGTAGTAGGCATTGAGACCTTTCTTTATACTTTCCTGCGTGTTCTTTTTCCAAGAAAGCTTGCTATCTGGGAAAACACCCAGGTATTTAGCTCCCTCTGCTAGTCTTAGCTCCACCCGCCGCCCCCCCCCCCCACCCAAAATCCTGGGCAGTACAAAGCTTTCTACTTTGTATCTTCTGGTAAAGAGGACTAGCTCGGTTTTCTCTGGGTTGGCTCCCACTGGCCCAAGAAGATAGATCGCCCAACGCCGACTGCATGACTTCACTGATAGTGTTAAGAAACTTTCCCGTTACCAGTAAAACCACGTCATCCGCATATGCAACTATCTTCCGTCAGCTCCTGTCAAAACGCCTAAAAATTGCGTTCATTGCCAACAACCACAAATGAGGTGACAAAATATTCAAATAGATATGTAGATATTTTTAAGTTTAACATTTATGAAAGATATTTTTGTTTAATTTAAGAAATTTAAGCTTAAAAGACTTCTTCACTATCAAACAATTTGCTGGTTTTGCGTGTTTGAATATAAAATATGTTAAATTTTTTCTTTACTGGAAATTCATGTATACCTATTTCACACCTAAAATCGTTTAGTGGTTCACCATGTCAATTTTGCTCAACACGGTACGACCCGACCATGGCTCGTATTTAGTCATGCATTTTCGTCTCAAAGTATTTTTTTTTTTTGGTGAAAATAAATGATAAATCCCATGTAAACTTACAAAATTTTTAACAAATAAGTAATTTATTATAAATCTACCTCATATCTTATTGCTTTTGGCATGCTGATCACGAGTCACTTTTAACATATTAGTACATAGGGGTTCCGATAAAAAAAAATTGGTAATAGATACATATATGTATAACTTTTAAACTGTTAGTCGAATAGAAACATTATGTATGGACCGATTATAGCCAATGATATAACCCAGCAAAAAATTTTCGAAATTTTGTAATGGGTAGTACTCTTTTAATGGCTTACAAAGTAATGACTGATACTTATTTATGTAATTATTTTATGTGCATAATAATGACTGCCCTGTAATGATAATAAAATAAGAACTTATTTATATCATTACGTGAAAGTACTTATTGTAGTGCTTTCCAGTTAATAAGGAAATATATCTAGAGACAAATTTATTGATCGTGAAAATTAATTAGAAAAACTAGCAAATTAATTTAGAATAAGTTTAAGCAAAAATTAATCTATAAAATTTTGCATATTTGGAAGCAAAAAATAACCCATTAAATTTTGAGTACTTTTAGGCAATCAGTAATATATTAACTTTTGCATGTTTGTAGACAAAAAGTATAGGGTACCGCATACTTTTTGAACTTCTCAAACAAAAATAATGTGTTATTCAGTCAAATTGTAAGTACTTACGACTGAGGAGTACATACATTTTTTTGCATTCTAGTAGGCAAAGTTTTTTGCTAGGAAGCTTTCGAAATTTCAAAGTTGAAGTGACCCTGCTACAATAGAGATTGAGTTAGAAAGTGCCAAAGCTGACCACCTCGAGATTTAAGAGGCTTTCAGTCAGGCTTAAGTTATTTTTTATGGCATTTTAAGGTTTTTCTTGTGGATTTTCAATTCTTGTATCTAGTATTAAGTAAAAGATCTCACGAATTGAAATTAAAAAATAAATATACATATTTAAAAAAAACATATTTTTGTTTTCCGACAAAATATGCTAACTCTAAAAAAATATTTGTTTTTTGGTCGACTAAAAAATAAACAAACCAGTGCAAAATGAAATTTTTTGCATACCTATAAATTAGTAAGCATATTAGCGGCCTGTCCTACGATGTCACTATGATCTTAAGGAAGGCACATCATTTATTTTTACAATAATCAGCGAATTAACTAGTTTTTTTTTTGCTCTACTGAAAAGTTAGCTTTTTTGAGTTGACGTATATTGAATAAATGTAGATGCTGCCTTCTAATTTCTATAACTTCATATTTTTACGAAATTTCAGTCTGTTGGTGAAATTTTCGAATTTTTCATAAATTTGTATTTAATTTCTGAAGAAATTTTATTTTTTACTAGGGTTTTAGAATTTTCAGTATTTTTAAAATTTAAAAAAGAATCACATGAAGAATGACGGAGACATTCAAACATTTAAAATTATAAAAAAAATTATTTTTCTTTTGATTTTTTTTCATAAATAGATACTATTATACGTACAATGAATACATATGTATTTACTATACTATTCGTAATAATCACATGTTAATATGCCTTTTAAATACCACAAATTAGTCCTTGAAATTTCATAAGTTCATTGTTCTTATCGCTTAAATATCTTTTCTCTTTGATTATTAATGTGTGTTTGTAAATGTACATATGTATACATATATGTAATTTTTAGAGAATTGCATTATATATATGTACATACATACATATGTACATTAATTAGCATACGTAACTTTCATAAGTGATTTATAATTTTATCTTTTACTTAATAAAAATATAATTATGATATCACTGCACAAGTTTTGAGCTTAAAATTTAATTAAAAACCTATTTATTTGTATTCCATCAATAAAGAATCATTTATAAAGCATGTGTGCTTCCAAGGAATGTTTAATTAAAGAAAAATGAGTAAAGTCGACTTATTACATTTAACGAAAATCACGAGACGAAAGTCACACGGGTCCAAGAACCTAATAGCAGTGCTGCTTCAAAACCTTGCTTGGCGCAAACCTCGTGCTGAAATTCAACACAAGGCTATTAAAAAGCACGATAGTGGTATTCTTATGCCATGGATGTGTATGTCATCGTCTGGAGTTGGTAAAATACATACATACATTTTGTGACTGGAAGTATGTATTTGAAGTATTACATTGACATTCTTAAAGAAAACATGGTGGAAAGTACAGAAAATCTGGGTATAAAAAGCAACTTTGTATTCTAACAGCACAGCAACAGCAATAATAAAAAGTCTTTGAATGCACGAAATTGTCCACTTTGTAACTGCCCAGTAGTAATTGGAACTCGTCCCTGGTCACGAGAATTGAATTTTATAGAGCATATGGGGGCAGGAAGTCGTAACAGAAAAATGGTATAGTGTTAACCACAAATTATAAAAAAATTGCTTGAAAGTATAGCACGGAGTCTTCAAGCTGTGATATCAAGCGACGGGAAAGTCAACCAAGTATTAAAAATGTAACAAGACGAAATACAAATATGGAAATTGTAGTGTCCCACCGTGAGTGTGAGCTTCTCATTAAGCAGTTGAATTATAAAATGCCTAGTTTTATATTGAATTTGTATAATTTTTTTTCGTTTTTCTTTGTATATCTTTAATAATAAAGGTATTCATTTCAGTTTTTTTTTCCATTTTTCCAACCAAAAAAAAAAAACAAATGAATACCTTTAATATAAAAATATTTAATGGAAGTTTTTAAAGTTAACCAAGTCCTTAAATTTTGGATTCCAAACATAGCAACATCAGAATTTGCTTTGTGTCCCACTTTAGAGTCTGAACACAATGCACTATAGGTCAAATGAATGGTTTTTGAGGAAAGAAATCAATTTTTATAGTGTACTATTTCAAAAAAGTGATAATGGCATTTTGTAACAAACATTTTTAAATACCCAAAAACACAAAAATGAGAGTCAGGTGGCAACCCATGTCTTAAAGCCAAGCTGTCAAAGTTGTAGTTTTTTTTTGATTTGTTTTGTTCTCTGACATTCAGCTTTATAGTGCCTAACAATTAATCCACTGTTTAACAAAATATTATAATTGTATAAAATTTTTATAAAATGGAAAATATTAATTCAGGTATGTAAAAAAAATGTTATTAATAAGTTTTATAAAAATGTTGTTGTTGTAAATTTTTTTTTGTATCAAAGTGTGTCGTATTTTCTGTGTAGTTTTGGTTATTGAGCGCGTGTTTCTTGGAGTAGCACTTTGTTTATTGGGACGTATTTGTTGAACAATATATATGTGGAGGAAGGTAATGATGTGTACTTTTATATGGTTGTAATTTCAACTGCAGCCCAACTGCTCTAAATTATTTATATTTTCCTTTTAAGATTGCGTAAAAATAAAAAATACGGATATAGTTAAATTTTGGTTAGATAATAATCGAGATGCTACAACTGTTGTTAAGTGGGTTTTCACGAAATTCAATAGAAGTGTGGATGACGAATGTATGACATCAATCAAAAAGAAAATTAACAATTTTTGTGCAAATGCTAGCCAAAAGTGGAACAAGAACCAAAGATGTGCGAAGAGATTTGAGAACAACGAAAGTTCATGGTTATCAAATGTGACTGAATTTAAAATTTCTGAAAGTGATGTCGCAAACAAAAGAGGTCGCCCTCATGTTGGATAGTGCGAGGAAAGTGCGAGGCAAAAACGAAAACTTGCTTCCGAAGTATCGTCCGCACAGAGTCACGATACCAAATTATTGGTTCATGCTGCTTCAATATCAGCTAATGCATCAAAAGCAAATGATTTAAGCTTTGTTTTAAAGGAAGCAGATTCATCTCCATCTAGGGCTACAAAAATGAGACAAATTTTAACCTCCAATTACAAAAAACCATTACCACTATACCCCGAGGAAGCATTACTATTTTTGATGGAAAATAATTTAACAAAGCAACAGTACATAAACATTCGGGAAATGAGCAAGTCACGAAACTGTGATATTTATCCACATTACCAAAAAATTCGAGAGTGCAAACTGCAATGCCGACCTGATGGACTATCGGTAACGGAATCATCAGCATATATTCCTCTTCAGAGCTTAGTTAACCATACAGCAACAAGAATTTTGTCATACCAAGAAGAAGTTTTGATGCAAATAGATGAGCTGAATGAAGTCACATTGGTTTTAAGTTATGGTTTCGACGGTTCCACAGGACAAAGTTCTTTTAAACAAATATTCAGCAACAATACCCCAGAAAGTTTAGATAACTCGCTATTTGTGACATCAATTATACCACTGAAATTAATCACGTCGCATCATGAAACCGTTTGGATTAATCGTACACCTCAATCTGTTCGTTTTTGCCGACCAATTAAAATTGAATTTATTAAGGAAACGAAGGAACATATTTTGAAAGAAAAAAACAATCTGGATATGCAAATAAAAACCTTGCGCCCTTAGAATATTTTTTAAATGGTAGAAAAATATCAGTAAAGTATGAACTTATAATGACTTTAATTGATGGAAAAGTTTTGAACGTACTTACGGAAACAAAGTCTTCTCAGTCGTGCCCAATATGTGGTGGAAATCCGAAGCAGTTTTTGTCAATAAAAGACTTAAGTTCATTAGTGTTTCAGCCAAAACCAAATTCATTAAAGTATGGCATAAGCCCATTACACGCTTGGATTCGATGCTTAGAATTTGTTCTGAATCTTTCATATAGACTTCATATTAAAAAATGGCAAATTCGAAATGCTGAGGACAAATTACTAATGCAACAGAGAAAAAGTGAAATTCAACAAAAATTCTGGGAGAAAATGGGTCTGCATGTCCATAAGCCGAAAAGTAATGGAAGTGGATCAACAAACGATGGCAATACGGCGCGAAGAGCATTTTCAAATCTGGGGGGTTACTCTCTATTGCGATGCGAAAGCAATTACGATGCGAAAGCTAAATGCGTTGATATGCAAATTTGGTACTCTCTATCACTTTCGCAAAACCTTTCGCAAAATTGCTTGAAAAAGTGGCAACACGGACATTGCAAAAGAAAATATGGCAAAGGTTGGCAGTACTGAAATGTCAAAATATGTATAAAAAACGACAGTTAAAATCAAAATTTAAAAAAAAGTGAAGTGTAACAGCTTTTAATTGAAAATAAAGTGATGGATTCTTTAGCATTATGGTTTTATGAAGAAAACGTCCATGTATAACGAGTTGCAAAACGAGTCTTAAAGGTTCAATTAGACGTTACATAACCATAGCCATAGAAAACAACACTAACGCCATAACTCTCACCATAGAAACCAATTGAATTTTGGTTTGGTTATGGCTATGGGTATGTCATTTAATTTAAGCTTAAGAGATATATATACTTTCTTAAATGACCGCAGGTAAGAAAAAATTTGTAACGGTATGTTATTAAATATATATTGCTTTATTTTAACTTTGTACAAAATTTGCGTTTCTGTATGTTCTAAACGCTGTTCAACACTAGCTGAAAGTTTATAAAACTAGCCGCTGCCTTAAAATTACTTGGCCAAGGTGGATACCAACATCAAATTGGCCAGTTTCATACATTAGGAATATAGCAGCAGTCAATGTCCCGTCGCTTAAAAGAGCTCTACGTAGTAATGCTTAATTAATTTTTAAGCATTTTCACTTGGTGTGATTTTTTAAATCAAATATGAATACATACATACAAAAATACATGTGTAATATTATAAGTACTATTAGTGTCACATTTCATTATAAACAACCAGCTATATCCCTTACAGGAGGTCCATTAGAATTTAGGTCGTCTGTCAATTTTGTCCACAAATTATTTGCGGCTTATTTGCTCACATGCAATCCACTAAAATTTCAAACTGTTGTTGTTTTGTTTGTAATTTTTTGGCTTTTACCCTAAAAACTACGATTTAAATATAAATATTTTGGTTTTATAAAAGGTTTATTAATCAAATTTCCATAGAAAATTTGTTTAATAAACCTTTTATAAAACAAAAATATTTTTTATGAATAAGACAGTCAATATATAAAAATTTTTTTCAACGTACTTACATGTTTTTCTCACTTTGCGTTTGGTATTTAGCTAACGCAAGATATTTGCGCTTATCGAGCGATTTTGACAGGCGCTTTCGCATTACAGAGTACGGTGATACCAGACTTGCGAAACGGAAAATAATAGATGCGAAAGGTAAATGCGCAAACGCATTACAGAGTACCAATCGTTAGATTTCGTACCCTTTTTCTTTCGCATCGTAATAGAGAGTAACCCCCCTGGAATTATTTGCGTCAATAACAAACGTTAACATCGAGTTTTTAAAACACTTACAAGTCATACTAATTGCAATTTCTTGTAATTTTGAGCTAAGTGTCGAAAACTTGAAGAGTTTTTGTTATAGAACTGGCGAAATATATTTTCAATATTACGAATGGTACCCAATGTCAGCTACATTGCATAAAATTTTAGCACATTCTTCACAAATAGTACAAGCATCAATCGTGCCTCTTGGATGCGCTGGAGAATGTGCTTCTGAGGCGAGAAACAAATTTTATAAAAAGGATCGCATTGAGCATGCACGAAAAGACTCTAGAGAACACAATATATCTGATGTTTTTAACAGATCCATGGATTCTTCTGACCCATTCTTATCCAGTATTTGTCTAAAGAACCATCATTCAGCAAAAAAAAATTTGCAGCTTCCAAGAGAAGTTATTTCTCTTTTAAAGATTCCAGATGTTCCTGAATATCAATTGCCGACTACGTCAAGTGCTATCGCAAATGAAAATTTTTCTGATTACGAATGGGAGGCAAAGGATCTATCTCATTTTAATATAGAGTTAGAAGTTGATGAAACATGGGAAAATTTTGAAGTAAGGGCTATTTATAATATACTAACTTTTATAAAATTTTATGTTCTCTTTTTAGTGGAATTAAATCTTGATGGCATTGGAAGCACAAATTAATTTGTAAGCCGATCACTAGCAAAAGAAGACTTATTTAATTTTATGGTTTTATGTTAATAATTTTATTAGTAAATAAATGTTATTTCTAGCAGAATGCTCCATTATCCAAGGGCCGTGTTTTCTATTAACTCTCCCACCGCTAAGTTCACTTTTCCGGTCAATGCAAGTGGGCATTATAATAATTTTAACGTGGCAAACAATATAGTTACTAAAAGTGGGCGTGGTTAGGGCGGATCGACTTGAAATTTTTATCGAAGAGTAAGATACCAATCGTAGTCATTTGTACAAAATTTTGAAGCTCTAGCTGCTTCCTGTGATTTGTTGCCTCAAAAACCATTCATTTGACCCATAGTGCAATGTAACGATAATTTATTGCGGTGCGGTTTTTCATACGATTTTGAAGTAAAAAACCGCAGTGCGGAACGGTATAAAATTAAGAGTCTGAACACAATGTAACGATAATTTATTGCGGTGCGGTTTTTCATACGATTTTGAAGGAAAAAACCGCAGTGCGGAACGGTATAAAATTAAAATCTATTTTATTTTCTCTGCGGACTTTCTTATTCTCTCAATTTTTGACTCTGTTTCTCTTTCTGTTGTTGCCATAGTATTTGAATAATTGGCGGTGTTCACAACATTATTGTAAACAAAAAAAAATGATTTTGAAGTTAAAAAATGTTTGTCATAAAATATAAAAGTTTAAAAAATATATCAAATATATCTGCCAATGTATAAATCGTTTTCTGTTTCTAGTTACTGCCTATAAGGAGCATAGGGCCTCCATTACAAAATATTAAACAAAGAGTAAATTTTTTAGAAAATTTTATAAAAATGTATCCACAAAAAAATTAATAAAAATTTAAACAAACAATGACAAGTATTGCCGTAGCCGTCTTCCGTTGTATTATGTTTATTTTTATCTCCCGCAACGAGAAATCGCACCGCACCGCAAACATTGTGTTTAGATTCTTACATGTGATTAGCTATATGTATTTATTTGAATATTTTATTTTTATTTAACGCGTGTCAAAATTAATACGAATTTTAAAAAAATTATTTGTTGTTGGTTTAGCATGTGTAGATGCATTTCGTTGCATCTAAGCAACACTTCAGTAGACCTCAACAATAATTAAAAAAAGCTTCAAAACAAATGTCATTATTGCTTTCAACACAATTTTGAAATGATCCATTAGCAAAGAAATAAGTTGTGGAAAAAAACGCATTTGTGTATCAAAGGATTCCAATTCAATGGGAGGTGTGCACATCTTTTGGCAATATATATTTTTGTAATCAAATTCTCGGAAAGTTTACTATTACATCTTAAAATTTATTATTATTATTAATAGATCTTCCATTTTTTATATATTTTATATTTGGAACACTTTTTAAAAACAAATTATTTACTACCATGTGATATCAAACTTTTGTTACTATCACAGTAAAAATGCTTGTCATTTAATCGAGAATACGAGTATCAGTGTAAATCAGTACTAAGTAATTTTCAAAACAAAAAATATTTGACTTATACTACGTTTATACGCGCACTATTTGCAAATAAAATTATATATTTGCAAATAAAATAACTCACTGTTTAAGGTGAATTCACCCATTGTGTCGGAAGAAAATTTTTGTCTGGAGAAAATTTTTTTACTGAGAGTTTTTTGCAAGACGATCCAATTCGAACATTTTGTCTGGAAAATCAAAGCTACCATATCAAATACGTGTGTAAACGATGCGTATTAATTTTGCAAGTGGCAGCACAGGAGCAAATGATTACAATTTGCTGTGTCATACACATCTTTTTAATTGTTTACTGCAATGGTTTCGTTCAACTCCATACATTTGGATATATTTTTCTTAATTTTTCTTTATTTCTATTGTAATAAATACAAGTATACTCTGTGCTTTTATTATTTATATGACATGATGTGGCAGCTCAGTTCAACTTTGGCTAAAAAAATTAAAAAAGTTGGCAGCTCAGTTCGATTTTGTCCGGACAAAAATTAAAATTAAACCAATTCAAGTAGAAAATGTTCCGAACAAAATTTGTTCTCTTCTTCTCTCTCTCTCAAAAAGAGAAACGTCAAACTACATATAAAAAACATTTTGTCCGGACAAAAATTTTGTTCCGAAACAATGGGTGAATCCAGCTTTAATCGTGAATAGTTTTCTGAATTAGTCGCAATAAAAACAATAATATGGCAACAATTTCCTGTTTTATTTGCAAATAAGCCCTTCGTATAAACGTAGTATTAGACAACTTTCAAAATTAGGGGAAAATATACAAACATAAAAATTAGATAATAATTTTGCTATTTTCAATACTTTTATAAAATTGTTACATCACATACGTATTATGCCAGATTACTACGTAACGTTTTGTTATAAAACTAAAACGTAAAAAAGGACTATGTTTACTTTTGTCTAAGTATTGGTAAATATTTGGGAAGGTATAGAATTTTGCTAAAATTAAGTTCATAAAGTTGTTTTTTTTTTTGTATTTACATACATACGCACATAATAGTTTAATATTTTGTAAATGCCACTCCTAATAAATATATTCATTTTTTTCTGATATTTTTGAACAGATACATACCACGACAATTCAAATCAGTACTCACTTTAACCGATTTGCACCCGATTTGTTTCCACTAAATATGTTGTAGCCTTCTAATTTTTTGTCGGATCTCGACGATTTTACACTTGGTGCGTTCAAGAAAGGTTTTTATTAAACAAATTTTCAGCGAATAAATTGTAAACTTTTTTGTTTAATAAATGGATATCATATTTGTGATTATCCAGACCAAGTTAGCTTGGAAACCAATTTCGTTTTAAGGTTAATTTGCTAGTAAACTATAGTGATGTCAGATAAATGATGATGGGTGATTATGAGACTTTTCAATTCATTAAATGTAATTTTCTTTGCGTAGTGAGAAAACAATTTCTTTACATATTTAACACATTTTAGTCTGTTTTCTTAATGAAAAATAATTAAGGAACATAAGCCTCATATTTTTGTAACATGATATGGGTCGAAAATTAATAAAAGCGAACAAAATGCTTTGTTCATTGCAACAAAATGCGGGCTTAAATAAGCAATTACAAAAACAACTAAATAGGCATTCCCACATACTAAAGCTATAATTACAGTTGATATTATAACATTCTCGCAGAATTGTGAGTCTGCCACAATTACCCTTATTAGTGACAATCGATTAAGATAACGAAAATTAATAACTGCGTTCAACTTTGCTCATTGCAGCCATAATAACATCCATTAAAATAATTTTGTTCCAAAAATTACGTATGTACACATATATAAAAATAATAAAGTTGCCGTTATTTGTAATAATTATCTCAGATAATAAATTAATAAAAATGTTTATAAATCAATAAAAGTATTTATGTTCATATATATGTTTAATTAGTAATCTACAAATGAGGTCTATCTATAATAACATACATATGTACATACGTAATTCCTTAGGAATATGTTCAGCTTTTATAAAATGACGTAAGTACACACATACATACCCATGTATGTATGTAAATGGTAAGTGGGCCGGTCAAAAAAAATTTTTGATTTGAAAACCTGAAAAAATTTTCTATCGCGGCCATTTTTTTTTTTTTTTTTTTTTTTTTATAAAAGAGAAGTAACACTCAGGCAATTAATGCCTACTACTATTACTAGGTGTTACCTTCTTTAGGAAAGGGATAGTGAGAGAGAAGACAGGTGGTGAAGGAAGAGATAGAGGAAAGCTTCATTCTTTTACAACTCTGCTTTTTCGCACGTTTTTAATAATGCAGTGTTGCAGCGCCTCTCTGATGTTAAATGAGGCGTATTAATTTTTTGAAGCTGTGTCTTGTAGCCATTTTATTGATTATTTTACTTCGCCAATGATTTTGCTACACAACGAAGGAGGGAGCTCTGATGTTACATTAGGATTAGTATATGCTGAAGTCGGTATAGTTCAGTGACCAGTGACTATGCCTTCATCACTTGAACTTTCCTACAACAACTGACACAAAGGGACACTAATGCACATCAGAAAAATGCGTGGTGTTGTTATTTAATGATTGTCGGATACAGGGATTGAACCCAGGACCTTCGGTTTTGTAGTCAACGTGCTACTACTTCAGCCAACGCCACCCTCATTGATAATTGCTCTTGAGAAGAGTTAAAGTGTTAAAATCGACAGCCAAGCAGCGCTAAAAGATTTGAAGGGACACAATGTCAAATCGAAACTTGTTAGTGACTGCAGGAAATTGCTCAGCTTGCTTATTTATAAATATAGAGTCAGACTATGTTGGGTTCCTGTGAACAGCAGTGTTGAGGGAAATGAAATTGCCGATGAGCTGGCAAAAATAGGGTCGGCATTAGATGAGGGAATGACGGACAGATCGGTGAAATTACCGATAGGTCATTACTATAGGGAACTCAGCAATTGGGTAGAAAGCAGGTACAACAGTTCATGGCGAAGTAGGGAGGATTGTAGAGTCTCGAGGGGGTTTTGCCCAAAACTTGACTCAGGAAGATCCAAACTGCTACTGGACATGAATAGGAAGGCGATGCGAATCATGATTGGCGCGTTGGCAGGTCACTGCTCGGTCAGAGCAAGAACCAGCATTTAGGAAACTGGCACTCCAGATTTTTGTAGGATGTGCGGGGAAGAAGTGGAACCAGAAACCATTGAACATATTATCTATCACTGCCCGAAGCTGCAACGTTATAGGCTTAGATGGCTGAGCAAACGTTTCCATGAAAGCATTACTGATATCGGGAACTAGAGGACATCAGGGGCTTCATCATGGGAATTCAGTGGCGTAATGATGGATAATAGGGTCAATTCTGGCTATAAATGTTAGGGTGAATATTGCTTTTAATGGGCAATGGGTCTCCGAGCGGAGGTGCGGTATAGCACCACCCTTCCTAACCAAACCTAACGTAAGTGTTATATGTACATTAGGGGTGAAATAGTGCACTACTTTTCGATTCCAATATGCTGGGATCAATTATTTTGTAAAGCTTATAAAAAAAATGCATAAACCACAAAATTTGGGGGGGGAGGGGGTTGGGATGGGGATAAATTGGTCCTTGCCGGGGTCAAAATATGGAAAAAACGAGGCAAAATCCACAAAAAGCTCCACAACTGTCGGTGAGCTGGTCATAGAGGAGTAAACTTTAACAACGATCCCCACTAATAGTACTTCACTCCCTTCTACATTTTTTTATGAACATACCCTATCTGCGCTCATTTAGGGGGATCCCATACAAAATATTATTGGTTAAACAATCACCATCTATCGCCCTAACCAGCCCCAGAGTGGTCCTAGAGTCATAATAGTCAAATTTATGACCGATCAAGAAAAAAAGATTCCAAGTTGTGTGTAAATTGAAATCTTGAAAATTGTTTTTGAGTTATGACGTTGTTATAGTAAATGAGCGATAAGTGTACTTAAGTACGTAAAATATTGTTTGGGAGTATGAGTCATATAAAATAGCGAAAGAGTATGATGAAAGATGGCACAAAATATTTTAGTAGGTACTAACAAAACGTAATGGGTGCAATAGTGAAATTTTGTATTCCAAGTTTTTATTTCATTTATATTTATAAAAAAAACTGATAACAGTGGCGTGATGTTTTTGTTTGTATTGTGATTCTTACTGTTAATCACTTGAAACAAAAATAAATCTCGTGAATTTTTATCGAATGATTTGGCATTAAGTTTGTATGCAATCGTATGTGTGTATGGATTAATTGTTTACAATAATTTCTGTTCATTTGAAATATTTTTCAATACTGCATCATAAAGGAAATTATATCTTTCTTTTCAATTAAACTTCAAAATATTTGTTTTTTTTTGTTTTAATTTAAGTCATTGCAAAATATATTTCTTTCAAATGAACACGCATAGGTACATACAAGTGATGTGCGAATATTCTGTTTTTAAATATTTGTATTCGTATTCGCATTCGCCAAAATCAGACACATACGAATAGGAATATTTTTATTTTTTAAATAAATGGCATAAAAATATTAGTTCGCAACAATTTAAACATAAATTATTAAACACAATCATATTGCGTACTTGCTTTTTCAATAAAATATTTTTATATAATATTAGTATCAAACAAAACTCTACAATATCATAAAAATATTTACTAAAGGTATTCATTTCATTGTTTTTGGTTGGAAAAATGGAAAAATTTAATTTTTTTACAACAAACACAGGAAAAAAATTCACCAAAAGTTGAGTTTACGCTGTTTACATTAATTTAAAACAAAAAAAGATTTTAATTCTAATGAAGAGAATTGAAAACACTTAACACAAAAGTCTGATAAAATATTCTGATAAATATTCACACGAAGTATTTCTAAGCTTATGCTAATTTGTGAAAATTAATTACTAATTAGCAAAATAAAGTATTCATTGCGAATTTTTCCTTTCATTTACAATAACAACTAATTTCAAAATACAATTATATTTTCAAATTAAAAAGTAATTTTTGAATGTGTGGTGTTGGTTTTTTTTTTCTTTGAAATTTTGCCAAAAATTGTATTTATTTATATGTATATTCTTTTACTTTTTCCGATTTGCATTTTGTTATTCAAATATTTCTAGATCTAGCTCAAAGTCTGTTTGGCATTATTTATCTAAAGTTGATTTAAAAATATGTATTCAAAAACAAAACATACTTTTGTTAATATAACTAAAATCTTTTTTTTTTGTTTACCAAATCTTTGCAAATATTTACAAAATATATCCTAATACAAAGTTAAAAATATACATACATATCTTTATTTAAATAGATTTTATAGTTTTTATACAAAATAAAAAAAACTTATATGACGAAGCAGTACGTAAAGAGAAATTAGATTACGAATACATATCTAAATTTTCGCTGATAATTTATTCTTTGATAGTGTCTATTTGAAAATACCTTTTACCGCATTATATTTATTTTATGGAAATTTTTTATAATAATAAACACCTACTTGGTACACTACTTAATTTTTATCGCCGGTCCATGAATCATCATCACTTGTTTCAAATACGGAAAACGTAATATTAAACTGTGAGTAGAAATGAGAGCTTAACTCTCGTAATTTGTTAATGGTAATTAATACTCAGCTTCATGATAAACAAAATTAAATATGTAAACACAAATCATACGATTTTTGTTGCGGGCACCTGATGTTTAAATTAAAATAAGATTGTAATCTATTCTTACTACACAAAGGGCGTTCCTAAATTAATGCAAAATATTGATTTGGCATTAAACTTATTTAATATGCTACCAAATGATACCAAAAATGAAAGAAATCCTAATGTTTTTAATAGAAAATTTTTAATATTTATTGAGAATAATTGTAAAAATTTATAAAATCTTAAATTTAAAACTTATGAAAATGATATACGAGTATGTACAGGCTTGGCCACTCGGTACGATTAACCTTATTTTGATGAAGTCAACCACTCACTAACTTAGAAGAGAGTTTTGGATCTTTATCTTGATGGAAAAACCAACGAAGTGGCATTTCCTCCACAGCATAAATGATCAAACAGAATATGTCCGCAACTTCATAAAAAATCGTTGTCAAATTAACAAAGCCCATAATAAAATCTACGGCAGTAACTTCAAATTCTCTATAATTTTAGTTTTATTTTCTTTTGTGCTTATTTTTATTTCTAGTTTTGTTCACAAAATATATGAAATTTATTGAAAGTATGGTAGCATTATTGAGAGAATATTTATTTATATGTGAGAGCATAAGAAAAAACGTTGTCAAAATAAAATAAATTCTATCTATCGACTGCTTTCTGGTGCTGATTTTTTGTGTCAATTTGTTTGGAAAATGTGTTTATGCCGCAATTCTGTTTGTTCATGAAGGCAACATAAAATCTTCTAAAATAGTTTTGTAGACCTCCTTCGTAGTTGTCTCTGAAATGAGATGACATCATGCCAAGAAAATCATCCCCAAACTATTATATTACTCCCACCATGTTTGATTATTTTTTTTTCGTGTAGGTTAGGTTAGGTTAGGAAGGGTGGTGCCTACCGCACCTCCACTCGGAGACCCAACTGGGTCCATTGTGATTCCCTTCTATTGCCCATTACTGGTAATATTTACCCCTCCCATTTTTAGCCAGAAGAAACCCTATTATCCGTCATTAAGCCACCAAATCCCCATGATGAAGCCCCTGATGTCCTCTAGTTTACTTTTTTTCGTGTAACGCGGGTTGAATTCTTGGTCCTTATGCCTTTTAACATTTCGCCCGGCATCACTAAATAATAAATTAATTTTTGTTTAATCGCTTCAGAGCATATTGCACCATTTTTTAGACCTTTTGAACAACACCATGTCTTATGCCGATTCGCGAGGTATTTTCTCTTCGTTAAATGCACTTTTCGTAACAAGGGAATTTTGAGAGCTAATCGTCCGGGAAGATTTTCATCACATAACCGACGACGTAAAGTTTTTGCTGAAATTCGGTTATTTATTTCAGCTCTAGCAATATATCAGTAGTTGGGCTGGTTTTTTCACGGCGCCAGGCCTCTCCCTTATGTTTTGGGGCTTAAGGGCATTAGCGACAAGGATTGGAAAAGAAGATATTCAAAACAAGACTCAATTGTGGCAAAAAGTGCAGGAAATATGGTATAAAACCACTATTGACAGCTTCCGCAAGATTATCTCGCCTATGCCCAACAGATTAGATAATGTCATTAAAACTAATACAGGACATTATGGCTACTAATGTAATTAAATTTTGGTGTTATTTGTTCATTTTAACAACAGAGATAAATATTTCATCAGCAAAATTTTTTCGTATTTTATGTTGTTTTTAATATAAATAGTGGAAGAAACGCATTCTTTCAATATCGCTGAACAAGCTTTTAGAGATTCAATACCTGTCTGCTGTGAATTTTGAAGCACCTTGTATTAATATATGAGAGAAAACTTTTGTACAAATATTTTAACGTATGTACATACAAATAAGCTTTAAAAAAACATGTACACAAATAAGGACAATGTATTTTATTTATTTATTTATATTCATTATTAGTTGCAATAAACGAATAATAATCTATGGGTCTAATTATTCATTCCGTTCCGCGATTGCGTAAAGGACAGGAAGTGTTTTATGCGCGAAATCTTTTTACATACATATGTATATGTACATATGTAAACAAAATTAAAATCAGTCAGTTCTTGTTTTGTATTGATTTGTTAGTAAAAATAAATTTTGACCAGATTAAATAGTGCAAAAATTAACAAAATTGTGTAAAATTTTTAAAATCGAGAAAAAATTTAAAAGAATAACTTCGCCCACCTTTTGCAACATCAATTATCACAACTCATTGCAAGCAAATTAGAGCAATACATAATATATACATAACTTCAGTGCTCTTCTTTTTAACCGACTTCAAAAAGAGAAGAAGTTATTAATTCGTCTCTATTTTTTGGCTGTGTTACATCAAAAGTCGGTTCATACCGATTGTAAAATTTTTTTTAATGTCTGAGAGAGTATAACTTCCCATTGGTCGAAGCAAAACAAAAATTGGTCGGGACCACGCCCACAACTTTTTGCTGTTTAATTTATGATATTCTACTTTTTGATTGCTGAGAAACCTATAAAACACCTTTGGTTCTTGTAATTACAAAATTTTAAAATGGAAAAATGCGCCCATTAAAATCTATTATTATATTTCACGTGGTTGTACTTAACCGATTTTTACGAAACTTACCACACACCTTGAGCTCAAAAATAGTCACAATCTTGAATTTGAAAAAAGGGCGGAGTCACGCCCATTAACATTAATATTTTATTTTAAGTGCATCTACTGCACCGATTTTTATAAAAAAAGTTAGCACACACCCTGGGGGTCTACTCTGTAATTCGAAACGAAAGGAAGTGCTTTCGAATTTGTATGCATATAACATGTAAATTCGAAAGCATTTCCTTTCGTTTCGAATTACAGAGTAGACCCCCTGAGCTCTGAAAAACGCAAAATCATGCATTTAAAAAATGGGCGGAGAAACGACCATTAAAATTTCATTTTATATCCCATAAATTTTTTTCAAAAATGAATTGAAATCCGTTTTTTTTTGGCAGAATTATTTACATACATAATTTTGTTTTGCTTCCCATTATAGGAAGTTACTGATTTTATATTGTTTTTCGAAAGTTTTCATCATATTACGACGTTTCGATGTTCTGGAAGTCGAGTCCGACTATTTTCACGATAATGTCCGTATGAACCCTATCGGAAATTTGGCTAACTTTAAACTAACCTTAAGCTAACTATTTCGCAACTAGTACTGACTGACATTTGGATTACTTTGCAATGTAATCAACTGACTATTTTAACATTGCGATGTCTTAGGCGGTAGTCAATTGTCTCACTCTGCAATACTTTCAGCTAACTTAAAGTTGACTTTTTTAATTGGTAGTGAGTAAATTAAAAAAAATTTTCTCGGGTTCATACATGTAAAATCACACGTTGTGTAATCAACGGCTACCACTCGGCTAAGCTGCCATCTTAGATAACAACAGCAAAATGTTAATATAAAACTGAAATGAGTTTTAAAGTAGCTGAGAATAAATTTTTTGGCTTTCATCTAATTCGATTACGTACTCAAATTAAGAAATAATTTTTGGGTTTGTTCTGGATGACTTTGCAGCTAGGTTTTAGGTAGTCTAAGAAAAGCTAACAATAAGTTAACTATTTTTGTAGTCAACCACACATTCTCCGACAGGGAATGTTTGTATGTATGTACAAATGTTTGTGTATACACATGTAAACATCTCATAACTTAAGAACGGGTGAACGGATCGGAATCAAATTTGCCGCATTCGATGTAGAGCTCACTTAGATGACATAAGAAAATGACTCGATTCGGTTCGGTAGATTTCGAAAATTTTCGAAAATAAAATAAAATTTTTTCAAAACAGTTTTTCTTAAATAAATTTTTAACCTCAAAAAGATACGTTGGAGCTAATTTACTAAAATCTGGTGATTCGTTCAGGAATTATCGTTATTCGTCAAATCGGAAAAAAATATTGGTGAATTCAATAAAATGTTTTTTCTTGGATTAACAAACTTTTTCATTAGTCCGTATTTATTATCATAATGAAGTTTATTTTTTTTGTGTGAAAATATTTGATTTTTTGTAACATATCTATTGTGGAAATTTTAAGAAATTGTTAACAAAATATGTTTAAAAATATGTAAAACGACACGATTCCAAGAATTAAAAATACATTTTTTGCAAACTTGGATAAATAAATAATAATTAATTAATAATGTTCCAAAACTTTTGGAAAAATTCTCTCATCTCAAATATTATAGGAAACAATTGTTTGTGGTCATCAGAAGTTGCTTTCTTTTGTAATAGTCAATAAAGTCCTATACAAGAACATTTATAAGAACTTTCAAGACATGAGAGAGTTTTCAAATGCTTTACTACAGCGAAATATTCTAAAACAAACGCCAAATAACACTGTTGGAAAGACATTCGTTTCAGTTGTTTGTCTTGCCAACAGTGTTGTTTAGCGTTTGTTTTAGAATATTTCGCTGTATTAAAGCATTTGAAAAATCTCTCATGTCTTGAAAGTTCTTATAAATGGTCTTGTGCAGGACATTAATAGTCAAGCAAAATTATTCATGAGAATATCAAATTCATTGTCATGAATAAAAATAAAATGGGCTTCAATTTATGTTGGCCAGCAACTGACGGTTACGTTCCATTAGTAAAAATCGATGGTACAATAAGAAAAGAAGATTAAATTACACAATTTTGTGGAACAAAGTTGTATATCAAAAAGATGGAAATCAAAATCATGCGGGCAAAATCATAAAGAATTGGCTTGCAGAGCAAAATTTCACACAATACAATGGCCAGCATAAGGCCCAATACTCGAGTCCATTGAAAATGTATGAATCTTCTTAAAAAAATATCTTGGGCAGTACGCCAGTGCACAAGCAACATTAAATGAATTTTGGTTCAGAGTCCAAATGGATTTGGCAAATATTCGAAATTTTACCGACGAGAGTTTAGTCAAAAGTATGCCTAAGCGCATTAAAAGCGTAATTTAATCAAAGGACCTTTAGACAAAGTTCTAAAAAATTTGAACTAAAACAATTTTTTGAAGCGTGCAAAAATGGATATATACGGCCATGTCACAGAGTTCAATTCCGTTCGGAAACGGAATTGAATCCACCTCAAGATGTCGATCCCTAGCAGGACTATAACCCAGCATACCAGCGTCTGGACACACCTGACAAATTTTTGTATTTTAGTTTTCTTTTTTAGACACCATCTCCTACAAAAATGGATTGGATTGAATTCCGTCTGTCATAATATATGTACACTCAATCTTAACTTAACTTTTCATATTGTTTTCTTTAATTATTATTAACCCCCGACTAAAAAAAGGGTGTTATAACCCATCAAACAAAATGCTCCGAATTCGTAAAGAATTCGTAACGACTGGTCGACAAAATCTTCCGATTTCGGAACCGAAATATTACCGAAATCATAACAATTTTTATATGAAATGGTTGACACGACTTCGTAACGATATGTCGGTACGAATTCGTTACGATAAGTCGGTACGAATTCGTAACGACATGTACCGCTTCACTGTTGTTGCTGCTATTGTCGAAATAATTTGCACATACTCACGTTTTTTAATATTTGTTTCAATCCTTATTTTTCATCAACATATACATATGTACATATGTATATATTTAAAAAAAATTTTCACAGACTTTTACTTATGTACTCAAAAATCAAAGTTTTAATGTTAAAAAAAAAAATTGTTCAGAAAAACTACCGAAATTTCTTAACGAGTTCGGTACGAAAAGTCTGACTTCAGAAAAAGTCGAAACATTTTGTTTGTAGTGTGTGTCTGTGTATCTGTGTGTCTGTCCGTGTCCACGTACAGAGCAAACGGGTGGACCGATTTCGATTTAGTTTTTTGTTTGAAAGGTGACTTGATCGAGATGATTCTTAGCTATGTTTCAAGAAAATCGGACCAGCCGTTTAGAAGATATCACATCTTCTCTAGATATATTCGGGTGTTTTTGAAATGTTTAATTTTTGTTATTTTATTGTATGTTCATGATATTATTATTGTATCATGGTATCGTTTAAATCAAAAAATGAATTTGTTTATTTTATTTTATATGTTTTACATCGATTTTATGTCGTGTTTGATACGAATGTATCCACAAGTCCTCTACACTGTGTGTATGTATGCATATCAAAATTTAATATCAGCGTTTTTTTGAATTCTTACATAATTATTTAAAATTTTTTCATTGCCAATAATAAAATTGTTTAAATAATAATAACCTTGACTAAAACTACTTTAATCATATGTATGTGCTGAATTTGTATAATTTTAGACTACAACAATAAATTTTTAAATTTCGTATTTATTTTAAGAAACATATCTATCCAAATGGCGTTATTTTCACTAACTGACCTAACTAACATTTTTTTAAAATTTTCAGGAGAGCAGCTTTTATAATTTTTTTGCACATTCATTCTATTGGATACGTCTAAAATGCTTTTACTTTTATAGGGACAACAATAATGCTTACTGTCATAAAAATTGTAGACAAGGTGTTTTATGACTTATAAAGTTTAGTAGTGAACGTAATTCATTTTTCAAAAATTTCAGTTAGGTCGGTTAGTCAAAACAACGACGATATGTATGTATGTGCATAAGACTTTTTTAATTTCTTTTATGATTACGAAAATAATTTTATATTTTATGTATTGCATATTTATTAGAAATAAATGTTTCTAAATTTTGTAAATTATTGACATTTATTGCGAAAATATAAATTCTGTGAACATACAGGTAACGCCCATATAATACGGTAGAGACTTTTTAAATGTTACCTAAAGGGAAATCGTTACATAAAAGAACATGAATTGAAATAGGGCAGATAAGTCTGAATTTTATATTTTTAGGGAATTCACGCTTTGCTCTTCCAGACCATTTACATTTTGTGGCTTTGGTAAATTTTAATAAATTTAAATACAATACTACCAAAATAACCAACTCAAGTTTAAATCTTGAAATTAAAATTTTAGACATAAATCAAGTTTAGGGCACCTCTCAAAAATTAAAAAAAAGTATCCTATTCTATAGGAAATTGAAAAATAAGAAAAAAAGTTAAATAAAAACATTGGCGGGGAGGTTAGTTTCCGAGTTATGGGCCTCTGAAATTCTAGCACAATATAGTGATTATACGGTGTTCTCCAACGAATATGAACAATATTGGTATTATCTTAAAGCTTTTGAGAACATATTGCAGTTCTTATCCGGCCATGAAGAAAATCTTTATTAGGCAAGAAAAATGTATGAGGCAGAAAATCTTTCTTAGACTGCGCCATGTCGGGAAACACCGGTTGGAGAAAATCCTTAAGCCCGGCCGAAGCCGGCAGTGCAGAAAAACGTTATTATGCAGGAAAATTTTGTAATGCAGAAAATCTTTACTAGTCTGCACAGTGTCGGGAAATACCATTGTTGAAAAAGATACTTAAGCCTGCAGTGCAGAAAAACGTTATTAAGCATGAGAAATTGACAATGTAACATTTTTGATTAGGCTGCGCCGTGTCGGAAAACATCATGGTGAAGAAAACCCATAAGCCCGGCAGTGCAGGGAAACGTCATTAAGCAGGAAAACTTTGCAAGGCAGAAAATATTTACTAGGCTGCGCCGTGTCTTGAAACATCATGGAGGAAAAAATCCTTAAGTCCGGCAGTGCAGGAAAACGTTATTATGCAAGAAAATTTTGTAATGCAGAAAATCTTTACTAGGCTGCACCGTGTCGGGAAACACCATGGTGGAGAAAATCCTTAGGGCCGGACAAAGGCCGGCAGTACAAGAAAACGCTATTAAGCAGGAAATCTTTGCAAGACATAAAATATTTAGTAGGCGCTGTCGGGAACTACCATGGTGGATATAATCCTTCTGCCTTTAAATCCTTAAAGCTTTGCAAGCAGAAAATCTTTACTATGCTGCACCGTGTCTAGAAAAATGTTATTAGGCAGGATAACTTGACAATACAAAAAATATTTATTAGAATGTGCCGAGTCGGGAACTACTACTGCGGAGAAAATTCTTATGGCCTAATTCTGTTCGACAATTGTGTTGCCTTATTAAAAGGCAGAAAACAAGTCGCAGTCGTTGGAAAACACACCATACTACAATTTCAGAGGCCCATAACTCGGAAACCAATACCCCTTTTCCACACGCAAAGTTTACTTTGCAAAGTCTTAATTAAGCTGTGTGAAAGACAGAGGTAATAGTACAGTATCTTTCTGTCTTTCTGAATTAAGACTTTGCAAAGTAAACTTTCCGTGTGGAAAAGGGGTGTAAGCCTCGCCGCCAATCTTTTACTTAACTTCTTTTTTTATTTTTGAATTTCCTATAGGATAGGATACTTTTTTAATTTTTGATAGGTGCCCTAAACTTGATTTAAGCCTAAAATTTAATTTCAAGTTTTAAACTTGAGTTGGTTATTTTGGTAGTATTGTATTTAAATTTATTAAGATTTACCAAAGCCACAAAATGTAAAAGGTCTGCAAGGGCAAAGTGGAAACTACACAATAATAATTGCAAATCAATATTGAAATAAAAACAATTAAAAACAAATTATTCTTCGTCATCTTCATCATCGTCTAAAATTAATTTGTTCCAAATTTTAGTTTTCTTTTGCAAAAAACATAAGTAAATTTCCAAAGCTATGTCGAGTTTTTGACCCAGCCTAATGTACATACCGTCACCTTAAATGCAAACGGACGTAACTACACAAAATTTCGAAATGGAGTTTTTGATTGATTATGGTTCATTTTATCAAACTATATGTTCACGCAAATATGACGACTTTATTAAAGGAATTCAAGCGGACGTAATAACGAATGCGTCTATTTTTTATTGCAAAGAACGTAACTAACATAAGAGCTTAAATATATATAAAACGGTTTAAAACATATAAGTATCCATGATGTAAACATGTAAATTTCGAAGAAAATTTTCAAGAACACTTTATTATTATTTATTTTGAAACGCTTTTTGTTGCTCCTGTAAAAAATATAAAAGTGTAGTTACGTCCGTTTGGACTTAAGGTGACTATCAAGGTTGGCAAACGGTATCGTAAAAATACCGATACCGATTCAAATACCGCTAAAATTAGATACCAGTATCGTTACCGATACCGAAATCCATTTCGGTTAGAAAATACCGGTATCCAGACTACCGTTTACGTCTATACCGGTACGTATCGGTATACCGATTCCGGAAAAAAAAATTATTGAAAGGTGATTTGCCAAACCTTTTTAACCATGAGACAACTGATTTTTTTCAGTTGTATTTTGGTTTTTATTTCGTCCATTGTGTTTGTTTTGCTTTATTATTCCAGACGCCAACCAATCCCATTTGTCAACCAATATTATTGCCATATTCATAAAACATAGAATCGCAAGGAAAAATAGCAAGGCCAGAACTAAAAATATTTAAAATGTTCTGTAATGGATACTATGGTTTCAAAAAACATAGCATAGATAAGAACCTTTGTTTTTCGAGCATTAATTCGAAGACAACTAAAATTAGTTGTTATTCAGAATACAAAAAAAAGGTTGTTTAAAAGTTAAGTTGTTTCAGTTTCAATCCAACCTTAGTTGATCTGTTAACCGTAATATGGGCAAAATTTGCAAAAATATATTTCAATTAACTTTCTTTATTTGGTTTTGGTCTTGTTTAAACACTTCACCGTAATAAATAAGGTTGATAGAGAAAAAATTTCTAAACTTTTATATTTGAAGTTAAAGATTCCTCTCTTGAGGTGAAAAAAGTACCTGCTTTAAGTTTTTTAATGTTAATTGTTTCCTTGTTTTTAAGTTGGCTAAAAGAATATTGTTTATTCTTTGAATTGAAATATTCAAATGTTCGTTTCGTCTGAATTTGGCGAGAAAGTTATAAATAATATGGGTCTAGTACAAAAATATTGCCTAAGAATGTGTCCAAAGTATAAAAGTGTCGAAAAAAAAACCGAAAAAATTATATTTGGTGAAAAATATAGACATATATTTGAAACTTGCTGAAACAAGATATATGTATATGGTTCGAAAGGTCTTAGTATCTTCTTTCTGTATCCGTTTATAAATTTAAAATCGGTTGGTATTTAACTTAGTTAGAAGTTGATAAGTGCCTACGGGTACAAAAAAGCGGGTTTTTCCCCGTAACTCAAGATTTTGGAGGCGTCTGGAAAATTTCGCATACAATTTTTGTTATACTCGACAATATCTAGCAGAAAAATAGTAACACGTCCCAGGTATTTCGATTTCATCAAAGTTTGTCACACAGTGTAATTTATCAGTATAGACAAATCTTATATTTTTACTATTTTGTTTAATTAACCAAATTGTATACTTTATGTATGTAAAATTTTAACTGCAGTCTCCTTGTTTTATTTTTTAATAAATTATTGTTTAATAATAGTATAAAAACATACATATATAGAAACATATAAGTATATATCCTTTTATACATATATTAATATGTAAAAATACTCCATTTTTTTAAGTAATTTAATAAAAAAAAAAAGATTTTTGCTATGTCCACTGTCTGAAATAATAAATTTATCAGTAATATCGGTATACCGGTATTATAAACTCGACAACGGTATGTACCGGTAATACCGATACCGAAATAAAAAAAATAACGATACCGCTACCGATACCGAAATTTAAAAAATAATTGTACCGGTATCAATACCGATACCGTTATTTGTTTCGGTTTCCAACCTTGGTGACTATACATACATTGCACATACATACCTATGTGAATATTTTTTTTCAATGACATACAACTTTTATATAT
Organism: Tachina lurida; assembly: GCA_944452675.1. Taxonomy (NCBI): domain Eukaryota; kingdom Metazoa; phylum Arthropoda; class Insecta; order Diptera; family Tachinidae; genus Tachina; species Tachina lurida. The sequence continues at coordinate 95,722,088 of OX101756.1, forward strand.
GAATTGATATTTAAATAGAATTGGTGAAATATACTCTTTTTATTCTCTGACTTTTCTAACTAGCAATTCCAAGACATTTTCCATTATGTTAAGATTACGAGTTCTATATCTTGCTTGACGAGTTCATTGTTTCACAGCTCTGGCAGTGTGAATTGCAGTATTGTCGTGTTTGGTAGGTCCACGGTATGAGTCCAAATAAGTTTTTAAATTGTGAAAAAAAAGACTCGGCATTCATTGCAAAAATCAAACATTTACGTTCAAAATGGGTAAAACTTAATTCTTTATTTCAGTGTTTTGCTGTGTACTCGTATGTAGATTTACTCAGAAAAATGCAATTTTTAAGGACTAATAATCACTTTATTATTATTTGAAACAAAAACCTAGACAATAGACATGCAATTCTAATAAAAATTAGATTTACAAAATTTAGAATCTACCATTTAAGAGAGTGAAACTCCATGCATTTCAAATAATAAATAGACAAACCTAGAAAATCGCATAGAAACATATGTAAATATTAAAAGTATTAATTCTTCAGCCTTTGGCCTACTTACCAGCTATTGTAAAACGATCCATGTAATTTATTAAATTTACAAAACACAACACACCAACTGTGAACCACTGACTTCGTGTAATGCGAAGCACATTTGCGGGCGCAAAACTTGCTGGCGTGACCCCACCACCCAATCTGTCGCCATCTTCAATGCTGTCGGTATCCGAAGGAGGCATAAGTTGTTGCGATGAGTATGTGGCAGGCAAAGTACCAGCACCTGTACGATCTAAACAATCATCTGCACTTATAGTGCTCCGAGACATAGCTGGATTATCCATGCTACCGCCAACAGTTTGTGGTATCGGTTGATACGTGTTATACTGTAAGGACGTTTTAAGTCTTTGATTACTTGAGGAAGACATTCACGTTGAAAAAAATCTGTTAAATATTGATGAACTTTGCTAATAAATTTATTTATTTCTTATAATTGCTCTTTTCGTAGTTCTTGTTTCTTTCTTCTTTAAAACGGCTGTAGAAACTTTGCACGAATTTGCGTCACAAAACGTAAACCGCAAATAATGACGTACACACAATAAGAAAAATCCCAACAATTTATCTGGTTGCTATTTTAACTTTTTCTTTTTCTCTTGTTTTAACACAATTAAAATTTTTTATTAACTTGATATGTGCAATAAAATTCACTCAACTAAAACTTGTGTGCTGGCAAAATTTATCAAAAATATAATTAACAGATATTTGCCGCTATAACACTATATATCTATATTTTTTTTCTTAAAATGTATACTATGTACTTTTGGTTAATTTCATTTGCCACTTGGTAACTGATTGCATAAAGTCTGAACATTAAATGATAAATTTGAAATTAAGAGATAACAAATTTACATTAGTTTTTGAACAAAGTAATTCGCAACTATTTAAATATATATAATCTTTATCCGAATACTTTTTAATTCCAAAACTAAACGCGACAAGTGACAAATATCAACTGACGCAAAACTTTTTTGGCGAGATTTTTTACACGACAAGTGACAAATAGGGCTGCCAGAAAAATAAGCACTTTTTTAAAAATCAGCGGCATATTAATTTCGAAAATCGTCAAAATAATCGGCATGAGTTTTTCATTAATTTTTATTATTTATGCCGGCCCAAAGTAAATTTATATAAAGTATATGCAAGTACTCAGGTGATTAATTTTTTTCTCTTATAGTGTGAATGCATGAATGTCAAAAGTTGTTTACAATTTTCGTACGCCATTTTGTTTTGCTTTGTTTTGTTATACACAACTGTGTGTAGTGAAAAAGTTGAAATAAATTTTTACTTCAAAAAGGTGTTACAAAACATTTAACAATAATTATATTTAATTATTAAAATAAATATGTAGCTCTTATTATAGTTAGTTCACGTAATAAAGGCTTATCACTTAATAAATTTACTTTGGTTTTGTATTTCCATACATTTCTTTTTGTTGTATGCAGATCTGGGACTTGCATTAAATAAGCAAAAAAGCATTGACCATTTTCTCACACTAAACGAAATCAATACAAATGCGAATTTATTACATTAGAACTAACTTTGATAATTATAGTGCAATTTTTTGGCATTAAACTAAAATCTCTTCAAAGTAATACATTAATATTGTGCTAGCACCAAATCACATGGCGAAAAATAGAACGTAAGTGTGTACATACATAGTAACTACCCAGCAAAAAATTACACATTACCAACAGAACTACTTGCCATATAATGACTTACTTTTCTGATTACCAAATTTCATTACTCGCTTACAAAACACATTACCTAAAATTTAAAAAAATTATATACAAGTTGCTAAATGAGGAGAATAATTTTTTTAGATTAAATAAGTACTTCCCAAGAATCGATTATTTTAGTCTCACGCCTTGTTAAAATCATTAAGTTGGTAATCCAGTAAGAAACAGCTTCCACCAAAAATGCTTAATTCCAAACCCGATTACATTTTTTGAAATTTTTTGCTGGGTATGTAAGCTTTTTTCTATGTACATATCGCCACTTAAGGCAAAAATCATATTACTACCATTTTTATAGTTTTTCAAGAGAAAGACAAAACTTGATTAAATTGTTCCAAGCGGTAGTATATTCCGTTTATAAAATCACCATTTTTTAAGATATAACTTTACAATAAAATAAACGAAAACCTAAGTTCTGATCTTTCATTTGTATGCACGTACTTATACAGGTGCCTTCAATGTTCCTTTACTGTATTTTTATTTGTGCTATCTGATAAAAATATGATTACGTTTTATATAATTTTACTATGCACAATATGTGATATTGCAATAATATTGCATTACTTCATGATGTGCTTAGTGGCAATACAAAATAAGTGCATTTTACGCCTTACGATTAGCTGCTAATGCAATATTAATCCATTACTTTTAAGAGATTTTATTTTAGTGCAAAAAATAGTGCACTACAATTATACAATTTAAATTTTCACAAAAATTTTTGTTTTTCAATCAGTGTTTATGAAAAGTAATGCAAGTTGCCCAGGTCTGGTTGTAATCATCTGTTTTTGACATTCATCCATTACTTTTACACAAACAAAGCGCATGTTGTTTTTGTATTTTCTTAGTTGTTGTAGACCTGTATATACTTTATATAAATATACTTTGATGCCGGCCATACACTACACAAGTTCAGTGCTCAAGTCTGGCACTGAGTAAACTAAGCTTATCACACACTATGCAAGTAAACTGTGCATTTTTTTATCTTAATTCGCCATAATGCTGGTGATTTTTCGTATAATTCTAGGAACTCTGTCCAGAATATTTGTTCTGCGCTCATTTCTTGCTGTGAACTCTTAAAAAATCATGACGCAACTGAGCGTTTGCAACATACACTACACAAGTTCACTGTATAGCTTTCAAACTTGAGCACATATCAAAATCATTTTGATATTTACTCAGTTCACTGCGTAAATAGCACAGCCATCCCCATACACTAAACAAACGCACTGTACAGTGCCAGACTTGTGCAGTGAACTTGTGTAGTGAATGTCCAGCATTAAACAAAAATAACAATCATATGTAGTATCACGTATTTTTTAAAATAATAACACATATACGAATATGTTTTAATTTATTATTTAACATGTTTCAAAATGAATAAAAAAAGATTACAAAACCCCAATGTTTATAGAAAAAATTTCAATACATTATTAAGAATAACAACAGACTTCTCAACACATTTATACTCATGATCGGTTTCTTTTTCTACTACTAAAATAATTTAAATTAAAAATATTCTTAGCAAAACATTATTAGGCTTATCACCATCTTTGTTTTGCAAATAAATTAAAATTTTGTGTAAATATGTATGTAAATTGCCTTCTTATCATAATTTTCCTAAACAATCAGTATGCGTGTTAGCCATGTTTTAGACACATCAGCCTCTTCAATTCTCTTTAAAAACTGCTCATTTATTTACACACAGACAGTCCGTTGGCTATATATTTCTTATTGCTTTCAGCAGCGAATGAAATAACTAACGGCTTTTCGGTGCAAGTAAGAATGTTGTAGCCCTCTTCTTTCTGCTTTCCTGTCTCTTCCATAAACTCAGACTTGCTTCAAGAAAAACTGTCATGTCTTAAACATGACTAATATCCCAAACTTTGTTTGATCATAATCGATCGATTGATCAAAAAAATGTTTTTACCTAAAATCGGCAAATCGACATTTATTTGTTTTTTAATGAAAAAATCGGCAAAGTGCCGAAAAATCGACACGTTTGGCAGCCCTGTCACTTTGACAAATATCAACTGACGCAAAACGTTTTCGACGAGATTGCGTTTTGCTGACATTTACAGAGTTGTATTTGCAAGTAACTTGACGTGTTGATTTTCTTATGCTTGGCAGCACTGATGAAACATTAAACTTGTTAGAACTTCTATGAGGTAATACAGTGTGTTCGAAATGCTATAATGCTATAACTGTTTTAATACAATTATCATTTTTACTTAAGGTTCTTGGATTTGGTTGTGGAATCATAAGGACGACAATATGATAGTAAAAAAATTCACAAATTTTGGGTATATGTAAAGTTGTATTCTTAAATATTTTAGGTTCCGTGAAAAAAAAAATTATTAAGTATAAAATTAACTGCTTGTGAACCAAAGAAGTGCCATATTCAATGAAAAAATAATAAATATAGAAAAAATGTGTTGTAGGAAATTTTGGTATTAATCGTGGATATTATTTACCAATGTTAGAAACCGAAACTAATAACGGTATCGATATTGATACCGCTATAATATTTTTTTTAATTTGGTTATAGAGTTAAAAATACCGGTGTATCGATATTACTTTAAAATTTATTAATTCAGACAGTGGGCATAGCAAAAAATCTATATTTATCAAATCATTTCGTTAATATACAGTAAAACTTTGATATAACGAATTTCAAGGGGATCCGAAAATACTTCTTTATAGCCATTGATTCGCTATAAATATAATAATCAGCAAAGCCTTGATACAACGAAATTTGGTGAAATACGAAAAAAATTCGTTATAACTATATTTTTCTTTATTCGAATTCTATTTAACATGAGAATGCTAATAAAAACTTATATTTCATGAGGTAAATAAAAAATAAAACAGCACATGTACATAATTTTATTCTTACTTCGCTGTATAGACTCTTTTGTACGAGTACTTCATTGTATACAGGCTTTACAAATGCGCTTGTAAATACATTTAGACTTCGCTGTTTTTATATTGGGACTTTACCATTTAGGAATTATTCTGATTTCGTTACATTGAGAAATTTGAATGCATATTTCGCTATATAGAGGTTGTTTTGCTCAGAATTTATTCGTTATAGCTATAGTGTATTTTTGTATGAAAAACTTTGCAATAAAGAGGTTTTCTCAATGGACTCAATAAAACATACGTTATATTAAGTTTTTCGTTATAACGAAGTTCGTTGCAATTTTTTAAAGTGCTTTGAAATTGTATAAGTGTCGATCCAGGCTTGTTTTCAAATGATTATTTTTAACCTCCGACAAAAAAGGGGTGTTATAATTTTGTAGTGTGTGTACAAGTCAACGTACAGACCAAACGGCTGAACCGATTTTGATTTAGTTTTTTCTATTGGAATGGTGACTAAATTGAGAATGTTCTTAGTTATGTTTAAAGAAAGTCGGTTCAGCTGCTGAGAAGATATCACATCTGTTCTAGATATATTCTGTTGAATTTGTGTATCTTTAACACCGTAGCTCCCAAACGGCTAGAACGATTTTAATTTGGTTTTTATCGTCTAAAAGGTGACTTGATTTAATATTTTCTAGTTTATGTTTAAGGAAAATTGGTCCAGCCGTTTGGATATTATCATAAATTGTAAAAACCCTCGAAACAGTTGTTTTATTTTTCGTATTTCGTGTATCTGGTGTAGGGTTTGGGAAACGGGAATTCCCGGGCGGGAAATCCCGGGAAATGTCTGTCTAATATTCCCGGGAAATTTTTGAGATTTTCCCGGTAAAAAGGGAAATTTATAGTGCATGTTATTTCATAAATATATAGAATTTATAATCCAATTTTACTTTAATATAAAAACTTATTATATTTTTATATATTACAAAAGTTCGTTTGAATGATTGTATGACTAAATTCACACGAACGTTGACACGTTTTTCATTGTCTGTTTAAACACTTACATATACCTTGTTCGAAGGAAATTTTTTAATCTTAAAATTTAAATTCAGTTTTTGTTTTAAATGTAACTGTAAGAAAGAAAGAATTCTTTCGACTCCGATAAACAAGAAGTAAAATGTTCATGTTTTTTTAATATAAAACAAAAATGTGAGCTATTCAAATCTAGTCTGAAATTTCATAAAAATTCCATTAAATTGAGGTCATACCATATCTCCTAAAAGAAGTAGAACAAATTGTATAAGTATCAATGATTGCAGTGATATAATCGTTTCCTAAAGTAAATAATTCGATGCTAAGCGAACTTGAAGTGATTTTTCGCCGAATTAGTGAACAAATTTTGAAAAGTGTAGTGAAAATTTTAAGCTGTAAGAACTCTGAGTTGACGAAACTTAAATTGATTACAAGTAGACGCTATTATGGAAACCCTGCAGAAAATATTTTTGGAGAAATAAAATGAAAGACACTTAGACATACTGTGGCTCAGGGTATTCAAAATTCGGCGCAGCGCATTATGGTACTGTAACCTGCTTGTACTTAACGATAAGAAACTGCCTGGAACTTTTTCAAAAAGAATGAGAAACAAGCAAGGCAAATTCTTATTAAAAAAAAGGTAGGTCTTATTAGAAAATTGTCTACTAATTGTGGTAACAGTCGTCAATTGGTTTTTATATGATCTTTTGCTGTGTAATAACTTTATTCCATTTGCTTAAATTCAATTAAATTCTTCAAAATTTGTCCTAGAACTGCTTTTTTATTAACTTTTATTTCAAAAGAATGCTTACATTAATAAAACAATCGAAATTTCACCAACTTTCATTTAATAAATGTATTTAATTTAGAAAATTTGCTTTTCCCGGGAACTTGATTTTTTAATTCCCGCTTCCCGGGAAGTGCAAAAGTCCGGGAAATCCCAAACCCTAATCTGGTGCTACAGATACAGACAGAAGAGATTTTCATTAAACATAATTAAGAGCACTACGGATTTAGTCACCTTTTAAACATATAAAACTAAATCAAAATCGGTTCAGCGGTTTGGTATGTACGTGGATTTGTACAGACACACCGAAATACAGACACACAATACAAACTTATAACAATCCTTACTGCTACCAAAATGCAGATTTCACATGGCCAGTTACTCCCTACATGCCACCAATTGTCTCAACTAAATGTAAGCAATCAAAATAAGAACTATCTTAACATGAAAGTTTACTTACCTTTTTATTGTTGGAGATTGCAGTTTTGATTTTTTCTTATATTCTTATATTATTTTTAGTTTTTGTTTATTTGGTGCACTATTTTTGTAAACACGAGTAGAATATTTTACTGGCCCATTTTGACGTTTATTCTGAGTCAAATCGTGTTGTACAAATCCAAATAAGCTGACATCAGTTACGTTTTTTAACAAAAATCGTCAACAGTCGCGTTCTAAAACCCCCCAAAAAAAATAATGCTAACATGTTAGCGATTATTATGACGAGTCGTGTTCTACAAACAGGCTATTAGAGCTGCAAAATCGTAATCAGAACAATAAGTTCGTTTTATATAGCTTGCCAAAATTACTTCTACTTTTTCTTTAATGATGTCGTTCACACATAAAAGAAACAAGAAGTAGTAGCAGTATTAGGAAAAGTTTAAAAAAATTCACTATAATTTAAGTTGAAAAATCTGCGTTTTTAGGCCAAAAATCTTCAAATCTGCATTTCGCTTTTTGAAGGGCAAAAATCTGCAAAATCCATATAAATCTGCACTTCTGGCAACCGTGCTCGAAACCTCAAGCTGAGTGACTTTACGAAACTTGAAAGAATGTATTGCTCGTGTAACTGCATCGTAAAACAAGTTGTCAGGCTGGGATACAGGTCGTGTGAAAGCAGCTCTAGTGCAGGGTTAACGTTCACCCGACTAAAGTCGCAATTTGACCCTTTTTTAGCGGTCTGCGACTTTTTGTGAGACTTTTTTTTGTCACCGACTTTTCCGACTTTTTTAATTTTGTTGCGACTTTTTACCCTTTTTTGTGAAACTTCTCAAAAAATAGTTCATTTGCAGTAAATTAAAAGTTTTTTGATTATTTTTATCAAAAAAAAATCGGCAAAATTTAAAAGCAATTCACAGATTATTGGTCATTTGTAAACACTTTTATCACTTTTTGCAACATGCAAGTCATGTATAAAATGTATTCAAGAAATGTTTCATAAATTTTCAGTAGAAGTTGCAAAGAATAGTTTTAACTAAAATCTTCAGGGTACATGAAAACATGTACATACCCAGCAAAAAATTTCAAAAAAGGTAATCGGGTTTGGAATGAAGCATTTTTGGTGGAAGCTTTTCCTTACTGGATTACCAAGTTAATGATTTTATCAAGGCATGAGACTAAAATAATCGATTCTTGAGAAGTACTTACTTTTTTTATTTGGCAACTTGTTCACGTAATCTATTTAATCTAAAAAAATTATTCTCATCATTTAGCAACTTGTATATAATTTTTTCAAATTTTAGGTAATGTGATTTGTAAGCGAGTAATGAAATTTGGTAATCAGAAAAGTAAGTCATTATATGGTAATGTGTAATTTTTTGCTGGGTACATATATAAGCATGTATAATTAACGTGACCAGAAGCTTTTTACAAAAAGCGGGACACGATCGTTCAAAAAGCGGGATTTTGACGAAAATATGGCCAAAAAGCGGGATTTTTAAATAAACAACTATTTGAAAGCGGGATGTGTAATACGCACATAAAAAGTTTCGTATGTACTTAGTTTTTAACTCAAAAGAATCGATTTTAAATAAACAAAAGTTTTCATTAACAAAAATTTTTATTTAGTAACGTAAAATAAATAAAATTAAAGAATTTTTGACTTCATTTACAAAACAAAATACGATTTTTATAAAAACAATGTACAAAAACTTAAGGCGAATGACAGCAAGTGGCCTTGTTAGTCCATATTATCATCAACTGACTACACCAATGTGTCAAACTCTTTATAAAAAAATAAGCAAGAACTTTTTATTTTATTATTGACAGTTTAGTGAATGTCAGTTTTTATTCTCCTGATAAGCCCTCTTGGTAATAAATTCCTAAAGCAGCAGAATGTCTGCACATATAAAGCACTGTAACAAAAGGATCTTTGAGTGTGTACGTTTGTATTTTTATTTTTTTCATTTGAGGAGCTGCCAGATCCAAAAAAATAAACAATAACTACACTAAAAAATATTTGGAATAAATTTTTATCAGTTACATATTAATAAAAATATATTAAGAGATAAGAAATTTCAAAACTCTAAAAAGCGGGATAAAGCGGGATAAAAATTCAAGGCGGGATCAACCTCAGAAAAGCGGGATAATCCCGCCTAAAGCGGGATGTCTGGTCAGGTTATGTATAATGCAACTGCATGTGTTGTGAAATATGATAAAAATGGATTCTGCAATAAGCTTTTTGTTTTGTTTCAACTGTTTTTTTGTTTTGTTATGCTTTTTATTAATAAAAAACGTTAAAAAAGAGGTGCAACTTTTATTTTCTCAAACGACTTTTTTATGCGACTTTATTTTCACAAAACGACCTTTTGTGCGACTTTTCTAAAATTCCCAGCGGTAACCCTGCTCTAGTGAACGCTTTGACATCAGCTGTTCTAAATTTTTGACATTAAAAAATCAACAAAAACATTTTTTTCGCTCGTAAATTAGAAATTTTATATATACAACAGTACAAAAACTTTAAATGAATTATGTTAAAAGATTTATTAAAACTGTTTGTATTTCTAATAAGTTTATCGATAATTATTGAGGGTAGGAAAAATGATTTAGTCGGACCGAAAGAAAGTATTGTATATGGACATGGGTTGAAACCGGATGAAGTAGTGTTACCGGCAAGATACTTTTCCATACACGCTTGTACACCGGAGGGTGCACTGTAAGTATTTTGCATTTACATGCAGAAAACTATTAATATTCCATTTAGGTTCAAGGAACCTCCGCCTTTAAAATTCGAAGTACAGATCGTGGGAAAATCAGCTCATGGCCGTTGCAGGTCACAGGTGGATGTTATCGATCGCGGAGATGGAACTTTTTTGGCACGCTACAAGATTATTGATAATTGGTGTGATAGTGTCGAAATTCATGTACGTTACAATGGTTCACATGTAGCAAAGTCGCCGTATTACATCTGGAATAGAGTGTATTCGGAAAAATGCTACTGTCCTACCGAACTCAATCTTTGGATGATAAACAATGAATGTAAGACAGCTTTCCAAGAACAACAAATAGTATCGGACTTACATTCCTTTAAGCGTGTAAATTTTAGTTTAATACGCGATAATCTGATCAAACGTTACAATCAACCAGAAAGCATTTCTTTGTGTCACTATATTGTAAAAACTCAGCAAATTTGGCGCAAGTGCTATGGGAAATATGATGGATTTAAAATGTTTATGGATGCTACTCTTTTGGCTTTAGGTCGTATTGTCCAATTGCCCGATATGGAATTCTTTTTCAATCTTGGCGATTGGCCTTTATCAAAAAAGGGTGGACAACAGAGAACGTCTGGGCCCTACCCCATATTCTCTTGGTCTGGCAGTAACGACTCACACGATATCGTATTGCCTACATATGACATAACAGAGTCTACATTGGGTATGATGGAACGAGTAACGTTGGATATGTTATCGGTGCAGCGTAACAAATATCCATGGGATGATAAGATTGATAAATTGTTTTGGCGAGGTCGTGATTCTAGGCGTGAGCGCTTAGATCTTGTGGAGCTATCAAGGCAACGTCCGGATCTTTTAGACGCTGCCATAACAAATTTTTTCTTCTTTCGGGATGAAGAAAAGAAGTACGGACCCAAAGTGGATCACATAAGTTTTATGGAGTTTTTTAAGGTAAGTTTGCTCTAGAAGTTAGTATTCGATATTATATTTGAAACTTAAATAATAAACACATACATAGAGAGCTCTTTTTTCGATTTTATCGTAAGCGACATGTTATCGGAAATAGAATTTTTTAATGAAATTAAAATTTTATGGGCCTACACATAGTTTAGAATTATCAAAATGGCAAAATTGTTGATAACTTTTAAGATACAGACTGTACAATTTTATCGTAAGCGACAATTTACGTACAAAAACAAATTTGAAAATTTTAAAAAAACCTGAAAAATTTAATTTTTGTCGCTTACGATGAAATCGAAAATGAGGCTCGATATGTATGTATGTCCCAGTTCGCACTATGTAAGTATTATTGCTTAGCTTTTTAGTTTGTTGGAGAACGAGTCTGGGGAAAAAGAAACGATTGCTCAGCTTCATGTGTAGTGTGAATTAGGGATGGGCAAATGAAAAAAATTTATATATAGTATCGATATTTTTGAACAGTATGGATATGTAGTTTTTAAAAAAAAATCGACATTTCGATATATCGATATTTTTGGCCTACAAATGTTGCCAAAATATTCCAAATCTAAAATAAATACACATACTAACATATCGTGCCATAACCGCCAAGAAAAGTTTAATGCCCTAATTCAGTAAGAAGATTTAGGACGTTTTTGTTTGAAAATGCTTCTGAGTTTTTGTCTTTTAAGTCTCTAAATTATTTTCTTCAAAAATGGTTGTTGTCTTTGACAATGAAAAATATAAATATTACTTCCATGTTTTTAAAACATAAAAATTCAATTAAATTATTATACAATAGTTTGAAAAATATATGCAAAAATATGTGTTGGATAGGTATAATGTTAAATCATAAAGCAAATACACGAACCTTCTAGCATTGACAATAAGTAATAATCGTTTTAAAGAATCAAAACTGCTTCTTTTTTTCGTCCATAGACAAGACGATACATTCGTCGAACAGAATTAGTGCATAAGCGATATAAATTTTGAACAACTATTGAGACGTTATGGGTTTTAAGGGGTTTTAAAAAATATTTCCATACAAAATTTTGCTGATTAACAGCCTGTTTTCAGGAGACGAAACGATCGAAACGCGACCAGGCGATACATAGACGATTACGTAAGAAATAGCGTCCATAGGACACGACACGATTTTGTCGCGTGACTTACGTTGCATTACGTTGCCAACGTGATCAAAAATAGTTTTTGTTTATCTTTTTTCATACAAAATTATGTATACAAATTGGAAAAAAGGCAACCCTATTCTGGCGCCAAAAGTGTAAATAAGAGAAGCATTATAAATTCATTTGTTTTAAAAATTTCAATTGTATTTTAAAAATGTATTAATTGATAGATAAAAAGTGTGATATTTCTGAAAACAAGTAAATTTTATGTAAGTGGATGTAACTACATGCAACTGCGTTTAGCAAAGTAAAAACAAGTAAGAGTGCTATATTCGGCTGTGCCGAATCTTATATACCCTTTACCAACGTACGTACATATATATAGTATACAGACACGTACATACATATTTGTTTTGTGAAAAAATTTATCATTTTTTTAAAGTTTCCATCTTTGGAGCTATAATTTTCATTTTTCAAATTTCATACACCAAACTTTTCTTTCAGAATCATAAAATATATTCAATTTATAAAGAAAAAGAAAAAAATTTTTAGACCTATTTAATTTTACATAACACAAAAAGTGTAAGTTTTCCAACCCTGGAGTCATAATTTTGGATTTTTCTGATTATTGATACCAATCTAGTTCTTTAAAAAATACATAAAATATGTTAAGTGAAAAAAGCAAGAACGAAATAAGCAAAAACTTAGTTTCATTTAATTCCTTTAATATTAAAAAAATCAGTTAAGTGCGACTTTGAATCGCGCACGAAAGGAAGGTTTTTTGCTTTTTTGAAATTTTTTTCAGTTAAAACGATTTTTTCAGTTTTGTCGCTTTTTTCTCGTTTTGGCGATTTTTTTCATTTTGGTGATTTTTTTTTTTACTATGGCGATTTTTTTTTCATTTTGGCGATTTTTTTCTGTTTTTTAGTTTTTTGTTCGTTTTGGCGATTTTTTTTCTTTTTTTGGCGATTTTTTTTCATTTTGGCGATTTTTTTCTGTTTTTTAGGTTTTTTTTCGTTTTAGCGATATTTTTCATTTTGGCGATTTTTTTTTTCATTTTAGCAATTTTTTCGTTTTTTTGCGATTTATTTTAGTCTTAGAAATTTTCTTTTAATTTAGTGCTTTTTTTCGTTTTGGCGATTTTTTCTTGTTTTTGGCGATTTTTTTCGGTTTGGCGATTTTATAATTTTTTATTTTTTCAGTTTTACCTTTTTTGAAAATTTCAAGAGTTTTGGTCTTACGATTTCCAAGATACAGCAAATTGTCAAAATTACATAGTCAAAATTGCATTAACTGATGGAACCCCCTTTAATTTAAATTTTTTTTAAATTTTTGTGTTAATTTTTGTAGTCTGTATAAAAATACACTAACCTTACCAATTTCAAGTGTATATACATACAATTGTATATATACTACATGGGATTTTAAAATTTTTCGTTGCTCGTTTTGGAACACCCTTTAATTTCCAATTATCATGTATTTGTTGTTGTAGAGGCCAAAGGTCTACACACTGTGTCCAAATTTCAGGTCTGTAGCTCTTACGGTTCTCGAGAAAATACTAATATAGTTTTAGACATAGTTAATTTTACATAACACAAAAAGTTAAAGTTTTCCAACCCTGGAAACGTCTTTTTAATTTTTTTGTATTTTGTTAATTTAAAATTCCAATTTTAGTCGTACTGAAGTGTAAAATATGTACATTTATTAAAAAAAAATAAAAATTTGTTTTCGGGAGTTACTTTTATATGGCAAAATGAAGTTTAAGTTTTCCAGCTCTGCAATCGTCTGCCCGATTTTGCTGAATTTCAATACCAATCTATTTTGGAAAATTTCTGACACATCAGTCCAAGAACGAAGTCTCTAGCTCTTCTGGGAGCTTCGGAAAACCGATTTCACGTACAGACAGACGGACAGACGGACAGACGGACAGACGGACAGACGGACAGACGGACAGACGGACATCGCTTATTCGTCTTCCCTATGCATAAGGATCCAGAATATATATATTATATGGGTCGCTTATTGATATTATAGAAATTACAAACGGAATGACAAACCTATATATACCCTTTTACCATTTTTGTTGGTAAAGGGTATAAAAATGCATTATTAAGAAATCTGCTGCCTCCTGGAGAAAAATGTGAATAAAATATTTTTTAACTGTTTCTTAACCCAATGGAAACTTATGGAAATGTATATTTTTTCGTGCGGGCCTACAAAAGTTTGATAGGAATCTTTGCTTCTCCCGAACTGCGGACTTCCAAATGAGGAAACTCTTCCATGCAGGCGACCAATTGCTCAAGCTGCATTGCTGTTGTCATTTTGATGGTGAATAATCAAAACTATTTTTTATATGAAAGTATAATTTGACTGGTATATATATATATACATATATAATTATGTATGTTTACCTTTTTTTGTTGACCTTTCCATTTTGTTTGTTTTATTTTATGTTGCTGTTTGTTTATTTTCTCTGCAATAAAAATTTTATGTTGCTTTTGTCGAAATTTTATTTATTTTTATGCACTTTTGTTGAACACGACTAGAATTTTTCAATCGTCTACCTTGACGTTTATGACAAGATAAATCGTTTAATAAAAACCAAAATAAATTCACAGTTGTTACGTTATTTAGTAAAAAACGTCAACAGACGCGTTCTAAAAACCAAAAAAAGAAAAACGCTCATTTGTTAGCGATTATTATGAATGAGTCGTCTCCTAAAAACAGGCTGTAAGCCTCAGAACGAAAGAGAAAAACTAACGGCTTGTATAAATTAATAAATAAAAGAGTTAACTGATTCGTAACAGAACAGAAAGTAAAAACTAATTCTGTCTTCACACAAACAAAATTTGGCATTTAGCTTAGTTAACAAATAAAAGTCACCTGGTTTAGTGGGTCCACCTTGTTATTATGAAATTTATCTTTTTTCTTCGCATCACTAGCAGTGATGCCAATATCGTACACTTAAAAACCGGCTAAAATTTGTAGAACTCTTAAAAATATCGAAACCCGATACTCGTAAATAAGAACCGATGTATCGATATATCGGTTTTTGAAATATCGGCGATATATATCGATATTTACGGCCTGGCCCACGATGTCACGAGAAATCGTTCGATCGACAACTTGTATTGCAAGCAACAATAACTTTAGAAAATTTGTTGTTGTTTGCAATACAAGTTGTCGATCGAACGATTTCTCGTGACATCGTGGGCCAGGCCGTTATTCTCGCAAATATTGATATTTCGATACATAGATATTTTTTGCCCATCCCTAGTGTGAACTAGGACAATGTACATATATGTATGTATATATAGAATATATGTATTATATGTCTTTGTACGTAACTTTTCACAATGTATGGTTAAAAGATAACAGAGAGTTTAACTGAATGTTTTGTATGCAGAACTGTCAGTTAAAGTTCACGTTAACTCTTAACCATACATTGTGAAAAGGGACGTAAATAATGTAAACGTTTCATTTCTAAATAAAACCGCTTAGTCGAGATAATTTTATTTATTGCCCCATTTTTAGTTTAACAATTAAAATTTCTATACCTATTTAAGTTTGAAATAAAAAGTGTGACCTCTTAATAAATATAAAAATTTTACTAGCCAAGTTAAAAAATTATTGATTAAAAATATATTTGACAAGCTTTTACTCTACGTCTACACCTGATATATTTTTATCATAGCAAAAGTCAAACTTTATTATTGAAAAATAATTTTTTTTATGTTAGCTCTTTTTGCTATATGGGATTTGACATATGTCATGTTAAAAATATATCTGGTGTAGACGTAGGGTTATAAAAATATTTTAAATTAGGTTTGTTCATTTACCAAAATTGTTTACGAAATTGTAACATTTGTTATTGGAAAGTGTTCATTAATTCAAAAACTTTGCAAGGAGAGAGCGTCAAAAGAGACTAAAAAATTCTTAAAAATTATTAGGTCTGTTCATTTACTTTCCCCAGCAGAAACTAGCAACGAGAGAGTAGGGCAGAAATTTACAAAAATATGAAAAAGTAAATGAACGCTTTTTTTGAGGTCTCCACCTGATATAAAATTACTAACTTTAACATTAGCTTCAAGTTAATGTTAAGTGTAGACTGCTCAAGTTAATGCTTTTATCAAGTTATAATGCTAGGAACACAATTGGGACGAACGACGAATTTCGTTCACGTTGACGAATTCGTCGTATGAAGCACAATAACGACGAATTTACTCACCGAATTCTGATGTCATAATTGATAAAGTTGGTTATTGTGTATGCAAAGAGAGAGAGAGAGAAAATTGTTTTTTCGTCGTTCGTCGGCGTACAAAATAGAAATCAACCTATCTCAGATTTCGTCACACACGACGAATTTCGTTCTACGGTTAGGTTAGCAGGCTGCTAGTGAAGCATGAAAATTTTAGGGGTCTAGCTCACTTGGGTCCAATACGATGATCCCTTCGTTCTACGGTGGTGTTGTATTTTGTGATTTTTATACAACTGATGCATTAAACACATTCACCATAGCAATCTACCGACTACAAAATGTCAAAAATAGAATACACATGGTTATATGAGAATGATTATTTTGATGGCAACAAGGCAACGGGCTACAGGTCATGATATAAATATAGAAGGTACTTCCATTCTCTCTTTGTTTTTAAAAAATAAGTATTTTTGAAGTTTGTTTTTTGAGAGAAATAAAAAAAGGTTCCCATATCGTAAAAAATATAAGTTTTCCCCCATAAAATTTTTACATAAATGTGTAATTATCTTAATAAAAGTTGCGAATAAATAAAGTGATATACATGACTACACATCTGTGATGTTTAAAGTGGTTATGTAATAACTTGGCGCATCTTTGACAATGAATTTTCATTAAGTTTAACAAATATTGATTGATATTACATCTTCTTTTAATCTATATAATTCGCTTCTTGTTGATTGTAACATGTTTTTCTAAAAAATTACTTAAATACCCGATCAGATAATTTTGGCAAGTCTATTTCACAGATTTTGCAGGCTCTTAGACACTGTTGGCGGACGCCAGATAATGTAGGGAACTCAAAGAATGCTACATTCATATTTTTACAATGATAGTTTGTAAGTCCACATTTTGTAATATGCAGCTCATTTTCGCTTTCTTTAACACAACAATACATTTACAATGCATTTCATTGCTTTTCAAGATAATAAAACATTTATGAACACAATTTTTTTTTAATTGTTTGAATTTATAAAAGACTTCTGAAATAATTTTTCAATAGAATTTTCAAACAAACAGGAAACAGAGGGGAAATATGAAATTAATACGGTAGCACGATTTTACTGCAAACTTTAGAATACATACATGTCAAGAAAAAATGCGAGAATGGAAGTAGACTTGGGTCGAACTCGTTCACTAGTTCATTTTTGCCACAAACCAATGATCAAACCCATTTAAATTACATGGGTTTGATCATTGGTTTGTGGCAAAAATGAACTAGTGAACGAGTTCGACCCAAGTCTAAATGGAAGTACCTTCTATATTTATATCATGCTACAGGTTGTTGTCCGTGCTACATTTGTCGTTGTAGTCGAATTAAGCATTAAACACATTCACCACAGCAGGCTACATGGCTACACGACTACAAGTGGCGCTGGCAACATATGTTGCCTAGTAGCAAAGAATATAAATTATATAGAATGCGCATCTGAGCTAAAAAATTAAAAATTTTTTGATTTCGATACTGATGCGGGGGGAAAGTATAAAGCGCAAGCAAACACGCAGAGAGAGAGAGAGCATTTGCTTCCAGGGTGACCGATGACATTTTTCAAAAAGTTGCACCAAATAGGGGAGGATTTATAAAAAAAAGGGGCAACATTAAAAAAATCGACACAACTACATTAAAGTTCTTATTTTTAATGTATTATTATATAATTTACTTTAGAAAAAGGGGGACAAAAAGAGGCAAGGCAATCGAAAAAGTGGCAATTTGCCACTGTAGTCGATCAAACGGTCACACTGTACGATACAGCGACAGAGCTTCGAGTTCTGCTACAGCTTGTTGTCACTGTTGCCAGTTTTGCAGATTTCTCTGCATTTTGCTGATTTTTCATTGAAAAAATTATAAAATGAAATTTGCAGATTTTCTGAAATGCTTGTGTAACATCAATATTTCATGTTTTTCTTTACTCCGTAACAGAAATAACCATGGTGTCACTGTCAGAAACATACACATAAGAAACACTAACAAATAAGTAGTGTTTGACGTTTAATTTTGCAGTAACCATACCACCAACATAACAATGTTAAAAAGAAACTAGCTAATCTGTGCAAAGATGTATGAATATACATACATATAAACATATCGCACTCTAAATCATAAACAGTCACGCATATGTGCCATTATTTTAAAGAATTTGTAATATCGGTATATGTTTTTATACAGCAAGATTAAATAAAAAATGCATACATGACGAACATATAACCTCCTCCTTAAATGAAGACGGTTAATAATTCGAAAACAAAATGAAAAACAGTTCTAAATATAGGTGTTTTTATTGTTGCAGATTTTTTTTCCGATTTCTTAAAAAAATTTTGCAGATTTTTCAGATTTTTTATCCAATTTTTTCAGATTTTTTGTAAAACTTTCTGACACCAGTGCTTGACGTTGTAAACATTCACCCCTATCGTGAATAAAATGTGAAATTTTTGAACCCATGAAATTTTCATTCCCCATGAGGGGAAATTTGCTATCGGGAACTTCATGGGAACGTTTGTTCCCGCTATTGATTCGCAGTGAATGTAAAAAACGGGAAGAAAATTAAACAAATTTATGTTTGATAGTGAGAAATACACACATTTTTTGTTTAGGATGCAATGTTTTTAAGCTATTACATTTAAATTTGTAATTCAGTTTCATATTTGTATTGAGGTTTATTTTCGATATTTATCGTAAGTGAGATTTAATTGAAAATAGACCTTTTTATTTAAATTAAAATTTTATGGGCCTATCCATAGTTAAGAATTATCAAAATGCCAAATATTTTATAACTTTTAAGATACGAGTACGGGCTGTAAAATTTTATCGTAAGCGAAAATTAATTATGTGAAACAAATTTGAATATTATAAAAATAATCTTCTCTTCTAATTTAAATACCATATAAAAATTGTTAATTTTGTGTTAAAAAAAGTAACCAAAATGGAAAAAATTACACAAGTACACATTGGAAAAAAAGTAACCAAATTTGGTTACAAGTAATCAAAACGGCAACGCTGATCATAGCATACGCTGTCTACGAGACTGTAAAAAAGCAAAATAATAAAAATCAAACATAAATACCAGTGTGGCCACAACTAAAAAAATTTTTAATGCTAAATGAGGCTTAAAATAATGCTAAAAATGCTAAAAAAATATTTGAAAATGCTAAAATATAATGCTAAAAATTTGGAATATTTTTTTAATAATTTTACCGGTTTAATTACGAATAAGTATTTTGTTTAACTTTAATAACACAAACAAAGTTTATTCAAAAGTAAAAACAACAATTAAGGAAGATGTAAAATACAATTGCTGAATTCATATCTTTGTATGATTGTATTAAATATAATAGTGTAAAATTTGTTGTTGTTAATTTTCTTATAAAAATGAAATATGTACATAAAATAATTTTACACTTTAATTTGATACGTTTTAATATATTAGGATGCAAGCTCTCAACATAATGCGAAAGACATTTAAAAAATACTATTTGCATTAAAAAATTTATTAAGTTACTTTTTTTAGTTTTATTTTTTATTGTATGTCCAGGAGCCGGATTCCGCAACGATGAATTTTGAAGTGTTCGATCCCGAAAAAAACATAATTTTGAATACTTCTTTTCTTCTTATTATTAGGTGTTTGACATTTAAAGCGGCTATTAGACGGTGATACTCGGTATATGAACATGACAGACTTTCGCACATTTCAATAAACACATTTAATAATGCGCGCTCTAACCAAGTCATCAAATTTGCACTGAGTTTGACCAAAGACTATAAATATATAAAGATGTTCTACGTCCATACATTGTACTTAGGCTTGCCAGATATTAAATCCTCAAAAAAAGTACATTAAGAAAAAAAGGCAGTACATTTAAAGAAAAAAAAGTACACTGTGTTTATTTTATTAAGTTCAAATTCAATACATAAAATAAACAATTTATTTAATAAAAACTCAAAATATAAAATTCACTGCATAAGAATAACAATTTATAAAGTAAGGAACACAAAATAAGAGATCATAAATACTATTTATACATAATATTATATAAACTAAAGAATAGTCAAACAAATTTTTGAATTAAAAACCAGACAGTTCTACTAAATCATAACAAATATTTATCATTTTTTTGTACTTCATTAACAATGGCATTTTTACCTCTTTCGGTTTTTAAAAAATTAAAAAACTCGTTACATGTGTAATCAAAATTAGTTTTTATTATTAAATCACTTTCTTAAAAAAATAGCTTTAGAATTGATAATTCGCAAAAAATGCAAAAACCCGCCACATTAATCTAGTTGCAGATGTTTAATAAAGCAGAAGTATAAATCAGGGATCGCAAATAACGATTATTTTCCAAATTTAAAGTAAAAAAATCACAATAATAGAGAAGTGCTACGTGCACAAGGAATATACCAAGATACTCCATGTTACATGGACTACCGATAGATGCAATGATTTTTATTTTTTTGATTTTTATTTATTCCTCACAAAATAACTCTTTTGTGACTTTTATTTATTCCTCAGAAAATAACAGTTATTTCTTGATTTTTATTTATCCCTCACAAAATAAGAGTTATTTTGTGACTTTTATTTATTCCTCACAAAATAACAGTTAATTTTTGATTTTTATTTTTTTGCTCAAAAAAATTTTAACTTTTAAAATTAATAAATAATAAAAAAGTAAATTTAATTTAACATATAAGAGTGTTTTTTAAAGACTCTGGCGATAAATTCAATTTTAAATCGGTTAATATTAATTTTAACGCAAAAATTACGCTTTCTACATTTTAAAAGTTAAGCAAAAAAATAAAAATCAAACAGTAACTGTTATTTTGTGAGGAATAAATAAAAGTCACAAAATAACTCTTATTTTGTGAGGGATAAATAAAAATCAAGAAATAACTGTTATTTTCTGAGGAATAAATAAAAGTCACAAAATAAGAGTTATTTTGTGAGGGATAAATAAAAATCAAGAAATAATGATTAAAAAGTGATTTTTAAAATAAAAATTATAACCGTTACGGTCCCTGGTATAAATATCACAACAGGGTGCCCTCAAAAAGTTGCGTTTGCGTTTGTTTGGTAAAGCGTATGTAAGATTCGACACAACCGCCAAATATAGCACTCTTACTTGTTTGTACTATACATATGCATAGACATTTTTTTTATTTGTTTGAAAAAAAAAGTACAAAAGAAGTACAAGAACTAAAAAACAGTACTTTTGCGTACTTCTTTAGTAGTTATGCAGACAGCAGTACAATTATTTAAAAGAAGTACGTGTACTGCTGAAAACAGTACGTCTGGCAAGCCTAATTGTACTGCCAGTGCTTAATTTGCTGGTGGATTTACTACTAAATCCATTTGTTTCAAAGAGAGTAATTTATTTTCTCAGAGCACTTATTATTCTCAAGTCTTCGCTATTCATCTGCATACGCATGCATGTGTGTGTGTCTTTGCATGCGTAAGTATGAATGGATGTGTGTATTTAATTTAAAGCAAAGAAAAAATTTACACAAACAAAAAGAACTTGTGTTTTCGCACATATGCATAAGTGTATGGACATAAGCTACATAAAATTTAATGTTATCGATTGTCTATTTATAGGGCAAAAATATGTATTTTATTGTTGTACTTTTGCAAATACATGGATTCGCACCGAATATAAACTTACTTATTTAATTTAAATATAAGTCCAAACGAAAAACATTTTGCAAAATGCTCCTAAAGATAAATAGAGGGACAAATGCGCGTTGGGAAGAGCATGAGATAAGCTTTTCTCAAAGTATATTTTAAAGATCAACCTCCACATACTTGTTCTTAAGAAATATATTGAAATTGAACCTTCCGAGTCCTTCATCCTTTAGTGGATGGAGTAGCATTAAAAATTTGCAGCCAGGTAACAATTCATGTATATACAATGCGCTCACAGAAACTGTTAAAAAGATGCAACCTTTTGAAAAAGAATGCATTTTACTTTTTGATGAAGTATCTATAAGAAAATATTTTACTTATAATAAATGTGCAGATGTTATAGATGGAGTTGTCGATTTAGGATATGAACGAGTGAATCAAATGGGGTCCCAAGTTTGCGTTTTTATGATAAGAGGAGTTGTAAAAAGTTGGAAGTTCGTTTTAAACTATTTTGTTACTTCCAGTTCAATAAAAGGTGATGTACTAAAAAAACTTGTGGAGTCAAACTTTGACATTTTAAGAGAAATGGGACTAAATGTGCGTGGGCTTACGTGTGATCAAGGACCCAATAATAGAAAATGCTATGATATGCTAGGCGGATCTTGTGAAAAACCTTATTTTATTTATAAAAATGCAAAAATTTACCTGATGTACGACGTACCCCATATTTTCAAATCCATAAGAAATGCTTTCATCAAAGCCGATTTTAAAACACCGCATGGCGTAGCGCGATTCGACGTTGTTAGAGAAATATTCGAGAGCTAATTACCTATATGAAACAGGTTGAATACGCAGGAAATAAAATATTTTCAATCGATGGCTTAATTCAAACTACGAGATCTATTTTATCGTTATCGTCAGAATTGTTTGCGGAAAACTCAAATTTGATATGCATTTTAACGAGCCATTTTTATATATACGTGCCAAGGACGGACACTGCAAAAATCCTTCGGTCTATGAATTAAATGTCGCAGTAGCTAAACTGCTATCTCTTAAAATAACGCAATTTAGTACCTCTTCAAATTGTGCAAACGACGATGCGATACTTTTACCTATTGAGTTCCAAACAATTTTAGAAGATACTCAAAGAAGTGAAAGTACGGCAGAAAGTAGTCGCACACCTGACGTTAATGTAATAAACATATTCGATGAAAATGAAGATTATTTTAATGAAGATGCAGATTGTTTTAACTCTAATAATGTTCCAATAGAGTTAACATCAAGCCGATATTTTGTTGGTTATATATGTAGCTCAACGAATTACTTGCGCTAAATGTCGTGTGGATATAATTAAACCAGCACAAGTTTTGTAATATCCTTCAGAAATGTTTGTTCACGCTAAAAATTATGATAAAGAAACAGATTTTGGAAGTTTGTGTGCTCCATCAGACTTATTTTTTGCACTGTGTAAGATTCACATAAAAGTTTTCGAAAATGTTTTTACTAATTCTAAAGAAATAAAAAACATAAAAAAAACTATTGTTGAGCAATGCGTAAATTGTACCAAAAATACAATATATTCCTTTTGGTTTGACGAGAGCTACGTATGCTTTAAGCACAGGATGCAGATGCTTAATTTATTAGTTCTTACACTGCTACGAAAACATTCGTCGTGGGAAACATATAAATTCAAATCAACAAGCAGTGAAAAACTCAAAATGTTAAAGCAATAAATAAAACTTATTCTTTTGTAAACAAAAATAAATAATCATGGTTTGCAAACTTATGTAAGTAAGCTCACGTTTTATTTATTTTATATATATACATATGTATATATATACATAGACATATGTATATATATACATATATATATATATATATATACATATATATATATATATATATATACATATATATATATATATATATACATATATATATATATACATATATATATATGTATATATGTATATATATACCCAGTAAAAAAAATTGGAAGTCATTCTAAAGGAAGTACATTTTCATTGCTTCCAAAAAATCGATATTTTTAATTTGCCGATAGTTAGCAGAAAACCAAGTAGAAGTTTATTTTAGTCATACAAAACCTTGTAATTCCTCTCTAGTTTTAGAAATTACTCACCAGAATTTTAAAAAAATCGTTTTTTTTAAGAAACTTATGAACTATTTTTGGTCTAAAATTTTACAGTTATTTGCTTAAATTTACATTAAATTACTGTTTCGCGTTTAAATTCCTATAAAAAGAAACTAATTGTTAAAATAGGTAACTATTAGCAATTTTTCCTAGATGAAAATATTATCATAGAACACAAAAAAGGACATTTTTCTTAAAATCGCTTCCAATTCGGTGACCAGGCAGCGAAAAATAGAACTTCTTGCAATGACAACCCTATGTAAAAATCATTACATCGGATCGAAATTTGCACTACTTCCAGATCGCAAACTCTACATTTTCATGACTTTTTTGGAGTGTCTTTTTTTACTGGGTATAATTGAAATTTCTAAATAAAATAATTATAGTTCGGTGCGAATCAACTTATTTTTAATTTTACAACAATAAAACACGTATTTTTACCCTACAATAACACAATCGGTCGCATTTGATTTTCATGATTTATTTGCACATGAATGTATCAAAACAAGAAACTTCTTTTAGTTATTTCATATTTTTGCTCCTACTTGACTGCGCTTTAAACAACCCTCTAGTCAACCTAGAACCATATGTCTCTATGTCAACACTCTTTTCTCTAGCGACAATTGCACTAGTTGAAATGTCGACAATTTTCCTTTTATGCGCGAGTAGAGATACGTTAGAGACAACAGTTCCAATGTATTTCTGTTGATATTGCCAATGAACGCGTCAATAGTTTGTTTTTCTTTTTTATTATGCTCTGCAATAATGTTAAAAACTTACGTACATATGTATGTAGGTATGTATGTATTTAAGTTTGTTGGCCCAACCCTTATTAAATTGTAGACGAGGGTCACTAAAATGTACTAGTGATTCTTTAGTTCAAATGTCTCCATATGGTCGTAAATGAATAGTGCTAAAGTTTACTGGCAGATTTTCAATGAGAACCCTATGTTATATGTCAATAGGCAATTACATTGGCTGCGGTACACCTATTCAGTTGTACTATTGACAATGTCATTAGTAAATCAGTACAATTTTACTATTGACATGGAGCGAGGAAATATCGATATTGTAGACTGGAGCCCCTAAAATTTACTAGTGAATCTTTGGTTCCAATGTCTCCATGTGGTCCCAAAAGAACTACTTAGTCAGTATTGCTACAGTCTAGTGGTGGATTTTCAATGACAAGCTAATGTTAAATGTCAATAGATAATTACATTGGCTGGGATACACCTGGTCAGTAGTACTACTGACAATGTCACTAGTAAATCACTACAATTTCACTATTCGCATTTTCTGCAGGGAAGAAATATAACACACACACAACTAAATTTCTCTATAAGCTTCAATTATGTGTGTGCATACATTGTATGCCATACAACATTACTACATACATATTTATATAAGTGTGCATGCTCAAAAATTTTGTGCTCTCTTTGTGGTTTCGTTCAAATAACAAACAATTTATTTTTCCCTTGTTACTTCCCCCACAGCATCTATAAACACAAAAAATTTTAGTTTTCATTTAATGTTCTACGTGGAACATCTTTATATATTTATAGTCTTTGGTTTGACAGAAGATCTAAGATCATACTAAACAAGTATGATGGTATGATGACAAATACAAAAATTCAAAATTTTTTGAAAACCAAACCAAGCTAAAAAACACGAATTTTGCATTAACACAACATTCTCAAATACCAAGTACGACAGTTTAATAGTCGCTTAACACGTCTTATGCTATTTACACGGTTTCCATCATTATACATTTGTATAAAAATAACAAAATACATTGAAATACATTAATTGACAGAGGTTTTTACTGTTATAAATGGAAAGGAGTATATCAAAACTACAAAATTAAAAATGCTAAATAATGCTAAAAAATTAATACAAAAATGCTGAAAAAAATGCTAAATGCAAAATAAAAAATTCACTGCTAAATCAAACTACATAATGCTAAATTTAGCAGTGAAAATGCTAAAAGGGTCACACTGATAAATACACACATGCTTTCGCTCTCAGCAATGCGAGCGCAGCATACACTGCAGAAAGAAATGAGAGCACGTATGCTGACGGGTTCTACTGGAAATACCCGCATAGAAAATTTTAGCTTGTATCAAGGCGAATTCAGTATCAGGTGACCTTATCGCTACAACAATTTTACAACACAAAAAACAACACGTAGTTTGCTATGCTACAAAACCAATCTGTCAGAAGATTTCTAAGCAAATTTTGACGTTTTTGTTCAAAATGCTCAATTTGGTAGCAACAGCTGATAATCAGCTGGGCTGATAAGGTCACTTGATACTGAATTCGCCTTGGCTTGTATGAGATGCGCATTCTATATGATTTATATTCTTTGCTAGTAGACAGCTACTTAATTATTTTAAAGACGGCAGCAGCACCATAAATTTATATTTCAGTGGTGCCGCTTTCAAATATTTCACATTTATAAAAATAAAATACCTAGTTTATTCAAAAATATAAAAACAATTCAGTTTATTTCTTTATTTTTTTTTTGCAATTTTTACTATTTATAGGTTTAGTAATTTCTTTAATAGTTTTAGAAATTTTTCGTTAACCGCCGATTTTTTCGCGTTTTTTTTCACTTGTTTCCAATCTTTTTATATTTTTAATGACTTCCGCGATTTCTAATAAATTTTAGGACTTGCTTCCGATTATGCAATTTCTCGCCAATTTTTGCAAACTTCGCTATAAAACCGACTTCTTGCATGCTTTCAGCCTCCTAACAGTTTAGCCGATTTTTAAAAAATATTAGGCTTTGTTATTACCTCGCTGTTAGTACGAATAAGTTTTGCGAATTTTCGCCATTCCGCATTTTTTGCATTCCTTACAATTTTAGCAATTTTTAATCACTATTATGGCTTGTTTTAAATATTGTAAATTTTCGCTATTTTTTTCATAGTTTGTGAAAAAAGCTACTTTCTGCACGTTTTTAGTTTTCTACGAGTTTTGCTGATTTTTCAACAATATTAGACTTTGTTATCATCCCGCAGTTAATACATTTCTGCAGATTTTCGTAATTTTCGCGATTTTTGCCGATTTTTTCGCATTCCTTAAAGTTTTAGCGATTTTGAATCAATATTATGGCTTGTTGAAAATTTTGCAAATTTTTCGCGATTTTTGCAAAGTTTGCAATAAAAGCGACTCTTTGTGTGTTTTTTAAATTCCTAAAAGTTTTGAAGATTTTTGCACATTATTAGAGTTTGTTATCATCCCGCTGTTAGTAACGTTTTGCTTTTTTTCTTAATTTTCGCAAATTTTTTGCATTCCTTTAATTTTTAGCGATTTTTAATCAATATTATGGCTTTTTTAAAATTTTGCAACTTTTCGCGAATTATAACTTTTTTCGCTTTGCAAAAATACATATATTCCTTTTGTGATTAACATTAAAATTTTGTAACTTTGTTTTTTATTTTGCAATAAAAAATATTTCTTGGCACTAATTTGATTTGCATATGTATTTTGCTATATTGTCAACACTGTTTTTGGTTTGCAGCCATAAAAAATAGAAATTAGTTTAATTCAACTACAACGACAAATGTAGCACGGACAACAACCTGTAGCCCGTTGCCTTGTTGCCATCAAAATAATTAGACTTGGGTCGAACTCGTTCAATAGTTCATTTTTGCAACAAACCAATGATCAAACCCATGTAATTTAAATGGGTTTGATCGTTGGTTTGTGGCAAAAATGAACTATTGAACGAGTTCGACCCAAGTCTAACAATAATCATTCTCATATAAACATGTGTATTCTATTTTTGACATTTTGTAGTCGGTAGCTTGCTGTGGTGAATGTGTTTAATGCATCAAACTAATTTCTATTTTTCATGGCAGCCAAGGTGTATCTAACTAGGTGGCAGCGTTACTTCAGCTGATAATTATTTGCTCTATGTGCTTTGTAGCTGAAGAATGTCAAAAACTTCGATTTTGTTTTGGTTTTAGTACAATTATTTTTATGCTTTTGACATTCGTCGGTTTTTTTCATAGCTATGGTTGCCGTATTTTTGTATAAAAAATCCTTACGCAGTGACCTGTATAATTACACCATGATGGCAGCAAACCAAAAACAGTGGTGACAATATAGCAAAATACATATCGCACCTTATCAACAAGAGGGTATTAACTCAAAATTTTTGAAATTTCACTTTTTGCAAGAAATCAACTAACAACATCAATATCTATCTATCTACTGTAAAAATTTCAACGTGTTCCGATTACTCTTTTACCTCGAAAACCACATTTGAGATCATTTTTGTGATAGTGTAGTGACTACCTTTATATAATCAAAAAGGTATTATTTTGAGTTAGTACAAAGTGGACACAGAAATGTATCTTATATTTTCATAAAAAAGGTATTATTTTGATTTGAGCCTTTATTTTTATTTAAATTTTATTGTATTTTGGGATGATACTGTTTTGTTGAAAAATATATTTTGAAACTTTATTTAAATTTCAACTAAAGCGTCATAACTCAAAATAATACAAAAAAAATATATCGAGAAATTTCAGAAAAATGGTATTAACTCAAAACATAGATTTTTTTTCCCAAGAATTCCAACATTTTGAAATAAAAACAATGCAAATATATTTTCAAATGGAATTTAATTACTACTATGGATTCGGATTTTCAAATTCTCTTCTAATCTAATCACAAACAGGTATTCGTCTGTACTGAACATTTTAAAATTTTGAGTTAATATCCTCTTGTTGATAAGGTGCGATATGCAAATCAAATTAGTGCCAAGAAATATTTTTTATTGCAAAATAAAAAACAAAATTATAAAATTTTAATGTTAATTACAAAAGTAATATATTTTTGCAAAGCGAAAAAAGATATAATTCGCGAAAAGTTGCAAAATTTTAAATAATATTGGTTAAAAATCGCTAAAAATCAGAGCTCGCAAAATATGCTCAACCAAATTTCTTTGTGCGGTCTTCTCACTCAAAAGACCTAAAAAAATGAGACGGAATCATTCAGTGTCTGAACAGCAACCCTCTTTTTCCTTTCAATCGTGTTCCCGCTCCCGGGTTATGAGTTGAGCGTAACACACGAATCGGTCTCTTACTGAGCGCATGATACGAACAGAATCGTTCGTTGCTCAGCTACTGAGGGTCAGTAAGTGAGCAAAACAAGCAAAGTGTTTGCATAAATCAGACAGTTGGTAACGTTTCTAGATCATATCATCACACATATGTACATTAGGGGTATAACTTTTGAAAATTTTTTTACATTATTAAAAAATACCTATCCATCCCATATAGACCATGAAAATCTATGATGAAAAGTGGGGTCACTTTTTCGCGGGCGTTAAAAAAGTTCCCCCCAAACCACTTTGAAGTTTAGTATAAAGATTTTTTTTGTTTATTAAAAATACAATATCCTAAATACAATACAATAAAAATACAACACGGAAACTCTTTTTTTGAACAAAATGGAAACAATCTGAAGTTTATATATAGTTCATAACTGTATGTATGGTATCTAAAAAATAAAAATTCAAATATTCTTATTTTTTTTAAGCTTTTAGAAAAAACAGTTTTGGGGGGAGTTTTTTTTTTATCAAAATTGATCTCAAAAAACAGTTTTCTTAATATACACATCAGTGGCCACCCCGACGTGATAGGTATTTTTTTTTGGTTATACCCCTAATGTACATACATATTTCGTTATCCACGTATCCAATTAATACAACATTTAAACAAATATGTACAGTTATAAAAACAGCGAAGTATAAATGTATTTACAAGCGCATTTGTAAAGCCTCTATACAACGAAGTAAGAATAAAATTATGTTCGTTATATCGAAGTCACTGTATAAAACTATAATTTCTAAACTTAAAATTACACATTTCCAAACATTCATAAAAAAAGTTCCCCCTAATTTTGTGTGGTAACGTTTTCCTCTCTACAAAAAAAAACAATCAAACAATTTCGAAAAAAGTCAAAATTAATTTTATACGTCAAATGTGGTTGTACCTTTATATTAGTTGTGTTCATTTACTAAAAATTTTTACGAATTTGTAACAATTGTTACTGGAAAGTGTTCATTAACCCAAAAAATTTGCAACGAGAGAGCGTCGAAAGAGCGTAAAAAATTGAGAAACAAAAAAATTCCTACAAATTATTAATAGTAAAATTTTTAATTGAAAGAATTATCCAACCACCTGTTGAGTGTTTTGTTGTCAAATTAATTATTTAAAAAATATTTGAAAAAGGAAAACTGAAAAATGTTAAATTTTTTTGTTGAAAAAACATGTATACGTATGCAAAAAGAAAGCATGCTTTCTTAATTTATTGTTTTTCTTTTATTAAGCCACATAAATTCAATTTTAATGGCAAATAATTTTGTTTGTTTCTCATGTATGATAAGAGATGGAAAGTGGCATTTTTGTATTTGTTAATGAATAAAATTAAAAAACTATGAAAAATGCATAAAATAGTAAAAATACATGAAACTGTGTAAAGAATTTCATCTTAAATGTAAATTTCTAAAAAAAATTGCAATTTAAAATATTGTCAAACAAAATACATCAGAAAAAGTACAATTGTATCATGATTTCCATCCATGGTTCTAATATGAATAAAATTTTCTTGCAAGATTTTGCAAGAAAAGCGTTCATTTACTTTTTCATATTTGGGAGAGTAATTTTATAAATTTCTGCTTTACTCTCTCGTTACTAGTTTCTGCTGGGGAAGTAAATGAACAGACCTATTATTGTATCATGCATTAAACCCATTCACCGCAGCAAGCTACCGACAACAAAGTGTCAAGGATAGAATACATATGTATGTTTATATGAGAATGATTCTTTTGAAGACAGCAAGGCAACAGGGCGGCAGGTTGTTGTCTATGATGATTTTGTCATTGTAGTCCAATTAAACTAATTTCTATTTTTGAGGGCTACGGAACAAAAACAGTGTTGACAATATAGAAAAATATGTAAATAAAAATTATTGCTTAGAAAAATTTTTCATTGCAAAATAAAAAAAAATACAAAATTTTAATGCTATAATATATATATAAGTAATTATAAGTTTATAGAGCGATAACCACGATAACTCGCAAAAAGTTGCAAAATTTAAAGAAGCCATAAATAATATTGATTAATAATCGCTAATGCTATGTTTAGACGACAAGTTGAATCACCTGCTTCGCTCTCTGAATCATGTTAATGAATCATGCTGTTTAGACTGCGCATTCGTGCTTCGTGTGCAGCGTGCCAATTTAGTGCTTTTAATACTAGATTTAGAGTTTTTAATTCATAACAGTGCGGAATTTTTCAAATTGTTGCTTTAAAAAGAAATTAGTGCCTTTTTTTGGTGCTTTTCACCTTTGATTTTAGTGCGTTTTACAAATCTACTAAATATTAATTTGTTAAAGTGTGGTGGCTTTATTTTCACTTTCAAAAACTATCTGCTTTCACCCCTTTTAAACATGCAAAGTTTCCTTTGCAGAATGTTAATTCAGCTGTGTGAAATACGAAGGAAGAAAAACTTTATCTTTCACAGTGAGAAAAAAGAATATATTTCTAGAAAATACCTTAATTACAACAATAATCTAATTACTAACCACTGAGGGAAGCAATGTATTGCTTTTTTGATAACGAAAGCTTTCAAAAATGCTTCTGAAAAGTACTAACGTAAGGCTCTCTAACAAAGTGGACAAAAGTAAAAAAATGTAAACCAGTAACTTTTGCATCTGAGTACACAAAAACTACATACTATTACTTCTGTAAAATGAGTTAGTAAAGCAAAAAATGAATGGCTTTTTGGAAACTGAATGCATTGCTTCTAGCTGGCTTACAAAAATTCTTCTGGGAAGCGGTAATTTTTGCT
This sequence comes from Tachina lurida, assembly GCA_944452675.1. NCBI lineage: Eukaryota > Metazoa > Arthropoda > Insecta > Diptera > Tachinidae > Tachina > Tachina lurida. The sequence continues at coordinate 95,754,185 of OX101756.1, forward strand.
GGGATGGTGAAATTGAAGAAATAGAACGAAGTATCAGAAATTTAAGGATACATAAATGGACAAATTTGCTCAGAACTGATTAATTTTGGATTGAAGTTTATAATTATAGAAATTCAAATAATCATAATCCATTCCTAATACTGCCAATATTTTCTCTAAGACTATTAACATTACCGTGTTCAAATGAAAACAAAAGTCACAAAAATATTATTTCAATAACAAAAAAATAATAATTTTCAAGAAAAATAAAATTGAATAATGAACATGAATATAAAGTGAATGTAAAATGCTTGAAATAAGTTTTTTCTAGCAACTGTCTCTATTATAGAAAATTCCACAAAAAATTCTAAATAAATATAATCATATCGAATCGTTAATAATAATTTTAGTTCAACAAATCGTTGCATATCTTTTCAACTAGTTTATTTTTCATATTTTCACACACAAATACAAAAATTCACATGTTTTTGTACAATTTAAAATCCGAGAATTGCGAGAAACTATTCACAAAATATTGTTACAGAAACACTTTTTCTCACATCGTTCCAATAATTGCTGGAAATTTGTTTAAATGACAGATAGTTCTCGCAAAGTAACGATACAGAAACACTTATGTGAGAAAAGCCATTATGTGTTTCAATTTACACTGTTTCCACGATTCCCTTGTTTCATGCGGGAAATTTTACGATGCGAGAAATACAGAAACGAGCTACAGAATGTAATATACTGAACTATGTTCATGTAAAAATTAATTCAGATGAAACACCTAAAATCTAATTGTTTTTTTTAATACACCATAATTGCAGTGTCTTGCGAAATGAACTTCAATTAGTTTCCTACTCATGTTCTACTTATACGCAAAATCGAAATATGGCTCGATATAATTGAAATTATTACAAAAACCTATGATATGTAGTAAATTTAAAATTGTAGTTAACTTAAATTTTTAATTTCTACTCATTCAATACATATATAATTAGCCATGTGGGCTTTCTCTTTATTGAAAATAAATAGATAAATATAAAAATATAAATAAAAAATATATTGCATTTAGTGCTTTTTGTGTGTTCATAACACAGTGATTTTTGCTCTGAAAAAGTTGGCATCATTGTTCGCGTGGCATTTTTTTATGTATATTCACACATGCATACGTATCATACGCACGTGTATACATGCATACATACTTACATAAATTCGATTCAAGCAAAATCTTGTTTTTGAAGGCATCTCTATATTTTCTTCTTATTTTTCCTTTTTATATTATTCATAACTTAAATAAATTTATTTATATTAAACTCACATCTATGTTTTTTTGGCTTGTTTTCATTTGTTTACAAACACACACATACACATATAGCTATTTTGTTTTGATAGCTAGTTCAGATAAAGTGGCGATTAACTGCGATAAAAGTTAGAGAAGATACCAATTTTACGTGCTTCGCAAGTAGATTCATATTGAATCTACTAGATTCGCTCTCATAATTTTGTATGGCGAAGCAAGTGGATTCGGTCATGATTGGGGCGTGAAGCATGAATAGAGAGCGAAGCACGTACCGTCTAAACATAGTATAACACTATAAATAACGTGACCAGATGGTTTTTGCAAAAAGCGGGACATGATCGATGAAAAAGCGGGATTTTGAAGAAAATAGCGCCAAAAAGCGGGATTTCAAAAAATATCTTTTAGAAAGCGGGATGTGTAATATCGACGGTCCCATTCCAAAACATGCTAAGTCAACATAGCATGTAATGCTGGGAATATCTTACCATTGTCGTTTTGTTCCTTACTAACTATGGTAAGACTGTTGTAATATATATGGAAGATGGTAAATTTTGAGCCTTCATTAGAAAACATATGTATATATGAGCAAATTGAAAAATGCAATGAATCAAACCAATTCACATATTCCATTTGCAATAAAGTTTCGTATATAAGGCAGACATCTACATCAACTGACACCACACACAGTGGACCAAAAACACAGAAGAACGCTGATGAGGAAGGTTTAGTGGCCTTCGAAAAGGGCTGGCTGTTCCGTCCAACTATGTGTTGTCAGAATATTTACAACTAACTTTGATGTTATTTGTTCATTAATAATTATCACATGTAATTTGGCTTAAAAAGCGTTACGAACAGTAGCCTAATTCAATTCATAAGAATTTAAAAACAAATACAGTTCGAAAAATAATAATTAGCTAAGTATGTTAATCATTGTTTAATGAATGCCCTGTGTTGAACACTTCAAAGTTCATCATTGCGGAATACGAGAAATATCCACTGGACATCCATTAAACAGAAATATTTAAAGAAATTGCGAACAACTAACTTAAAACTTAATGAACTCCATGAGTGAAGAAAACCCAAATTGATATTGGTATCGAAAAAGGAAATAAATTTATCTATAGATCTGTGTGTTTAATTTGTATTAATTTCCATTAATTTCGAATGAACAATTAGTCAATTAATTTAAGAAATTTAATACAAAGGAATTACGTATGTTAAGTTATACGTAACCTACTGTAGCTCCTTAAGGCTTCATTAGTCTTTACTGTATGTTGCTCTTCTGTGCTGTGCCGTTCTAGTTATTTCTTTTAATAAATAAATATCGATCAGCTGTTTCCTACTGTTGCACTTACTTTACATTACATTCGGGTAACTGAGCCTTAAGCCTTTTTTAACTATGATCTACAACAAATTTATAAAGCTCAAATAAACTTAAAAAAATTCTATTGCAATTATTATATGATTACAAAAAGCATCAAGTTTCTATCTCATAACAATGCCGGGATATCATCAATAAACTTTGAAGGCGTTTATCTCAAAACTAGCTTTTTTGACTTAGCATGTTTTAGAATGGATCCGTCGATATGCATACACAGTTTTGTATGTACTTAGCAAACAAAGTTTTCAACTAAAAAGAAACGCGTTAAAATAAACAAAAATATGTATTTATAAAAAAATTATTTATCTACATATATAAATAAAAATTAAATGTCGTTCGTTGGTAATCGCATCAGCGGCTGCACCGATTTCGGTATTTTTTATTTATTTTTAATGTTGCACCTCCCATACAATTTTTTTATTTATTTTAAAATATCTTTCAGCAAGAAACATGAAATTTTGTGTGAGTAACGATTTTTATAATGTAAAACAAAGTTCGAATAAAACATGTCTTGGTATGAAACCTGCCAAAAAGTAAAAATATTTACTGTGAGATATCTGAAAAACTAATATAGTGAGAACATTGAAATATTGTGGGGATAAAAATAACTCTGCTGATATTGTGTATTGTTTCTGGAAACAATTTCAGAATTTAACAAGTGTCTTCAAAAATAATACCGGGGTACCGATCTTGCTGCTTTGCTTTCAGAGTATTACTGCTGGTCTAGAAGGAACAAGAGGCTATTACTCAAGATATCTTGGAAGCCAAAACAATAAAAAATAAAACAAGTAAGAGTGCTATATTCGGCTGTGCCGAATCTTATATCCCCTTTACCAACGTACGTACATATATATAGTATACAGACACATACATACATATTTGTTTTGTGAAAAAATTTATAATTTTTTTTTTTAAAGTTTCCATCTTTGGAGCTGTAATTTTCTTTCAGAAGCATAAAATATATTCAATTTATAAAGAAAAAGAAAAAAATTGTTAGACCTATTTAATTTTACATAACACAAAAAGTGTGAGTTTTCCAACCCTGGAGTCATAATTTTGGATTTTTTTGATTATTGATACCAATCTAGTTCTTTAAAAAATACATAAAATATGTTAAGTGAAAAAAGCAAAAACGAAATAAGGAAAAACTTAAGGTCAGATTTTGTAAATTCAAACGATTTTTTCGTTTTGAAATTTGTATGGAAAAAATATTTTTTGAAAAGAATTTTCGTTATTTTTCATACAAACTTGAAACGTTTAGAAACAAAATTTTTTACAAAATCTGCTTATTAGTTTCATTTAATTCCTTTAATATTAAAAACTTCAGTAAAGTGCGACTTTGAATCGCGCACGAAAGGTAGGCTTTTTTGAAGTTTTTTTTTCAGTTTAAACGATTTTTTCAGTTTTGTCGCTTTTTTCTCGTTTTGGCGATTTTTTTCTGTTTTTGGAGTTTTTTTTATTTTGGTGATTTTTTTCTGTTATTGGGATTTTCTTCATTTTGTAGATTTTTCTCTTTAGACGATTTTTTTTCATTTTTGCGATTTTTTTCTGTTTTTGGGTTTTTTTTTATTTAGGAGTTTTTTTTTTCTTTTTTTTTTCATTTTGGCGACTTTTTTCTGTTTTTTTGGGTTTTTTTTTTCGTTTTGGCGATTTTTTTTATTTAAGCAATTTTTCCGGTTTTTCGCGATTTATTTTAGTCCTAGAAATTTTTTTTTAATATGGCGATTTTTTTCTGTTTTTGGGTTTTTTTTTCATTATGGCGTTTTTTCCTGCTTTGGGGTTTTTTTATTTAGGCGATTTTTTTCTCTTTATTGGGGTTTTTTCATTTTGGCGATTTTTATTCATTTTGTCGTTTTTTTCCTGTTTTGGGGTTTTTTTTATTTTCGCGATTTTTTAATGTTTTTTGGGGTATTTTTCGTTTTGGCGATTTTTTTTGTTTTTCGCGATTTTTTTCGTTTTGGCGATTTTTTTTGTTTTTCGCGATTTTTTTTCGGTTTGGCGATTTTATAATTCCTTGATTTTTTAGTTTTACCGTTTTTGAAAATTTCAAGAGTTTTGCTCTTACGGTTTCCAAGATACAGCAAGTTGTCAAAATTGCATAGTCAAAATTGCATTAACTGATGGAACACCCTTTAATTTAAATTTTTTGAAATTTTAGTGTTAATTTTTGTAGTCTGTATAAAAATACACTAACCTTACAAATTTCAAGTGTATATACATATAATTGTATGTATATTACATGGGATTTTATAATTTTTCGTTGCTCGTTTTGGAACACCCTTTAATTTCCAATTCTCATGTATTTGTTGTTGTAGCGGCCAAAGGTCTACACACTGTGTCCAAATTTCAGGTCTGTAGCTCTTACGGTTCTCGAGAAAATACTAATATAGTTTTAGACATAGTTAATTTTACATAACACAAAAAGTTAAAGTTTTCCAACCCTGGAAACGTCTTTTTAATTTTTTTTATATTTTTTTTAATTTAAAATACCAATTTTAGTCGTACTGAAGTGTAAAATAAATTTATTTATTAAAAAAAATAAAAATTTGTTTTCGGTAGTTACTTTTATATGGCAAAATATAGTTTACGTTTTCCAGCTCTGTAATCGTCTGCCCAATTTTGCTGAATTTCAATACCAATCTAAGTTGGACCATTTCTGATACATCAGTCCAAGAACGAAGTCTCTAGCTTTTCTGGGAGCTTCACGTACACCGGACGGACGGACGGACGGACAGACGGACATCGCTTATTCGTCATCGCTATTCATAAGGACCCAGAATATATATATTTTTTTGGTCGCAAATTAAAATTATGGAAATTACACACGGAATGACAAACCTATATATACCCTTTTCCATTTTTGGTAAAGGGTATAAAAAAAATTTTAAGCAGTAACGTTAATAACGAGAACAGTATTATGAAAAGGAGTCAATATGGACCAAAAAGTGTGTCCCAAGTAAATTGAATATTAGTTTTTTAATATCTTGGTATCTGCTACAAATACAAACTTGAAATTCCGCTGATTCTGCCAATGATAGAAAATACTAGGGATTTTAGAAGTGAGCATGGTTCCTCTCAAATAGAGAATATGTTTACTTAAAAAATATCTTGAAAACTAATGCAGTGAGAATTCCAAAACTCTTCGTGACTATTTATATTAATAATGAGAATTGTGTACCACAAATCGTTCATGGGGTTTAGCGAAGCACACAGGTGTTTTGGCTAGTTAAGCAATAACCGCACTTAAAAAAATGTTTAGAATGAATTTTTATCAGGTACATTTGAATAAAAATCGAACAAGAGATTGAATTCTTCAAAACTCTAAAAAGCGGGATAAAGCGGGATAGAAATTGGATTCGGGATCGACTTGTGAAAAGAGGGACAATTCCGCCTAAAGCGGTATGTCTGGTCAGGTTAACTATAAGCAATGCAAAAAATTCGCGAAAATTACGAAAATTCGAAAAACGTTACTATCAGCGGATGATAACAAAGTTTAATAATGTTTAAAAATCCTCAAAACTGTTAAGAAGCTAAAAAACACCCAAAAAGCCGCTTTTATTGCAAACTTTGCAAAAAATCGCGAGAACTTGCAAAATTTTAATCAAACCATAATATTGATAAAACAACATAAAAGTCACTAAAACTTTAAGGAATACAAAAAAATTCGGCATAAATCGCGAAAATTAGGAAAATTTGCAAAAACTTATTAACAGAGGGATGATAACAAAGTGTAATATTTTTTAAAATTCGGCAAAATTCGATAGGAAACTGAAAACATGGAAAAATTCGCTTTTATCGCGAAAGTTGCAAAATTTTAAACAAGCCATAATATTGATTAAAAATCGCCAAAACTGTAAGAGATTAAAAAAATTCGTTAAAAATCGCGAAAATTATGAAAATTCGCAAAATTTTACTAACAGCAGGATTATAACGAATTCTAATATTGTTTAAAAATCGGCAAAACTGCCAGGATGCTGAAAACATGCAAAATGAGCTTTAACGCGAACTTTACAAAAATTTGCGAAAAGTTGCAAAATTTTAAACAAGCCCTAAAATTTATTAGAAATCGCGAAAGCCATTAAAAATATAAAAAGTTTGGAAAACAACGTGAAAAAATTCCGTTTAGCAAATAATTGCTAAATGTATTGTAGAAATTACTAAACGTGTAAATAGTAAAATTGGCAAAAAGTATAAAGATTTGTATTTATATTTTTTAATAAACTATTTTAATCAGAAATAATTTCTAGTCAGGCTTAAGTTCAGTAATTTCAATTCTTATTGAATGAAATATTTTATTAATTAATGTGAGTTTCTAAAGAAGAGAAGAAAAATTAAACTTAGACTTTATTAGCTGGGGGGAAATACCGACGGTACATCGAATAAGTAAAAGTAATTAATGTGATGATCGTAAAAGATAAGCAAGAATAGTTAAACATACTTAGGTAGAGTGATATAACTTCGTGCTAACCAAATAGAAAATGGAAAAACTGAAAATGAATAGTGATACTTACAAAAGTGTTTACCAATAATTGTATACACAATCAATTCTCATATTCCATTTCATAGAAAATTTAAGTTAAATAGCTGATGTTAATAATAATCTCTACCCCACTAGATAGACATGGGTGCTGATGAAGTGCGTGGCTGCACAGAAAAATATCGGTATTTCCCCCAGCTAATAAAGTCTAAGTTTAATTGTTCTTCTCTTCTTTAGAAACTTACATTAATTAATAAAATATTTCATTCAATAAGAATTGAAATTACTAAACTTAAGCCTGACTCGAAATTATTTCTGATTAAAATTCACTACAGTTCAATTAAATCTGAAAATGTCTCAACTATTTTAATTTTATGAATGTGAAATATTTGAAAGCGGCACCACTGAAATATATCAATATCAGGTTTTAATTATGCTGATGCCGTCTCCAAAAAAAATATGTAGCTGGCTACGAGGCTGCAGACATAATGTATTTTGAATATACTGTGCCGCAAACCAGAAACCAACCGACGAAATGCAGCCAGCGGCATTTGAAGTCGTGTGCTCGTGTAGCCTGCTGCGGTGAATGGGTTTAATGCTTAAAGCGTTCATTTGCTTTTTCGTATCTGGGAGAGTAATTTTGTAAATTTCTGCCTTACTCTCTCGTTGCTAGTTTCTGCTGGGAAAGTAAATGAACAGACCTATTGTTTGTCCTTTAGCTTTGAAAAGTTATATCATCAAGAAGACCTAATAACCTATCTGCAAAAATTTAAAAAATAAGTTATTTATGGATTGTTATTCCCTATATCATAAGACTTAAGTGTGCAAAATTTTGAACATCTAATATTACAAATGACCAAGTTATTACCAGCTTTTGTACCTAATTTTCGTTTCAATATTCCAAATACATAGTTCCAATTTTATAAAGTTTTTCCAAGGCACATTCATTTCCTTGTGTCTTGGTTTTTTCCCTATCCTGTAAACTTTTGAAAACTGCAGATAGGTTATTAGGTCTTTTTGATGACGATATGTAATACTAATAAATTCCATATCTTTGACACAATGCAATTTCTATAATAAAATTTCAGTACAAATATCAATTTAACATAGACGGAACTGTTGCCTCATATCGTTTGCCTTATCTTTTGGCTGGAGGTTCTGCTGTCTTTAAACAAACCTCGCCATACTATGAACACTATTACAGTAAACTTCAGCCGTATGAGCATTACATACCCGTCAAACGCGACCTGAGTGATTTAATAGATAATATTGAATGGGCCAAAGAGGAGAAAAACCAAAAACAAGTTAAAGAAATCGCCCACAAAGCTAGAGAATTTGCAGTCAACAATTTATTACCACGAAATATATATTGTTATCATATGGCTTTATTTAAAGTAAGTCCAAGTTTGTTTTATTAATTTTTAATTATTTATTTTGCATATCTTGTCAGGAATGGAGCCAACGGCTGGTGTCTCCAATAACTGTTCTACCTGAGATGGAACGTGTGCAAGAACAAAATGCTTGCTCTTGCAAAGACACTCATGTTAAAGATGAACTTTAAACAACGTATTTTTGCTGCATTTAAATTTTGTAGTCTATTTATTTTGTGATTTTGAAAACTGCACCCAACTAACCAGTCATTTTTTTTAATTAAAATTTATATTTTGCATCTCCTCATTAAAACACTTAAGACATTATTTATGTATACACCCCTTAATGAAAAAATCTCATAGATTTTATTTTAAATTAAATATATGTACGTATGTAAAGAAAAGACAAATTGAAAGTGATTATGTTTTCGTTGTTTAACTATATACATAACTAAAGTGCTTAGGATAGAGTCAAGAGGATGTAAACCCCCATATACTCAGAAAATATTAATTATCGCTTTAGAAGAGATCTATTAAAGCAATAGATTCCGTACTCAAAATAAAACGAAGCCATTTTAACGCGAATACGGTAATCTCTCTTCAGTTTGCCACCAAGAACTAAGAGGGGGACACAGGGAGAATTTTGATGAAATTTTAATCAAAGATAGATCAGCGTAAATAAAACACTGTAAAAAATAAATGAATTGAAGGTAAGTCAACGATTGCCGGACTCAGCTAGTCTTCAATATAAAAAAAAAATTATGAAACGAGTAAGCACAACCTTTTTTTGTTATATTCGCTACAAAATTTTGAATTTTTAGTTTTGAGCATAAATCAACCACTCAACCGATTTACGAACCAATACATGCGCTGGAAAGGTCTACTTTATGCGCATACTTTTGTAATATAGCATTTGTTTTTATTTATTATCCATCCTTAAATTTTCACATCTGTTAGAATTTTATGTTACATTTTACTCCAATCTCAGTATATAATATTCATAATATTCATAATAGAAATGAGGGATTTGCTTTCTTAGACTATTGTTCCAACATAATATTTATGTAAAAAATACTTGAATTTGAGTAAGTGATCGCCAAGTGTCAGAATCGATTTTTATTTTAGACTTTCCTTGTTTGATAACTAAAAAATCAAACACCCCTTTTATATTGAAACTTATATTCAACATCCCTCTCACTTTCATTATCAATTATATACGAGGGCGGTTCGGAAACTTCTTAGCCTATCAATGAAAGAGAATAGTTAGTTTTTCAAAAATATTTTTATTTTTCAATATAATCTCCTGAAACTTCAATACACTTAGTCCAACGCTTTTCTAGCAATTCTATCCCTTGATTAAAATAGTTTTCCTCAAGGTCTTCAAAATAGTGGTTTACAACTGTAATTGCATCTTCATTTGAGGTAAAACGCTTGCCAGCAAGGAATTTTTTTAGATTTGGGAACAGGTAAAAGTCACTGGGAGCCAAATCAGGAGAATAAGGTGGGTAGTCAAGCAACTCGTACTTTAATTCGTTGATTTTAGTCATTGTTAAAACACTCTTGTGCGCTGGTGCGTTGTCTTGATGAAAAATTCTTTTTTTTTTTGTTTTGTAAGCCAGGACGTTTTTCTCGAATTTTTACATTTAGTTGATCCAAAAGGTTGCAATAGTACTCTGAATTTATTGTTTTACCCTTTTGCAGATAGTCAATCAATAAAGTACCTTTGAAGTCCCAAAAAACCGTTGCCATAACCTTACCAGCCGATTGAATTGTTTTTGCCTTCTTTGGGGCACTTCCTCCAGCTTCAGTCCATTGTTTGGATTGTTCTTTTGTCTCTGGAGTATAGTGGTGGATCCATGTCTCATCAACAGTTATGAAACGACGCTTAAAATCCATTTTATTTCACTTAAAACGATCCAAACAAGCTTGCGAAATTTTCATTCTTATGCGTTTTTGGTCGACTGTTAACAAATGCGGCACCCATCTTGCAGAAAGCTTTTTCATCTGTAGTTCTTCATGCAAAATTAAATGGACTCGATCATTTGAGATGCCCATGATATTAGCTATTTCACGCACTTTTATTCGTCGATCATTTAATACCATATCATGCACTTTGGCTACAATTTCTGTTGTTGTTGCTTTTTTTGGACGTCCAATACGTGGTTCATCTTCAATGCTTGTACGACCACGTTTAAATTCAGCAACCCAATATTTTACTGTTGCATATGAAGGAGCACTTTCAGCTAACACATTCACCTTATCATTATGAATTTCTTGTCCCGATAAACCTTTTTTATGTAAATATTTAATGATACCACGCATTTCTAATTTTTCCATTTTTAAAAAATCGCGGATGCGTCTTTTGTGAACACCTGTTTCTATATGAAGGAGTTGCCAGATCGAAACAAAATTTAACATGTGTTCATAGCAGAGACGGCAGTTTCCAAAACACTTAACTTTTTTTTGTTTATACCGCGCTTTTTGTGCTAGGCTAAGAAGTTTCCGAACCGCCCTCGTACATATGTATGTACAGCAGTGATGTCAAAAATAAAACTATAGTTGTATGTGTGAGAAAAGTTGTCTCATTCGTGTCTGAAGTACATAGGAAAAAATAAATATTTGGAACAAATCCACCAGTTTAGTAAAGCAGCTAAAAATAAATAAAAAGGAGCCTATGTGATAGAAAATTAAAAAATAAGATGAAAATAATAAATAAAAAAGTTGACGGCGACCCATATTTTTCAAGTAATCGGGCTCTGAACTTTTCATAGGAAACTCTGAAAAATCTCAAAAAAAAAAGATTTTAAATAGCTTATCAGATAGTAATGTGAAAAATAAGAAAATAACTTAACCAACAAAATTTGCTGCAGCCCATATTTCCCGAGTTATTGGTATTTAAAGTTTAAATGAAAGTGCAGTTTAGTGAAAATGCTCCAAAAAAGTCAAAATATCTTTTAAATACATATTAGTTTCTTTCCTTAAACGTTTTACAACATCAAACACATCGAATATTGCGAAAAGCATTGGTGATCATAGAATATTTTTCGCATACCACTTCTTTCTTTCACTGTATCTATAAACAAATTAATACACCCGCTACGCATGTGTTCTCGTGGCTGTCTCATCGACGACTAAATGAAAGAGAATAAGAATGTATGTGATTTTACATACCACAATTGTGCTATGAAACTGACATCAATGATGTACAGTGATGTTCGATGAAATAGAGCCACCCTATTTCATATTTTTTCAAACTAAAAATAATGGTCAAAAAGTATAAAAAAAGAATTTTTATACCCTTTACCAACAAAAATGGTAAAAGGGTATATATAGGTTTGTCATTCCGTTTGTAATTTCTATAATATCAATAAGCGACACATAAAATATATATATTCTGGATCCTTATGCATAGGGAAGACGAATAAGCGATGTCCGTCTGTCCGTCTGTCCGTCTGTCCGTCTGTCTGTACGTGAAATCGGTTTTCCGAAGCTCCCAGTAAAGCTAGAGACTTCGTTCTTGGACTGGTGTGTCAGAAATTTTCCAAAATAGATTGGTATTGAAATTCAGCAAAATCGGACAGACGATTGCAGAGCTGGAAAACGTAAACTTCATTTTGCCATATAAAAGTAACTACCGAAAACAAATTTTTATTTTTTTTAATAAATAAACTTATTTTACACATCAGTACGATTACAACTGGTATTTTAAATTAAAAAAATATAAAAAAATTAAAAAAACGTTTCCAGGGTTGGAAAACTGTAACTTTTTGTGTTATGTAAAATTAACTATGTATAAAACTATATTAGTATTTTCTCGAGAACCGTACGAGCTACAGACCTGAAATTTGGACACAGTGTGTAGACCTTTGGCCGCTACAACAATAAATACATGAGAATTGGAAATTAAAGGGTGTTCCAAAACGAGCAACGAAAAATGTTAAAATCCCATGTAATATACATACAATTATATGTATATACACTTTTTATACAGACTACAAAAATTAACACTATAATTTCCAAAAATTTAAATTAAAGGGTGTTCCATCAGTTAATGCACTTTTGACTATGCAATTTTGACAACTGCTGTATCTTGGAAACCATAAGAGCAAAACTCTTGAAATTTTCAAAAACGGTAAAACTAAAAAATCAAAAAATTACAAAATCGCCAAACTGAAAAAAATCGCCAAAAACAAAAAAAAAATCGCCAAAACGGAAAAAAGCACCAAATTAAAAAAAATTTCTAAGACTAAAATAAATCGCATAAAACGGAAAAATTGCTAAAATGAAAAAAAATCGCCAAAATGAAAAAAAATCGCCAAAATGAAAAAAAATCGCCAAAATGAAAAAAAAATCGCCAAAATGAAAAAAAATGCCAAAACGAAAAAAAACCTAAAAAACAGAAAAAATCGCCAAAATGAAAAAAAAATCACCAAAATGAAAAAAATCGCCGAAATGAAAAAAATCGCCAAAACGAAAAAAACCCCAAAAAACAGAAAAAAATCGCCAAAATGAAAAAACAAAAAAAAAATCGCTTATATAAAAGAAACCCAAAAACTGAAAAAAATCGCCAAACTGAAAAAAAAATCTCCAAACTGAAAAAAAATCTCCAAAATGAAGAAAAGCCCAAAAACAGAAAAAAATCGCCAAAAAGAAAAAAACCTCCAAAAACAGAAAAAAATCGCCAAAACGAGAAAAAAGCGACAACACTGAAAAAATCGTTTAAACTGAAAAAATTTTCGGAAAAGCAAAATAGCCTGCCTGAATCGTGCGCGATTCAAAGTCGCACTTTACTGAATTTTTTAATATTAAAGGAATTAAATGAAACTAAGTTTTTCCTTATATCGTTTTTGCTTTGTTCACTTAACATATTTTATGTATTTTTTAAAGAACTAGATTGGTATCAATAATCAGAAAAATCCAAAATTATGACTCCAGGGTTGGAAAACTCACACTTTTTGTGTTATGTAAAATTAAATAGGTCTAAAAATTTTTTTCGTTTTCTTTATAAATTGAATATATTTTATGCTTCTGAAAGAAAAGTTTAGCGTATGAAATTTTAAAAATGAAAATTAAAGCTCCCAAGATGGAAACAAATATGTATGTATGTCTGTATACTATATATGTATATATGTATGTACGTACGTTGGTAAAGGGTATATAAGATTCGGCACAGCCGAATATAGCACTCTTACTTGTTTATTTTGTTTTTCTTCTTTTCACAAACAAATAAAAAATGTTGCAGCGCACAATTGAAAATTTAAAACTTAAAAAAGATGTCATACATAAACTTAAAAAAAATTAAAATTTTCGCAAGTTTATAAAACACACATATTTGTAAAATTCTCTTTGTTTACCTTAATATTTAGTAGAATAACCATTATTTTTAATAATGTCTAAGCAACGCTTAGGCATTGAGTCCACAAGTTTTTGGCAAGTGACGACTTGGATATTTTCCCACGCGTCTTGAATTAATGCCCAAAGTTGGTCTTTATTGGACGGATTTTTGCCTCGAAGTTTTAATTTAACAATTTGCCAAAGGTTAATGTATTTTTATATAATTCACTCTAAAAAAAGGGAGAAAAAATGGCAAGGCAGTAAAAAAAGTGACAAGGCAGTCGAAAGAGTGGTAATTTGCCACTTTAGTCGGTTAAATGTCACGCTGACAACAACGACGAATTTACTCAGGTAATTCCTCTCTTATATTTGATAAAGTTGGTTGTTGTGTGCAGTGTTGTCAGATTTATTTTCAGCCTCCTCGCCAAATGACTTGTCTTATATCGCCAATATAATAAAACATTAAATTTTAGCTACAAAATTATTTTTATTTTGTAATTGCATTACAAATATTGTAAAAATGTTTTTAATTCAGTAGGGAACATCTATTGTAAAACATAAACATTATATTGTTTAAGACAAATTAAGAATATAAGAATTAAGAATGTAAAATTGTTTATATGTATTAACATATAAATATTGGCGTATAAAAAATACTTAAAAATAACATATTCCAAAAGATCAATCTAAATAGGATAAATTGAACTTGAACACGAAGATCAAAATTATTATTTAAATCTTGTGACAAAACTGAATTAACGTTTACTTAAATGTGCATTTAAGTACACATATTATATTCTTGAAGTGGTAAGTATCAGCAGCATCGTCGTAATCATACACTTTAGGCGAGAACTAGTGCAGGCCTGTTGGTGCTTCATTATAAAAATGTTGGTTCCAATTTAAATGAGATTTATAGGGGCCCATAATTTTTTTTAAACTTCTTGAATTTCAGAAAATTTTGTTTGAGATAAAGATTTACAACATTTAGAATTGTTTGCACAAAATATTTTATGTTGTAGAAAAAATTTCATGTTTTTAACATTATTCGATTTTATTGAAATCATAAAAATATAGCCAAAAATATAGCCAAAAATATCGCCAAGTAGTTCAAATATCGCCAATTGAATCGCCAATCGCCATTTCAAAATTTTCATCGCCAAAATCTAATATTTGTCGCCAGGTTTGGCGAGATATTGCCATATCTGACAGCACTGGTTGTGTGTACAAGGACAGAGAGAGTGAGAGAGAGATATAATTGTTTTTTCGTCGTCTGTCGGCGTACAAAATAGAAATAAATATATCTCAGAATTCGTCACGCAAGTTAAGGTCAGACTTAACGTTTGCCTCCTTTGTTCATTAATCTAAACACACACACGCACATTTACATACCTACCAAGCATGGTTAATCATGTTCCTTTGTCCCTTCTTTAGGTAAATCTTGTTACAGATAAGAATATCTAAAACATGACGAATCATGCTAACATAAATATAGTTTAAGATAAGAAATTAAGTAAAAACATGTTTTATTATGTTTAAGAACTAACAAAGAAATGTATCAACAAAGAAATGTATCAACAAAGAAATGTATCAACAAAGAAATGATAGTTAGGTAAAAAACAAGTAATCATGTTATCAATAAAAGAAAACTAGAATTGTAATCTTAAACTAAATTTTAGTATTTAAGAAAGTAAAAAGTAATTTGTCAGTTAGTTATGAAATAATATTGAATAACACATAGTGCTTAAGTTTTCTAACTCCTAAGGAAAATAAAAAAATTATACGCGTACGCGTAGAAAAATATATTTTTTTTCTTTAGTAAAAACACTAAACTTTAATTGGCGATCCTGCCAGGAGAATAAATCAATTTATTCTTCTAAGAGCGGACCAGCGTAATCCTTGTCGCAGCAAGGACGTGAACTTTTTGTGACAGCGAAAAATTCTTCATAAGAAGAATAAGTGTAAAATTTTATAAAAAATAAATTGAAAATTAGTTATAAAAACAAAAGTAATTTTATATAAATGAGTTTTACAAAAAAACAAAAAAGAGAGGACATCTATAATAAAAATCGCATAATAGAAGACGATATTTTAACAAAAATCGAACCGAACACAAGCAAGGATGCCCAAATAGGAATACTCACTGCCAGGCTCAGCGAAATGGAAAAATTTTGTCAGAGTTTGATGGAGAAGATGAATAGCTTACAAATTAATCCAACTTTAGCTTCAGCCCCAATAATACAGTTAAAAGACGTAGCTACCAACTACAGAACTGCATCAGACATATCATTAGAAGTTTTTAAGGCACTCCCAACGTTCGATGGCAAACAAGCTGAATACAGAGCATGGAGGGAAGATGCGTCTCGCCTAATGAACGATATCAAGGCATTTGAAGGACAAAGCCGTTATTCGGAAGCCTTGTCCATAATTAAAACAAAAATTAGAGGAAGAGCGTCAGATGTGTTAACAAATAACAACACACCGTTCAATTTCGAAGCTATAAAAAACAGACTAGACTATACATATGCGGATATGCGTCCACTGTATTTGCTGCAAGAAGAATTAAGAAGAATATCTCAAGGTAGATTGTCCCTTACGGAATACCATGATAAAATTAACCAAGCATTGAACCTTATTACATCAAAAATTTTAATGTCTGGCGAGCAACCAACCGTCACAGATGCTATGACGAGGAGTGCAAATGAAGAAGCTGTACGTGTATTCATCAGTGGCATTACAAACCCATTTATAAGATCCACACTCTATGCTAACACACTCAATGATCTAGAGCACGCCTACGCTGTAGCCAGAGCAATCGAGCACGATAATCAACATCAAAATCTGCGATTATCATACGATGTCGAGAGACAGAATCAGCAAAGACAACATTACCCAACTCATCACAATTCCTACAATCGACGTCCGAATTATGACACTAGGAGATTCGCACCACAGCAACAGGGATACAATCAACCATACAATCAAAACCAACCGTCTAGGCCTACTCCAATGGAAACAGATTCCAGGCAAGTCGTGCAGGCACAGAGGAGAAGTAACTTTCAACAAAATAATCAACACCATCCTTTCACAAACAACCAGCCATGGAAGAGGGAGCACAGCGGTAATTACCAAACAAATAAACACCAACGAATAAACCAGTCGCAACAACAAGATGACAACTCTAGTACGTATGCTGAACCGGATCAAATGGTAAATAATGTAAGAATAGATAATTTAAACTAAGAAGCGGGTTGCCCTACCTCACATTAAGTAGCGAAGTAACAAATAAGAAATACGATATTTTAATTGATACAGGAGCAACCCACAATTATATAAGAGTAAAGTGTGATTCGTCAGACAGGATTAAAATCAAACCAATTAAAATTAAAACCATAAATGGTTATTCATTTGCAAATACCAAAAGAGTGATTAAATTAATGAACAAAGAGATAACTTTCTTTGAACTTAAAGACATAGAATCTTTTGATATGATTTTAGGGATAGAAGGATTAAAAATATTAAATGCCGAAATAAGCCTTAGGGACATGACCTTAACCACCATAAGTAGTGATAGTCAACCCAAATTAAATTATATTATAGGAGATGAAAGGTACAAGGAAGAAATAGATAGAATGATAAAGGAAAATAATGGCATAGGACCATTACCCTTCACGACGACAATTGAAGCTACAATCAGAACAAAGAACGAAGAGCCAATATGGACAAAACAATACCCGTATCCTATAGCGGATAACGAGTTTGTTAACAAAGAAATAAGAAAGTTACTGAACGAAGGTATTATACAAAAAAGTAATAGCCCATACAACTCTCCAATATGGACAGTCCCTAAAAAGGGTATGGACGAGCAGGGAAGACCGAAGAAACGAATGGTTATAGACTTTCAAAAATTAAATGCCAATACAATTTCAGACAGGTACATTATCCCAGATGTAAACATGACAATCCAAAATCTAGGTAAGGCTAAGTATTTTACAACTTTAGATTTGGAATCAGGCTTCCACCAGATAAGAATCGCTGAAAAAGATAGGGAAAAAACAGCTTTCTGCGTTAATGGCGGGAAATATGAATTCGTTCGTATGCCATTTGGCTTAAAAAACGCACCTTCAATATTTCAGAGATGTGTGGACGACATACTTAGGGATTACATAGGAAAATTTGCGTACGTATACATAGATGATGTACTTATATACTCATCTTCTCCCGAAGATCATATGAAACATATTAAAATAATTGTGAACGCATTGAACAAGGCCACTCTAAAAATCTCCAACGAAAAATCTAAATTTTTCCAAACAGAAGTAGAATATTTAGGTCATGTAATAAAACATAATAGAATTGCAACGAATCCAGAAAAAGTGAAGGCAATAAACAATTATCCAGTTCCAAAAACTCTAAAAGACTTAAGAGGTTTTTTAGGAATGACAGGATATTATAGGAAATTTATTAAAGGATACGCTAGCATAGCAAAACCCTTGACAGTACATTTAAGGGGAGACAACGGTCAAATAGGAAAAAGCAAGAGCTAAAATACGCATATAAAACTTGACGAGCAAGCACTGAAAGCCATAGACAACTTAAAAACTTGCTTAAGAGAACAAGTAGAACTTTTCCAACCAGACTATTCAAAACCATTTGAACTAACAACTGATGCATCCAACATAGCACTTGGAGCAGTTCTTAGTCAAAATAAAAAACCAATATTTTTCTTGTCACGAACCTTAAGTAAAACGGAAGAAAACTACAGTACTAACGAAAAAGAACTTTTAGCAATCGTTTGGTCGTTACAAAAATTAAGAAACTATATCTACGGTGTAGCTGACTTAACGATCTACACCGACCACCAGTCTTTGACATTTGCGATATCCGAAAAAAACCCAAATACAAAATTAATGAGATGGAAAAACATAATTGAAGACTTTGGAGCCAAATTGGTATACAAGCCAGGTCATTTAAATGTCGTAGCCGACGCCCTTTCAAGACAGCAAGTAAACTCATCAACAATCAGTACAGTTCACTCAGCTGCAAGTTCACCCACAGACGTTATTAAAACTGTATCGCAACCTTTTAATGCGTATGCTATTCAAATTGAACTCGTACCAAATAGAAAAATAAATGAAACTCGAACTCGAACAACATTTCCGAACAAAGTTAGGCATACAGTAAACTTTACAAGTGAACAAAATTTAATTACAGAATTGAAAAAGGTATTACAGCCAAATAAAATTACTGCAATACATACTACTAGAGAAAATATTTATGCATTTGGTCCAATAATAAAAAACACTTTTAATACTGCAAATTTCGTGTTCACACCAACAAAACTAATCGATGTTAGAGAAAAAGAAAAACAAATCGAAATAGTTAAAAGAACACATAACAGAGCACACAGAGGCTATAAAAACAACATTTATGAGATAGTTGAAACTTACTACTGGCCTGAAATGAAACAACAATGCCAGCAGTGAATATGATGTGTGAAAAATATGGAATAAGAAAAATAGAAACTCCAGTCTATAGATCGACTTCTAACGGACAAGTTGAACGCGCTCATAGTACAATCTCCGAGCTAGCGAGAATATTCAAAATTCAAAACGAAACCACAATAATAGAAGAAATTTATAAAACAATCAGAGAATTAAACAACACTTTACATACAGTTACAGGATTCAAACCAATTGACATCCTATTCAACAGAATTAAGTATGATAAGAAGCAAATCCACCAAAAATTAAAAGCAGCATCAAAAAAAGTACAAGAAAAACTGAATCAAGGTACGAAACACCGAACATTTTCACCAAACGAGCAGACACTAGTAAAAATCAAAGGTGTACGGAAAAAGAAAGACGCTAGATATATTAAATACGTTGTAAAAGAAGACCGTGAGGACACTGTCTTAACTACAAGGGGAAAGATCGTGCATAAGGATAATATAAAGAATTATACCATTAATCATGATAATCATCTTCCTGACATTACTCGCAGTGGCCATACCAGAAATACAGGCGGAAACAGAAATTAAAAAACTAGATGAACAGAAATATGTTTTAACCCGGACTAATGACGTTTTTTTATTTGACGAATATTCATACCTCTTCCACGTCACAAACTTAACAAAAATAACTACAACATATCAGCAAATCTTTAACAAATATTCTCACTCCACCATCGAGGAACATATTTGGACAAAGAAAATTGAAACATTAATAAATCAACTTAATGAACATAAACGACATACGAGATCCCTAAATTTTTTAGGATCAGCATTAAAATTCATTACGGGAAATCCAGATCATGACGATTTCATATTGATGGAAACAAAAATAAACGAATTAATAAATAATAATGAAAAACAACGTTTGGTTAACTCAAGGTTTGAAAAATTAATTGATGCATTACAAGGCCAGACTCTCGAAAGCCACCTCATCTTAGAACAAGTACATGACCAACTCTTATTACTTGTCAGAACAATTAATGCTGCAAAAAATAACGAATATTTAACCGAATCGTTAAACTTAGACGACGTAAAGGAAATAATAGATCATGAATTAATCTCAGTACCCATAATAAACATTCTAGAATACGCAGATATACATATAGCCAGGACAGGAGACTTATTTATAACTATCTATAAATATCCTATATTGAATAAGGACTGTAAACTTTTTAAAATCACTCCCATAAGCTTTAGGCACGGAAAAATTCAAACGGATGATCAAATTTCCCAATGCAATAAAGATTATGTTAGGGTAAACTTTTGCAAAAACTTTTTAGGAAGGAACATATGCCAAAGAAACAATGATACAGATAAGTGCATACTTCCGCTACTGACAAACAGAAACAGCAAGTGTACAGTTATACAAGAATATAACAAACCATTATTAGAAATTGACGAAGGCTCAATACTATTGGACGGAAACCACAAAGTAAACAATATCACCACTACGGGTATAACTTTAGTCACGTACACAGACCAGGTCACGATAGACAACAAGACATATAGAAATATTAACGACAGAATAATTAAGGCCATCCATATGAAACACGACGAAGACTTTGAAATTTTGAAAATAATAAATTCTGATACCGAATGGGCTTTTAATAACATAGACTCATTAAAAAAATTCTCTATTCCATTTGAACAGCACCCAATCAAGTCTTTCATTTTTTGTATATTAACCCTTACACTCTTAATAATAATAATTTTTTCAATAATAAAAATGGTAACTTGCATAACAGTATGGAAACACAAAATTGCAATCCGTAAAATTGAAAAAGCATATATTATGGAATTGCAACGTATTAGGAAAGATCGGGACGATCTTGCTTAACCCAGGGGGGAGTTAAGGTCAGACTTAACGTTTGCCTCCTTTGTTCATTAATCTAAACACACACACGCACATTTACATACCTACCAAGCATGGTTAATCATGTTCCTTTGTCCCTTGTTTAGGTAAATCTTGTTACAGATAAGAATATCTAAAACATGACGAATCATGCTAACATAAATATAGTTTAAGATAAGAAATTAAGTAAAAACATGTTTTATTATGTTTAAGAACTAACAAAGAAATGTATCAACAAAGAAATGTATCAACAAAGAAATGTATCAACAAAGAAATGTATCAACAAAGAAATGATAGTTAGGTAAAAAACAAGTAATCATGTTATCAATAAAAGAAAACTAGAATTGTAATCTTAAACTAAATTTTAGTATTTAAGAAAGTAAAAAGTAATTTGTCAGTTAGTTATGAAATAATATTGAATAACACATAGTGCTTAAGTTTTCTAACTCCTAAGGAAAATAAAAAAATTATACGCGTACGCGTAGAAAAATATATTTTTTTTCTTTAGTAAAAACACTAAACTTTAATTCGCACGACGAATTACGATGTACGGCGGTGTTGTGTTCATTTTCATATCCACAAATGTGTTTTATTTATTATGACGAAAGTTCGCGCCGAAATATTCGTCGTTGGTCCCAGTTGTGTTCCTAGCATATTGGTAAAAATTTTAAGTCATGAAAAAAACAAAACAATGCTAAGGCATTTCTGAATGATTTAACTTCACGTGGAATATAGAACATACTCGGTTATGTATGTATATATTAATCTTATGTTTTAAATTATAGAACAGATTCCCAGACCCTTTATTCTGTATTTCCCTAAAGCTAAATTCGATTGCTAAAATGTTGAACATATAAAGAATTAAAAATTTTTGGCGATAACATAACGACACTGAATTTTTTAAGTCATTGTTTGATTTAGTAAATCACGTTTAAAAATTTCAGTCGTAGCCGAAAATCGATAAATCGACTTTTATAGATTTTTATCGATAGAGATTTAGCTACAGAATATGGTGGCGGGTCTCATTAATTTTAGTTATTTCATAGTTAGCGATTATTTTCACAAAAAAAAATTATACTTTGAGATAGCAGAATAAAGAAAAATTTATATAAAACAAGAAAAAATCATTTGTTTGATCCGAAATTTATATTACAGATGAATATTGTATAGGGGAGCTGTTTCGCATCGGAAAACCCTTTTTGAATAAATTTGAGTTGACATATTTTGAATATAGGCTCTCGATATATGATATTCCAGCTAAAAAAAATATGTATGGTCCATATATTTTTAATATATGAATATATATTAATATAAATATAAATAAAATATATATGAATTCATGTTCGGAAATTTGTGGGATTATACATGGCAAAAGTTATTACATATGAATTGATATATGGACGAATATATGAAATGTATTATTATATATGAGCTCGTATATGGAAATATAATTATGAAGCTCCTCATATGTATATAGATCCTCATCTAAAAAAAAATATGTATGGTCCATATATTTTAAATATATGAATGTATATAAATATATGTATATGAATATGTATGAATTCATGTATGGAAATATATAGGATTATACATTGCAAAATTATTATATATGAATTGATATATGGACTAATATATGAAATTTATTATAATATATGAGGTCATATATGGAAATTTAATTATGAGGCTCTTCATATGTGGATCCATATATAGAAATAAGATGTAATATATGAAGCCATATAAAAATGTATACATACAAGATATCTCACATAAGATCGTTTTTGCAATCAAAAAAGCTTGCATTTTATTAACTCGAATTTTTTCTCTCTTTTTTTTATCAGTGGTGGATTGCAAATCTATTAGAAAATATGTACATACGGTTTGAAAAGTTTATATGCGTACAGCCTCAACGTTTAAAAAATAAACCCCATTCTTGTACGATTTTATACATTGCGGCTGTATTAAATAAATGAAATAATCAAAAGGTTATTTCAGGCATTAATTTTATAGAAAATATCGGAATACTCTAGATATTTTTAAGAAACAAAGTTCATATTACTGCAAAAAATTATTAAAAACTAGTGTTGGTATAAAAACGGATAATTTTTTTAAATGATTAATTGCATTAGTTTTTAACCTAAATTCTTATTAAATTAAATTTTATGTACGAAGATGAGTTTTGTTTTTTTTTTAAATAATCGATGCACCTTTTCTCTCAAAATTATGAATAAAATGACTTTTAGTTCGTTTTTAATTAATTAACAAATGCTTCATCAAATACAACTTCGATGTTTAAAATCTTAAAAAAAGTAATTTTAATAACTATGAATATGAATTTATACTATGTTCATGTATAAAAATGTATGAATATATATTATCATATATGGCCATATACCCTCATTTTTCGGATCCCAACCATATATGGCATATCATATATGCTCCATACATTTTTTTAGCTGGGATTCCAAATTTATTATACCCTTTACCAACAAAAATGGTAAAAGGGTATATATAGGTTTGTCATTCCGTTTGTAATTTCTATAATATCAATAAGCGACACATAAAATATATATATTCTGGATCCTTATGCATAGGGAAGACGAATAAGCGATGTCCGTCTGTCCGTCTGTCCGTCTGTCCGTCTGTCCGTCTGTCCGTCTGTCTGTACGTGAAATCGGTTTTCCGAAGCTCCCAGTAAAGCTAGAGACTTCGTTCTTGGACTGGTGTGTCAGAAATTTTCCAAAATAGATTGGTATTGAAATTCAGCAAAATCGGACAGACGATTGCAGAGCTGGAAAACGTAAACTTCATTTTGCCATATAAAAGTAACTACCGAAAACAAATTTTTATTTTTTTTAATAAATAAACTTATTTTACACATCAGTACGATTACAACTGGTATTTTAAATTAAAAAAATATAAAAAAATTAAAAAAACGTTTCCAGGGTTGGAAAACTGTAACTTTTTGTGTTATGTAAAATTAACTATGTATAAAACTATATTAGTATTTTCTCGAGAACCGTACGAGCTACAGACCTGAAATTTGGACACAGTGTGTAGACCTTTGGCCGCTACAACAATAAATACATGAGAATTGGAAATTAAAGGGTGTTCCAAAACGAGCAACGAAAAATGTTAAAATCCCATGTAATATACATACAATTATATGTATATACACTTTTTATACAGACTACAAAAATTAACACTATAATTTCCAAAAATTTAAATTAAAGGGTGTTCCATCAGTTAATGCACTTTTGACTATGCAATTTTGACAACTGCTGTATCTTGGAAACCATAAGAGCAAAACTCTTGAAATTTTCAAAAACGGTAAAACTAAAAAATCAAAAAATTACAAAATCGCCAAACTGAAAAAAATCGCCAAAAACAAAAAAAAAATCGCCAAAACGGAAAAAAGCACCAAATTAAAAAAAATTTCTAAGACTAAAATAAATCGCATAAAACGGAAAAATTGCTAAAATGAAAAAAAATCGCCAAAATGAAAAAAAATCGCCAAAATGAAAAAAAATCGCCAAAATGAAAAAAAAATCGCCAAAATGAAAAAAAATGCCAAAACGAAAAAAAACCTAAAAAACAGAAAAAATCGCCAAAATGAAAAAAAAATCACCAAAATGAAAAAAATCGCCGAAATGAAAAAAATCGCCAAAACGAAAAAAACCCCAAAAACAGAAAAAAATCGCCAAAATGAAAAAAACAAAAAAAAAATCGCTTATATAAAAGAAACCCAAAAACTGAAAAAAATCGCCAAACTGAAAAAAAATCTCCAAACTGAAAAAAAATCTCCAAAATGAAGAAAAGCCCAAAAACAGAAAAAAATCGCCAAAAAGAAAAAAACCTCCAAAAACAGAAAAAAATCGCCAAAACGAGAAAAAAGCGACAACACTGAAAAAATCGTTTAAACTGAAAAAATTTTCGGAAAAGCAAAATAGCCTGCCTGAATCGTGCGCGATTCAAAGTCGCACTTTACTGAATTTTTTAATATTAAAGGAATTAAATGAAACTAAGTTTTTCCTTATATCGTTTTTGCTTTGTTCACTTAACATATTTTATGTATTTTTTAAGGAACTAGATTGGTATCAATAATCAGAAAAATCCAAAATTATGACTCCAGGGTTGGAAAACTCACACTTTTTGTGTTATGTAAAATTAAATAGGTCTAAAAATTTTTTTCGTTTTCTTTATAAATTGAATATATTTTATGCTTCTGAAAGAAAAGTTTAGCGTATGAAATTTTAAAAATGAAAATTAAAGCTCCCAAGATGGAAACAAATATGTATGTATGTCTGTATACTATATATGTATATATGTATGTACGTACGTTGGTAAAGGGTATATAAGATTCGGCACAGCCGAATATAGCACTCTTACTTGTTTTTCTTTTTCTATTTAGGTTGAATTTCAGAATTCAAAAAAGTTGTAAATAGCTGATGTGTGAATAAAGGGAAAGCAAGTTAAGCGCATCACAGCTAAAAAAATATGTATGGAGCATATATGATATTCCATATACGAGGGCGGTTCCGAAACTTCTTAGCCTAGCACAAAAAGCGCGGTATAAACAGAAAAAGTTAAGTGTTTTGGAAACTTCCATCTCTGCTATGAACACATGTTAAATTTTGTTTCGATCTGGCAGCTCCTTCATATAGAAACAGGTGTTCACAAAAGACGCATCCGCGATTTTTTAAAAATGGAAAAATTAGAAATGCGTGGTATCATTAAATATTTACATACAAAAGGTTTATCGGGACAAGAAATTCATAATGATAAGGTGAATGTGTTAGCTGAAAGTGCTCCTTCATATGCAACAGTAAAAAATTGGGTTGCTGAATTTAAACGTGGTCGTACAAGCATTGAAGATGAACCACGTATTGGACGTCCAAAAACAGCAACAACAACAGAAATTGTAGCCAAAGTGCATGATATGGTATTAAATGATCGACGAATAAAAGTGCGTGAAATAGCTAATATCATGGGCATCTCAAATGATCGAGTCCATTTAATTTTGCATGATTACTACAGTCGCATTTGTTAACAGTCGACCAAAAACGCATAAGAATGAACATTTCTCAAGCTTGTTTGGATCGTTTTAAGCGAAATAAAATGGATTTGAAGCGTCGTTTCATAACTGTTGATGAGACATGGATCCACCACTATACTCCAGAGACAAAAGAACAATCCAAACAATGGACTGAAGCTGGAGGAAGTGCCCCAAAGAAGGCAAAATCAATTCAATCGGCTGGTAAGGTTATGACAACGGTTTTTTGGGACTTCAAAGGTATTTTATTGATTGACTATCTGCAAAAGGGTAAAACAATAAATTCAGAGTACTATTGCAACCTTTTGGATCAATTAAATGTACAAATTCGAGAAAAACGTCCTGGCTTACAAAACAAAAATAAAAAGAATTTTTCATCAAGACAATGCACCAGCGCACAAGAGTGTTTTAACAATGAGTAAAATCAACGAATTAAAGTACGAGTTGCTTGACCACCCACCTTATTCTCCTGATTTGGCTCCCAGTGACTTTTACCTGTTCCCAAATCTAAAAAAATTCCTTGCTGGCAAGCGTTTTACCTCAAATGAAGATGCAATTACAGTTGTAAACCACTATTTTGAAGACCTTGACGAAAACTATGTTAATCAAGGGATAGAATTGCTAGAAAAGCGTTGGACTAAATGTATTGAAGTTTCAGGAGATTATATTGAAAAATAAAAATATTTTTGAAAAACTAACTATTCTCTTTCATTGATAGGCTAAGAAGTTTCCGAACCGCCCTCGTATGGTTCGGATCCGAAAAATGAGGGTATATGATAATATATATTCACACATGTACATACATATGGTCGGTTGATAATTTAATTGTCGTATGTGGATTGTTTCGAGCAAATTGAGTTTGAAGTTTGAAAATTGCACCAGCAAATGTATGTGCATACGACAAACTCAGCACTCCATATCTCGAAAACCGTATGAGGTATCGAAAAACTGATTACGCCAAATGAAAGATCAGGTCGGAAAACCTAAGGAATCGATCTTAGCTCAAAACCGCAAAAAATCCACATACGACATTTAAATTATCAACCGATATGTGTATATTCATATTTATTAAAATTACTTTTTTTAAGAAGTTGAAGTTGTATTTAATGAAACATTTGCTTGGATAAATAATTAAAAACGAACTAACAAGACATCGATTATTTAAAAGACACAAACCCCATCTTCATACATAAAATTTAATTTAATAAAAATTTATATTAAAAACTAATGCAATTAGTCATTAGAAAAATTATCCGTTTTTATAGCAACACTGGTTTTCAATAAAATTGTTTGCAGTAATATGAACATTTTTTTCTTAAAAATATCTAGAGTATTCCGATATTTTCTATAAAATTAATGACTGAAATATCCTTTTGATTATTTCATTTATTTAATACGGCTGCAATGTATAAAATCGTACAAGAATGGGGTTTATTTTTAAAACGTTGAGATTGTACGCATATAAACTTTGCATACCGTATGTATTTTCTAATAGATTTAAAATTTACCAGTGATAAAAAAGATAGAAAAAATTGGAGTTAATAAAATGCAAGCTTTTTTGATTGCAAAATCGATCTTATGTGAGATATCATGTATGCATACATTTTTATATGGCTTCATATATTACATCTTATTTCTATATATGGATCCACATATGAAGAGCTTCATAATTAAATTTCCATATATGACCTCATATATTATAATAAATTTCATATATTAGCCCATATATCAATTCATATATAATACTTTTGCCATGGATAATCCCATACATTTCCATACATGAATTCATATACATTCATATATATTTACATATATACATTCATATATTAAAACCATATGGACCATACATATTTTTTTAGCTGGCATATGTATGTATGTATATTTCTTACAAAAAAAGTGATTTTGTTACCCCTCTTAAAATAAAGCTTGATATCAGAGACCTGCAAATTTCATGCTTATTGATGATTTACTCATACATTAAAATTTTTACTCACATTTAATCACGTACAAAACATTCAACGTTCAATAAAATCAGCGTCGTAGTAATATCTGTTCATTGGAGTGATTGTGAGTGTAGCGATCGAACATGTTTAAATCAATTCACTCACCATACCAGAAATGTTTTATTCACATTTAATCATGCAACAAAACTCAATGTTGAATTTAATCAGCATCGTACAAACGAACGCATCGTTTGAATAATTGTAAGTGGAGTGTTCGAACTGGTTTTATTCAAACTTCTACGTGAACAAGCGATGACGTTGAATAAAATCAAAGTAGTAAAGTTCGTTCAATTTATTTTAAAGCACACACCCATAAACGTGTCAAACAGGGATGGAAAATTGGAGGTTTGTATTTGTTCCAATTATAAAAAAGGTGCAAAATTGTTTTAAGTATTAGCAACTAACTGGCATATTCATAAAAAATATTTTAGGTTTATGAAGCGCTTATTTGACGTAATTCTATGAGAAATTTGTCTAATAAACCTGTAATAAACCTAAATATTTTTTTATGAATATGGCGGTAAATCTTCAAAAGAACTTACATAAGGGGAACTCATTTAACCTGTTATATACCTCTTGAAGTTTAACCTTCTTGTTTTCAAAAAATATTTGATGCTTATTTAGAGCTGATTTAACAACTTTCTTTACGATAGTTGTCGAAAGACCTTTATTAATATGTACGTACATATATTTTATAGACAAGGCTGTTAAAATTTTTAACATAAATTTTGGGTAGTAAATTGCCTGCTATACATACATAACAATAAATGAATGAAATTGTTGTCCTTGGAAATTAATAAAAGCTAGACAGGTTGCAAATATACCAGGAAAACTTAGTCCTCCTCCACACTTGCAATTTTTGTTGTTGCAATTTCTTAACTATCTGAAATCGCACTATTGTGCAAATTATGAAGTTATAGCCATATGGGCAGCAACTTAATTATTTTGAAAGCGGCAGCAATATATGTATGTATGTGTATATATTGAAATATATACACATTCAAATACTTCACATGTATAAAAATAAAATTACTCATTTAAATTGTTCTTATATCGCGTAAAAGTATAAAAATTAATCAATATACATATATACATATATATAATGTAGACCTTTACATATGTATATGAGTTTTAAGATTTTCTTTCTATTAAATAATATACAATAATTTCAACTTATAATTAATTTTACATTTTGTTTTATATTTGCTGTATTTACTAATTGTCGCCAACAAAAATAGAAATTTGTCTAAATTGGCTACAGCTGGAACGGTGGTCGTGTAGCTATGTAGCCGTGTTGCTGTGTGTAAATGTGCAATTAGACGTGACATGGCCATAATGCCATAGCCTTAACCAAACCAAAATTCAATTGGTTTTATGGTAATGGCTATGGCGTTATGGCGATTCACGTATAATCAAATGCAGTGTTGCCAACTATTGTTGTGCGAACGGCTGTTTTCTATGGCTATGGTTATGTCACGTCTGATCGCACCTTTAGACTCTAAAGGCCGGGGCACAATGAATCCGTCATACGTTAAACTTCGCCTTTTTCAACTGACATTAACGCAACGACGTTAACTTTCAACTGACATTAACGAATAAGTACATACGTATATTTTGTTATTTGTTATGTTTCTTTGAATTGTTATTTTTTATGCTTCTTTAAATAAAAAAATGTCTACCGAATTTCATTCAAATCTAATCTGGGGCCTAATTCCTGCGCTCGTGATCGAAATTGCATTCTAACAGTAATTAATTTCTATAAATTTATCTATCGAAAGCAAAAACATATTTTTGTGTATGTATGTGTGCAAAAACATATGTATGTACGTACATACACACGACGAACATAAATGTTATTTTCATTTATATTTAATTAATAACTTAATAATAATTAATTAGTGTAAATTTAGAGATTTTCTATGGTTGACCAGAAGCATTTTGTTATTTCAACTTTGCATGAGTGTTTTTGTCTTGATTTATGAGCAATCGGAATTTTGAAATTTCTAAGTGCACTTTTTGTTCAATAAGTGTCAGATTCACAAACAATTTTGAATGTATACTCAGAAAGTTTTTTTAATTTATGTCTTAAAACATATCAAACCCTGTTTTTAATTTAGTCGTAAGCGAGATGTAGTAAAAAATTAGTTTTTTATTGAAATTAAAAATTTATGGTCCCACCCACCTTAGAATTATTAAAATGCCAAAACTGTTGATAACTTTTAATATAAAGATTGTAATATTTTATCGTAAACAATTTAAGTATACAAAACATATCGAGCATTATTTTCGATTTTATCGTAAGCGACATGCAATCGAAAATATACTTTTTTATTGAAATTAGAATTTTATGGGCCTACCAGTACAGTATTGAATTTTAATTTTAATTTAAGAAATAATTTCTGTTCAAAACTTTTAAAATACATATTATCGTTAACGATAATTTACGTACAAAAACATATTTTTCAATATTAAAAAACATTCTCCCAAAAACTTTAGTTTTTATCGCTTACGATTAAGTCGAAAATAGGGCTCAATATTTCAAACATAAATTCTGTTAAGTTAATTAACAAAAATTAGTTTTTGTATTGAAAATCCTCCTCAAATTTTATTTTAAAATGCATTTTTTAACAATTAATCTCAGAAATTTATATAACATTTTTGTCTCTAATATTTTTCAAATAGTTCGTAGCGAGTAGCTCTATTAGACAGTTTCTTTAATTTTACCATCCCTGATATAAAACACCCAACTTAACTACACAAACACATACATACTTAAAAATTGGTTTGTTATTATGACAGCAGTTTGCGTTGGGTCTTAATAATTACCACATTCATACACAATGTTTTTTTTCATTTTCGCTTTTACTCTGCATCAACTACTTGATGCTGATTTAAAATGAACATTTTTTTCTTTCGCATTATATTCTTGTTCAAAACACTCATTGTCGAACCAAATACCAATCGTCCGAACTGATTGGTATGATGCTACGCATGATTATAATTCACACCCAACAATACTCCACTCACTTGAGCGATTAAAACTTAGCAATGAATATACATACGTGTTTGAACAAGTTTGATTTTTTCAAAAAAATATCATGTTTTTAGGATATTGATTGCGTATGATTATTTTACCAATCACCCGTTGCAGGTCACTGCTTGATATGTTTTATGATGATTCCCAAAATATTTTGGTTCTAGCATTGACCATCCGTGAGCTGGACCATTTTTAAAAAAGGTATTTTTTCAGTTTGTCGAATTTTTTTGTACTTTGCTCCAAGACGACATAAGTAAAATTTGGTATCATCGAAAAGAGTTTTTTATCATCTTTTCGATAATACCAAATTTTACTTATGTCGTCTTGGAGCAAAGTACAAAAAAATTCGAAAAACTGAAAAAATACCTTTTTTTAAAAATGGTCCAGCTCACGGATGGTCAATGCTAAAAGCAAAATATTTTGGGAATCATCATAAAACATATCAAGCTTTATTTTCAGAGGTGTAACAAAATCACTTATTTCCCTTCCGTACAAGTTGAATCGCTCTAACGTACATATGTGACAGCGCATAGAGAAAGGGACCTAAGGGTAAGAAATCAATTTTCACTTTTTTTTTGATGTGGACAACATCTGAGCATCCAACGAGACCGGTCCCATGCCCCAAAAGTGTTCCCTCCCAAAGATATGCGCGTTTTATGAAATTGAAGTCGACGATTCGACGCCAAAGATACACGTATTGAACAAAACCGGTTTTTACCCATAGATCCCTTTCTATTTTGCGCGTCACATATGTAAAAAGATAGCATACTTCTACACCTCATATATTTTTATCATAACAAAAGTCAAACTTTATATTGAAAACCCAGCCAAAAAAATAAAGTATGGTCCATATATGTTTAATATATGAATGTATATAAATATATATGAAAATGTATGAATTCATGTATGGAAATGTATAGGATTATACATTGCAAAAGTATTATATATGAATTGATATATGAACTAATATATGAAATGTATTATAATATATGAGCTCATATATGAAAATTTAATAATGAAGCTCTTCAGATGTGGATCCATATATAGAAATAAGATGTAATATATGGAGCCATATAAAAATTTATGCATACATGATATCTCAGATAAGATCGGATTTGCCATAAAAAATCTTACATCTTATTAACTCGATCTTTTTCTCTCTTTTTTTATCACTGTTGAATTGGAAATCTATTAGAAAATATGTACATACGGTTTGAAAAGTTTATATGCGTACAGCCTCAACGTTTAAAAAATAAACCCCATTCTTGTACGATTTTATACATTGCGGCTGTATTAAATAAATGAAATAATCAAAAGGTTATTTCAGGCATTAATTTTATAGAAAATATCGGAATACTCTAGATATTTTTAAGAAACAAAGTTCATATTACTGCAAAAAATTTTACTGAAAACTAGTGTTGGTATAAAAACGGATAATTTTTTTTAATGATTAATTGCATTAGTTTTTAACCTAAATTCTTATTAAATTAAATTTTATGTACGAAGATGGATTTTGTGTTTTTTAAGTAATCGATGCACCTTTTCACTTAAAATGATAAATAAACTATCTTTTAGTTCGTTTTAAATTATTTATCCAAACAAATGTTTCATCAAATACAATTTCAATGCTTAGAATCATAAAAAAAGTAATTTTAATAAATATGAATATGAATTTACAAATTCATATGTACATGTATGAAAATGTATGAATATGTATTATCATATATGGTCATATACCCTCATTTTTCGGATCCGAACCATATATGGGACATCATATATGCTCCATACATATTTTTTTAGCTGGGAAATAATATTTTTTATGTTAGCTCATTTTTCTCTATGGAATTTGACATTTATCATGATAAAAATATATCAGGTGTAGACGTAGGGTTAAGCCACATAAATGATCAAACAGAATTGCGGCATAAACACATTTTCCATACAGTTTGACACAAAAAATCAGCACCAGAAAGCAGTCGATAGATAGAATTTATTTTATTTTGACGTTTTTTCTTATGCTCTCATATATAAATACTCATCCTCTCAAGAATGCTACCATCACGGTTGCCAGAAATGCAGATTTATCTGGATTTTGCAGATTATTACTCTCCAAAAATACGAAATCCAGATTTGAAGATTTTTGGGCTAAAAACGCAGATTTTTCAACTCCAATTATAGTAAAATTTTTTACATTTCTTCTAATACTGCTACTACTTCTTGTTTATTTTATGTGTGAACGACTCATAGTTTAGAGTTACAATTACAATTTAAAATTTTTGAACTTAGGAGACATCATTAAAGAAAACGAAGAAGTACCTTTGACAAGCTTCTGGAAAACAATATCTGACATAAAACGAGCTTATTCTGATTACGATTTTGCAGCACAAAGTTTATTCAAAATTTAATGTCATTACCACATTCATTTGCAAATGTCGATCGAATTTTCTAACTCCTTTGGATATTTATGCAATAAATTAAATGACTTAATATATATAATTATATATATAGTTTTTGACATATCCGATTTCTTTTCCCAATTATTTTATATTATTTGCAAATTTTTTTCAAGCTTTTCATTTGAAGCTTTTAAGTTTATTCTACCGTATTCATAAACAAGTAAGAGTGCTATATTCGGCTGTGCCGAATCTTATATACCCTTTACCAACGTACGTACATACATATATACATATATAGTATACAGACATACATACATATTTGTTTCCATCTTGGGAGCTTTAATTTTCATTTTTAAAATTTCATACGCTAAACTTTTCTTTCAGAAGCATAAAATATATTCAATTTATAAAGAAAACGAAAAAAATTTTTAGACCTATTTAATTTTACATAACACAAAAAGTGTGAGTTTTCCAACCCTGGAGTCATAATTTTGGATTTTTCTGATTATTGATACCAATCTAGTTCTTTAAAAAATACATAAAATATGTTAAGTGAACAAAGCAAAAACGATATAAGGAAAAACTTAGTTTCATTTAATTCCTTTAATATTAAAAAATTCAGTAAAGTGCGACTTTGAATCGCGCACGATTCAGGCAGGCTATTTTGCTTTTCCGAAAATTTTTTCAGTTTAAACGATTTTTTCAGTGTTGTCGCTTTTTTCTCGTTTTGGCGATTTTTTTCTGTTTTTGGAGGTTTTTTTCTTTTTGGCGATTTTTTTCTGTTTTTGGGCTTTTCTTCATTTTGGAGATTTTTTTTCAGTTTGGAGATTTTTTTTTCAGTTTGGCGATTTTTTTCAGTTTTTGGGTTTCTTTTATATAAGCGATTTTTTTTTGTTTTTTTCATTTTGGCGATTTTTTTCTGTTTTTTGGGGTTTTTTTCGTTTTGGCGATTTTTTTCATTTCGGCGATTTTTTTCATTTTGGTGATTTTTTTTTCATTTTGGCGATTTTTTCTGTTTTTTAGGTTTTTTTTCGTTTTGGCATTTTTTTTCATTTTGGCGATTTTTTTTCATTTTGGCGATTTTTTTTCATTTTGGCGATTTTTTTTCATTTTGGCGATTTTTTTTCATTTTAGCAATTTTTCCGTTTTATGCGATTTATTTTAGTCTTAGAAATTTTTTTTAATTTGGTGCTTTTTTCCGTTTTGGCGATTTTTTTTTTGTTTTTGGCGATTTTTTTCAGTTTGGCGATTTTGTAATTTTTTGATTTTTTAGTTTTACCGTTTTTGAAAATTTCAAGAGTTTTGCTCTTATGGTTTCCAAGATACAGCAGTTGTCAAAATTGCATAGTCAAAAGTGCATTAACTGATGGAACACCCTTTAATTTAAATTTTTGGAAATTATAGTGTTAATTTTTGTAGTCTGTATAAAAAGTGTATATACATATAATTGTATGTATATTACATGGGATTTTAACATTTTTCGTTGCTCGTTTTGGAACACCCTTTAATTTCCAATTCTCATGTATTTATTGTTGTAGCGGCCAAAGGTCTACACACTGTGTCCAAATTTCAGGTCTGTAGCTCGTACGGTTCTCGAGAAAATACTAATATAGTTTTATACATAGTTAATTTTACATAACACAAAAAGTTACAGTTTTCCAACCCTGGAAACGTTTTTTTAATTTTTTTATATTTTTTTAATTTAAAATACCAGTTGTAATCGTACTGATGTGTAAAACAAGTAAGAGTGCTATATTCGGCTGTGCCGAATCTTATATACCCTTTACCAACGTACGTACATACATATATACATATATAGTATACAGACATACATACATATTTGTTTCCATCTTGGGAGCTTTAATTTTCATTTTTAAAATTTCATACGCTAAACTTTTCTTTCAGGAGCATAAAATATATTCAATTTATAAAGAAAACGAAAAAAATTTTTAGACCTATTTAATTTTACATAACACAAAAAGTGTGAGTTTTCCAACCCTGGAGTCATAATTTTGGATTTTTCTGATTATTGATACCAATCTAGTTCTTTAAAAAATACATAAAATATGTTAAGTGAACAAAGCAAAAACGATATAAGGAAAAACTTAGTTTCATTTAATTCCTTTAATATTAAAAAATTCAGTAAAGTGCGACTTTGAATCGCGCACGATTCAGGCAGGCTATTTTGCTTTTCCGAAAATTTTTTCAGTTTAAACGATTTTTTCAGTGTTGTCGCTTTTTTCTCGTTTTGGCGATTTTTTTCTGTTTTTGGAGGTTTTTTTCTTTTTGGCGATTTTTTTCTGTTTTTGGGCTTTTCTTCATTTTGGAGATTTTTTTTCAGTTTGGAGATTTTTTTTTCAGTTTGGCGATTTTTTTCAGTTTTTGGGTTTCTTTTATATAAGCGATTTTTTTTTTGTTTTTTTCATTTTGGCGATTTTTTTCTGTTTTTTGGGGTTTTTTTCGTTTTGGCGATTTTTTTCATTTCGGCGATTTTTTTCATTTTGGTGATTTTTTTTTCATTTTGGCGATTTTTTCTGTTTTTTAGGTTTTTTTTCGTTTTGGCATTTTTTTTCATTTTGGCGATTTTTTTTTCATTTTGGCGATTTTTTTTCATTTTGGCGATTTTTTTTCATTTTGGCGATTTTTTTTCATTTTAGCAATTTTTCCGTTTTATGCGATTTATTTTAGTCTTAGAAATTTTTTTTAATTTGGTGCTTTTTTCCGTTTTGGCGATTTTTTTTTTTGTTTTTGGCGATTTTTTTCAGTTTGGCGATTTTGTAATTTTTTGATTTTTTAGTTTTACCGTTTTTGAAAATTTCAAGAGTTTTGCTCTTATGGTTTCCAAGATACAGCAGTTGTCAAAATTGCATAGTCAAAAGTGCATTAACTGATGGAACACCCTTTAATTTAAATTTTTGGAAATTATAGTGTTAATTTTTGTAGTCTGTATAAAAAGTGTATATACATATAATTGTATGTATATTACATGGGATTTTAACATTTTTCGTTGCTCGTTTTGGAACACCCTTTAATTTCCAATTCTCATGTATTTATTGTTGTAGCGGCCAAAGGTCTACACACTGTGTCCAAATTTCAGGTCTGTAGCTCGTACGGTTCTCGAGAAAATACTAATATAGTTTTATACATAGTTAATTTTACATAACACAAAAAGTTACAGTTTTCCAACCCTGGAAACGTTTTTTTAATTTTTTTATATTTTTTTAATTTAAAATACCAGTTGTAATCGTACTGATGTGTAAAATAAGTTTATTTATTAAAAAAAATAAAAATTTGTTTTCGGTAGTTACTTTTATATGGCAAAATGAAGTTTACGTTTTCCAGCTCTGCAATCGTCTGTCCGATTTTGCTGAATTTCAATACCAATCTATTTTGGAAAATTTCTGACACACCAGTCCAAGAACGAAGTCTCTAGCTTTACTGGGAGCTTCGGAAAACCGATTTCACGTACAGACAGACGGACAGACGGACAGACGGACAGACGGACAGACGGACAGACGGACATCGCTTATTCGTCTTCCCTATGCATAAGGATCCAGAATATATATATTTTATGTGTCGCTTATTGATATTATAGAAATTACAAACGGAATGACAAACCTATATATACCCTTTTACCATTTTTGTTGGTAAAGGGTATAAAAAATAGTTTTAGTTTACGAAAGGTTTACAAACAAGTTTTTCTTTGTTAAACGTTTTGTAACCGAAAATAATTTTTATGAATAATACCTATTACGCTTGTGCACGTAATTCTTTATAACATATTTTGATAGTCATTCTATAAACATATGAAGTTTTTATACCCTTTACCAACAAAAATGGTAAAAGGGTATATATAGGTTTGTCATTCCGTTTGTAATTTCTATAATATCAATAAGCGATCCATATAATATATATATTCTGGATCCTTATGCATAGGGAAGACGAATAAGCGATGTCCGTCTGTCCGTCTGTCTGTAGGTGAAATCGGTTTTCCGCAGCTCCCAGAAGAGCTAGAGACTTCGTTCTTGGACTGGTGTGTCAGAAATTTTCCAAAATAGATTGGTATTGAAATTCAGCAAAATCGGGCAGACGATTGCAGAGCTGGAAAACTTAAACTTCATTTTGCCATATAAAAGTAACTCCCGAAAACAAATTTTTATTTTTTTTTAATAAATGTACATATTTTACACTTCAGTACGACTAAAATTGGAATTTTAAATTAAAAAAATACAAAAAAATTAAAACGACGTTTCCAGGGTTGGAAAACTTTAACTTTTTGTGTTATGTAAAATTAACTATGTCTAAAACTATATTAGTATTTTCTCGAGAACCGTAAGAGCTACAGACCTGAAATTTGGACACAGTATGTAGACCTTTGGCCGCTACAACAACAAATACATGATAATTGGAAATTAAAGGGTGTTCCAAAACGAGCAACGAAAAATTTTAAAATCCCATGTAGTATATATACAATTGTATGTATGTATATACACTTGAAATTTGTAAGGTTAGTGTATTTTTATACAGACTACAAAAATTAACACAAAAATTTAAAAAAAATTTTAATTAAAGGGTGTTCCATCAGTTAATGCAATTTTGACTATGTTATTTCACAATTTGCTGTATCTTGGAAACCGTAAGAGCAAAACTCTTGAAATTTTCAAAAACGGTAAAAATGAAAAAATAAAAAATTATAAAATCGCCAAACCGAAAAAAATCGCCAAAAACAAGAAAAAATCGCCAAAACGAAAAAAATCACCAAAACGAAAAAAACTCTAAAAAACAGAAAAAAATCGCCAAAATGAAAAAAAAAATCGCCAAAATGAAAAAAATCGCCAAAACGAAAAAAACCCCAAAAAACAGAAAAAAATCGCCAAAATGAAAAAAGCCAAAAACAGAAAAAAAATCGCCAAAACGAAAAAAAGCACCAAATTAAAAAAAAATTTATAAAACTAAAATAAATCGCAAAAAATCGGAAAAATTGCTAAAATGAAAAAAAAATCGCCAAAACGAAAAAAAACCTAAAAAACAGAAAAAAATCGCCAAAATAAAAAAAAATCGCCAAAACAAGAAAAAACCAAAAAAAACAGAAAAAAAATCGCCAAAATGAAAAAAAATCGCCAAAATGAAAAAAATCACCAAAACGAAAATAAACCCTAAAAAACAGAAAAAAATCGTCAAAATGAAAAAAAATCGCCAAAACGAAAAAAACCCTAAAAAACAGAAAAAAATCGCCAAAATGAAAAAAATCGCCAAAAAAAGAAAAAACCTAAATAACAGAAAAAAAAATCGCCAAAACGAAAAAAAGCACCAAATTAAAAAAAAATTTCTAAGACTAAAATAAATCGCAAAAAAACGGAAAAATTGCTAAAATGAAAACAAAAATCGCCAAAATGAAAAAAAAATCGCCAAAATGAAAAAAAATCACCAAAACGAAAAAAAAACCTAAAAACAGAAAAAAATCGCCAAATGAAAAAGATCACCATAACGAAAAAAACCCAAAAAACAGAAAAAAATCGCCAAAATGAAAAAAGCACTAAATTAAAAGAAAATTTCTAAGACTAAAATAAATCGCAAAAAAACTAAAAAATTGCTAAAATGAAAAAAAATCGCCAAAATGAAAAATATCGCTAAAACGAAAAAAAAACCTAAAAAACAGAAAAAAAAATCGCCAAAATGAAAAAAAATCGCCAAAAAAAGAAAAAAATCGCCAAAACGAAAAAAAAAACTAAAAAACAGAAAAAAATCGCCAAAATGAAAAAAAAATCGCCAAAATGAAAAAAATCACCAAAACGAAAAAAAAAACAAAAAAAAGAAAAAATTGCAAAAATGAAAAAAAAATCGCCAAAATGAAAAAAATCACTAAAACGAAAAAAAAACAAAAAAATCGCCAAAAAAATCGCGAAAAAAACCCAAAAAACAGAAAAAATCGTCAAAATGAGAAAAATCTCCAAAATGAAGAAAAGCCCAACAACAGAAAAAAATCGCCAAAATGAAAAAAACCTCCAAAAACAGACAAAATCGCCAAAACGAGAAAAAAGCGACAAAACTGAAAAAATCGTTTTAACTGAAAAAAAACTTCAAAAAAGCTTGCTTTTTTTACTTAACATATTTTATGTATTTTTTAAAGAACTAGATTGGAATCAATAATCAGAAAAATCCAAAATTATGACTCCAGGGTTGGAAAACTTACACTTTTTGTGTTATGTAAAATTAAATAGGTCTAAAATTTTTTTTCTTTTTCTTTATAAATTGAAGCATAAAATATAATGCTTCTGAAAAAGTTTGGTGTATGAAATTTGAAAAATGAAAATTATAACTCCAAAGATGGAAACTTTAAAAAAATTATAAATTTTTTCACAAAACAAATATGTATGTACGTGTCTGTATACTATATATATGTACGTACGTTGGTAAAGGGTATATAAGATTCGGCACAGCCGAATATAGCACTCTTACTTGTTTTTACTTTATTTCAAGAATTTTTTGTTTGCAGTGTGCTTGAAAGTTATATTTAAGTTATATAAAATTTTTTCTAAAAAATTTAAATAAAATATATTTTAAACTGAGCTTAAATTTTATGAATATGGATTAATGAAAAATATATACATACTATGTTAAACATTTACATGCATATTTATGTAAATTTTTTTAATAAAATATAAAAAAGTTGTTTAAAAAATTGCTTTGAAGATTTTTTGAAGATTTTAAAAATAAGATGCAGATTTTGCAGATTTTTTCGTGAAAAATTGTTAAATTTTGCAGATTTTATCCTTAGAAATTCTGGCAACACTGGCTACCATACTTTCAATAAATTTCATACATTTTGTGAACAAAACTACAAAGAACAAGTAAGAGTGCTATATTCGGCTGTGCCGAATCTTATATACCCTTTACCAACGTACGTTCATACAAACATATTTGTTTTGTGAAAAAATTTATAATTTTTTTCTCTAAAGCAATTAATAGTAAGTGACCTTTCAGTATTTTTCGATTAAAGAATTTGATTCAATTATTTTATTTTCGATATTAGCAATAGTTGAATATTTTACTCTTCACTCTGTGGTTAAGATATATTTTACATTCACTCTTATTTCAGTCAACATCGACGTCACGTCAATACATTACCAAAATATTGGGGCTTGTTTACTCGCTCTCGAGATGTTCAAAAACCGTGCTGCTATTTAATAACTCTAAAATATTCTTAGTATTGCACCTCCATACCAAGTAAACTAACTTGTTTTATATTTTCCCGTATTTAATAATCATTGATGTTGCAAAACTGCTTAGTGTCTTGATTTAAATTTCCCATTGCAAATGGTATACATCGTGGTATTATGTAAACGTTTTATTCCTACAGGATTTGTTTGAAATTTGCTCAGCAGAAAGGAAAGGTATCAGGAAAATGAAACGGAACATGTCCTTTATGTCCTTAGCGATAAATTTTAGTTTTATTTCCATTTACTAAAAATTAATAGTTATTATGCTGAGAGCTCAATAAGCACAAACCTTCGTTTATACTTCAATTAGTTTAGATATCCATAAAAAAATTAACCAATTAATTAATTAACCAAGTATAAAAAATCTTGAGTAATGATTTTCCTAAAACATAAAATCTGTTTAACTGAAAAAAAATATTTTTGGTTATTTTTTTACCGAAACTCTTTTTAAGCTCCAACCCTGGAACCATTTTTCTGAGTTTCTTTATAAAATATAGAATATATGTAATTACCAAGGTAATAATTAGTTTTATATACCAGAAAAAGTTTAAGTTTTCCAGCTCTGGAGCTATGTCTTTTATTTTTCTAATTTCTACGCCAAACTATTTCATTCTAAGTCATAAAGTATATAAAACTTGTAAACAAAAAGAAAAAAACTAAATTGACCTAGTTACTTTTGTACAAAAAACAATAAATTTAGCAACCCTGGAATCAACCTTTTAGATTTTTCTGGTTTAAAAAATTAATAAAGTGTGTTAAGTGAACAAAGAAATAAAAAAAATTAATTTTATACTTTAATATTTAATATTTATACGCCAAACTTTTCTTTCATAAGCATAAAATATATTCAACTTATAAAGGAAAAGAAAAAAATTTTTAGAACTATTTAATTTTAAATAACACAAAAAGTGTAAGTTTTCCAACCCTGGAATCATAATTTAGGATTTTTCTAATTCCTTATACCAATCTAGTTCTTTAAAAAATACATAAAATATGTTAAGTGAACAAAGCAAAAAGGAAAAAGAAAAAACTTAGTTTTATTTAGTTACTCTACTATCACAAAAAGTTCAAAGTTTCCATCTCTGGAGCCTTGGTTTTCATTTTTATAATTTTATAGGCCAATTTTTTCTTTCAGAAGCATAAAATATATTTAATTTATAAGGGAAAAATTAATTATTTAGACGTATTTAATTTTACATAACACAAAAAGTGTAAGTTTTGCAACCCTGGAGTCATAATCTTGGATTTTTTTGATTATTGATACCAATCTAGTTTTTTAAAAAATACATAAAATATGTAAAGTGAACGAAGCAAAAACGAAATAAGAAAAAACTTAGTTTAATTTAATTCCTTTAATATTAAAAAATTCAGTAAAGTGCGACTTTGACTCGCGCAGTTTTTTTCAGTTTAAACGATTTTTTCAGTTTTGTCGCTTTTTTTCTCATTTTGGACATTTTTTTCTGTTTTTTTTCATTTTGGCGATTTTTTTCTGTTTATGGGGCTTTTTTTCATTTTGGAGATTTTTTTCATATTAGCGATTTTTTTCATGTTGGCGATTTTTTCCTGTTTTTGGGGTTTTTTTCATTTTGGCGATTTTTTTCTGTTTTTTTGGGGTTTTTTTCGTTTTGGCGATTTTTTTTTCATTTTAGCAATTTTTTTTCATTTTGGCGATTTTTTTTCTCTTTTTGGGGGTTTATTTTCATTTTGGAGATTTTTTTCCTTTTGGCGATTTTTTTTAATTTTTGCGATTTTTTTTTATTTTGGGGTTTTTTTCATTTTGGCGATTTTTTTTCATTTTGGCGTTTTTTCATTTTGGCGATTTTTTTTCTGTTTTTTGGGTTTTTTTTTTCATTTTGGAGATTTTTTTCATTTTGGCGATTTTTTTCATTTTGGCGATTTTTTTTACTGTTTTGGGGTATTTTTTTAATTTTGGCGATTTTTTTTATTTTGGGGTTTTTTTCATTTTGGCGATTTTTTTTCATTTTGGCGATTTTTTCCTGTTTTTGGGTTTTTGTTCATCTTGGCGATTTTTTTCATCTTGGCGATTTTTTTTTCATTTTGGCGATTTTTTCTGTTTTTGGGGTTTTTTTTATTTTGGCGATTTTTTCTGTTTTTTGGGGTTTTTTTTCGTTTTGGCCATTTTTTTCATTTTGGCGATTTTTTTTTCATTTTAGCAATTTTTCCGGTTATTCGCGATTTATTTTAGTCTTAGAAATTTTTTTTTGTAATTTGGTGCTTTTTTTCGTTTTGGCGATTTTTTTTTTGTTTTTGGCGATTTTTTTCGGTTTGGCGATTTTATAATTTTTTGATTTTTTAGTTTTACCGTTTTTGAAAATTTCAAGAGTTTTGCTCTTACGGTTTCCAAGTTGTCAAAATTGCATAGTCAAAATTGCATTAACTGATGCAACACCCTTTATTTTAAATTTTTTGAAATTTTAGTGTTAATTTTTGTAGTCTGTATAAAAATACACTAACCTCACAAATTTCAAGTGTATATACATACATACATACAATTGTATGTATATTACATGGGATTTTAACATTTTTCGTTGCTCGTTTTGGAACACCCTTTAATTTCCAACTCTCATGTATTTGTTGTTGTAGCGGCCAAAGGTCTACACACTGTGTCCAAATTTCAGGTCTTTAGCTCTTACGGTTCTCGAGAAAATACTAATATAGTTTTAGACATAGTTAATTTTACGTAACACAAAAAGTTAAAGTTTTCCAACCCTGGAAACGTCTTTTTAATTTTTTTATATTTTTTTAATTTAAAATTCCAATTTTAGTCGTACGGAAGTGTAAACTAAGTTCATTTATTAAAAAAAAATAAAAATTTGTTTTCGGTAGTTTCTTTTATATGGCAAAATGAAGTTTACGTTTTCCAGCTCTGCAATCGTCTGGTCGATTTTGCTGAATTTCAATACCAATCTATTTTGGAAAATTTCTGACACACCAGTCCAAGAACGAAGTCTCTAGCTTTTCTGGGAGCTTCGGAAAACCGATTTCACGTACAGACAGACGGACAGACGGACAGACGGACATCGCTTATTCGTCTTCCCTATGCATAAGGATCCAGAATATTCTGTTTGATCATTAAATTCAATTTTAATGGCAAATAATTTTGTTTGTTTCTCATATATGATCAGAGATGGAAAGTGGCATTTTTATACCCTTTA
Organism: Tachina lurida; assembly: GCA_944452675.1. NCBI lineage: Eukaryota > Metazoa > Arthropoda > Insecta > Diptera > Tachinidae > Tachina > Tachina lurida. The sequence continues at coordinate 95,798,272 of OX101756.1, forward strand.
CCAACAAAAATGGTAAAAGGGTATATATAGGTTTGTCATTCCGTTTGTAATTTCTATAATATCAATAAGCGACCCATATAATATATATATTCTGGATCCTTATGCATAGGGAAGACGAATAAGCGATGTCCGTCTGACCGTCTGTCCGTCTGTCTGTACGTGAAATCGGTTTTCCGAAGCTCCCAGAAGAGCTAGAGACTTCGTTCTTGGACTGATGTGTCAGAAATTTTCCAAAATAGATTGGTATTGAAATTCAGCAAAATCGGGCAGACGATTGCAGAGCTGGAAAACTTAAACTTCATTTTGCCATATAAAAGTAACTCCCGAAAACAAATTTTTATTTTTTTTTAATAAATGTACATATTTTACACTTCAGTACGACTAAAATTGGAATTTTAAATTAAAAAAATACAAAAAAATTAAAACGACGTTTCCAGGGTTGGAAAACTTTAACTTTTTGTGTTATGTAAAATTAACTATGTCTAAAACTATATTAGTATTTTCTCGAGAACCGTAAGAGCTACAGACCTGAAATTTGGACACAGTGTGTAGACCTTTGGCCGCTACAACAACAAATACATGATAATTGGAAATTAAAGGGTGTTCCAAAACGAGCAACGAAAAATTTTAAAATCCCATGTAGTATATATACAATTGTATGTATATACACTTGAAATTGGTAAGGTTAGTGTATTTTTATACAGACTACAAAAATTAACACAAAAATTAAAAAAAAATTTAAATTAAAGGGGGTTCCATCAGTTAATGCAATTTTGACTATGTAATTTTGACAATTTGCTGTATCTTGGAAACCGTAAGAGCAAAACTCTTGAAATTTTCAAAAACGGTAAAACTGAAAAAATAAAAAATTATAAAATCGCCAAACCGAAAAAAATCGCCAAAATGAAAAAAAATCGTCAAAATGAAAAAAATCGCCAAACCGAAAAAAACCCTAAAAAACAGAAAAAAATCGCCAAAATGAAAAAAATCGCCAAAAAAAAGAAAAAACGTAAATAACAAAAAAAAATCGCCAAAACGAAAAAAAACACCATGTTAAAAAAAATTTCTAAGACTAAAATAAATCGCAAAAAACAGAAAAATTGCTAAAATGAAAACAAAAATCGCCAAAATGAAAGAAAATCGCCAAAATGAAAAAAAATCGCCAAAATGAAAATAATCACCAAAACGAAAAAAAACCTAAAAACAGAAAAAAATCGCCGAAATGATAAAAAAAATCGCCAAATGAAAAAAATCACCAAAACGAAAAAAACCCCAAAAAACAGAAAAAAATCGCCAAAATGAAAAAAAGCACTAAATTAAAAGAAAATTTCTAAGACTAAAATAAATCGCAAAAAAACGAAAAAATTGCTAAAATGAAAAAAAATCGCCAAAATGAAAAATATCGCTAAAACGAAAAAAAAACCTAAAAACAGAAAAAAATCGCCAAAATGAAAAAAAATCGCCAAAAAAAGAAAAAAAATCGCCAAAACGAACAAAAAACTAAAAAACAGAAAAAAATCGCCAAAATGAAAAAAAAATCGCCATAGTAAAAAAAAAAATCACCAAAATGAAAAAAATCACCAAAACGAAAAAAAACATAAAAAAAAGAAAAAAATTGCCAAAATGAAAAAAAATCGCCAAAATGAAAAAAATCACCAAAACGAAAAAAAAACAAAAAAATCGCCAAAAAAATCGCGAAAAAAACCCAAAAAAAACAGAAAAAATCGTCAAAATGAGAAAAATCTCCAAAATGAAGAAAAGCCCAACAACAGAAAAAAATCGCCAAAATGAAAAAAAACCTCCAAAAACAGACAAAATCGCCAAAACGAGAAAAAAGCGACAAAACTGAAAAAATCGTTTTAACTGAAAAAAATTTCAAAAAAGCAAAAAACCTTCCTTTCGTGCGCGATTCAAAGTCGCACTTAACTGATTTTTTTAATATTAAAGGAATTAAATGAAACTAAGTTTTTGCTTATTTCGTTCTTGCTTTTTTCACTTAACATATTTTATGTATTTTTTAAAGAACTAGATTGGTATCAATAATCAGAAAAATCCAAAATTATGACTCCAGGGTTGGAAAACTTACACTTTTTGTGTTATGTAAAATTAAATAGGTCTAAAAATTTTTTTCTTTTTCTTTATAAATTGAATATATTTTATGATTCTGAAAGAAAAGTTTGGTGTATGAAATTTGAAAAATGAAAATTATAGCTCCAAAGATGGAAACTTTAAAAAAATGATAAATTTTTTCACAAAACAAATATGTATGTACGTGTCTGTATACTATATATATGTACGTACGTTGGTAAAGGGTATATAAGATTCGGCACAACCGAATATAGCACTCTTACTTGTTGTATTTGTTAATGAATAAAATTAAAAAACTATGAAAAATTCATAAAAAATAGCAAAAAAAAACCAGAAACTGTGAAAAGAATTTCATATTAAATGTCATGATTTCCATCCATGGTTCTGATATGAATAAAATTTTCTTGCAAGTTTTTACAAGTAAATTGCGGGGCACAATGAATGCGTCATTTGTTAAACTTTGCCTTCTTCAACTGACAGCTAAGTTGAAATACACGGTTTCTTATGAGGTCGGTTACATTGAGTAAGTGTCCGTCAACGCAAAGTATTAAATTTCGCCAACTTTAAACTTTTTGCGTACGTTGAGTAGTTTGACAGATATTGGTTGGTGCTTTGATTTGGTCTGATTTAGATTTTTGTGTTTTGTGGCAGCAAAAATAAAATTAAACAAAAGAAATAAACGAAATAAATACAAAAAGTTGAATTTAATAAATAAAATGGAGAATCGACCTATAGAATGCTTCCGACAATAAAATACTCATTGTGCCAACCTTCTCCGTCGTTGCATTAATGTCAGTTAAAAAAGGCGAAGTTTAACGTATGACGGATTCATTGTGCCCCGGCCTTAAAGCGTTCATTTACTTTTTCATACTTAGGAGAGTAATTTTGTAAATTTCTGACTTACTCTCTCGTTGATAGTTTCTGCTGGGAAAGTAAATGAACAGACCTAATGTTATGCCAAATGCGAGAAAGTATATGTATAAATATAATGAAATAAAGATGTTTGAATTACAATTATTCATTAACTTTAGGATTTGCGCTGAAATTTACTTCTCCAATCCGGAGAGGGAGGCTGAAGAAAAATATTTCAGGTAGTTCTGCTATAAATTTAAAATTTTAAGTTTATTTTTTTTTTTCAAACAGAGCATTTCTTTTATTGTCTTAATGCGAATACTTTACACAATGCTTGTGATTTTTTATTTATATCTTTTTGTAGGTATTGTCACATAACCGGCCTCGTTATACATACATACATATTATTAAACTCTTATATATATATTCTTAGTTTTATAATTACATAATTATTTAAAAGCCAATTTAATTTTATGCATTATTACAAAATATTTAACAAAATATTAAAAAAAAAAATGTAAAATGAGGATGAATTTAATTAACAACGGATTTGAAAATTTTAAATTTCAAATTTCGTCTTCTTGAATTGCGTATTGATGCTACAAAAAATGATGTATAGTATACACGAGTATTTATTATATTTAGGTTTGATTTGTTGTTGCATGTAAAATGATTTAATAAGTTAATAAAACTTTAAAACATAACAAATTAAAACGTATACAAAAAAAAAACATAAGAAATAATATAAAAAAATAAAAAAATAAAAACAAATAAGAAAATAAAAATATAATAATTCGCTATGAAATAAACAATTCATTTTGTTTTGGTGCTAAATTTGAACCAATTATTTTTGAACATGAATTGAAAATTTTCAATAAATTGTAAATAAGTATTTTGAAATAAAAATTCTATATGTATAATTTTTGTTTCAGTTTTGAAAAGAAAAATTAATGGATTTATGAATCAGGTATTTGATTGAGTATTTTGCTTGTTTAATCATTTTTGTGGTTGCGTTTGATGCTATTTCGTTTTTTTTTTTTTTTTTGAGAAAACTATATTTTACAAGAAAATTATGCTTTTTTAAGAAAACAATAGTGTTTACGTGGACGACGACGAATATGCGGTATTTGCACCCACGGGCTGTGGACCTCTGGGCCTTATCATCATGGTAGCCTTTTTCAATGTATAGTCCCAACCGCGCCAACGGAACCAAACAATACCCTGACGGGCTGTCAAGTCCTGGGGATCATGTAAGTAGAGACCATTAAGACCTCTACCACACGACTTCCACCACCAACCGCCCTTTAAAATGGATGCAAAAGATTTAATAAATTTTATATATTTTGTTTGTTTTTTGTTTTTACGTACCTTGAGCATACTAGCACAGTTTAATGATGATCTATCATTATCTCGATTATATGTAGAGAAGGGGCTGTTGTTTGAACCATACCAAGGATCGTTCAAAGAATCGCCAGCATTACCTTCATAGCCATCGATTTCCAGTTTATAATAATCGGCCTCGGAATGTATTTTAAAATGTGAATACTGAGCATATCTGTTAGAAAACAAAATGTAGTGATGAAAAAAAAGAGTTTAAAATATTGCACCAGATAATTTTGATGCAAAATGTAGTATATTACAGTGGCATTCGCTTATAACGAACACTGTGGATGAGAAAAGTTTTGTTAATTGTGAGCGAAGTTCGTTATAGACGAATTAACAATTTATTTTTCCAGAAATATAAATTTGCTATGTTTAAGGCTCATTGTTTTTATAAATATTTGGTGCGTAAATTAAAATCAAAGTCCACAAGTAACTTAAAAAATTAAAAATATTCCAAAACTATAAATAAAATCATATTTTTAAATAATAATAATACATAACTGTTGGTAACAGTGTTATTCGTTATATAAGCGAAAAATCCATTATACCGCTGTTCGTTATAACGGAACTCCATTCTACATACATCGGTATCGCAAATGTAAGCCGACCTTTCTTAAATAAAAAAAATATGTTATATCGTCCTTTTTTATACTACGCAACAAAATCGAACCGTTCTCAAAATTACAAGGTTCTAACGATTGATCCAGCTTGCGGGAAAAGGGTGGTTGAAGTTACATATTTTAACCTCTTTTGCACTACGAGTGCTTGTTTCATTATTAGAATTTGAATGGCAGAAGCAAGTACTCAAATTGCCAGGATACTCCAGCATAGAAGCTTCCTTCAGCAGAGATAAAAAGCTGCCTCATAGAAATCATAAGATTTTCTCTATGAAACGTTTTTAGGCTAAGGGGTATCCCAGCAGAAAGAAGCGAAGATTTTTTCATAGAGATTCCTTATTCTTTTTATGTAGTAAATCTTATTAATTTTATCAAGAAGAAACCCACATAAAATCACATATTTTTGGCACCAAAAAAAAAACAATCCATAGAGAAAAACTTCTTGATTCTATTAGGTTTTCTTACAAATTGTAAACTATAGGGATTTCTTATTGATTTTATTATGTTGCCTTCTTGATTTTTTTAAAAAGGGTTTCTTCTTGATTTTAGTAGGTTCCTATATGATTATGTGTAAAGCATCTTATTGATTTTTTTAATAAGGAAATCTTCTTGATTTTATGAGGTTTCTTGTTATTTTGTTTCTATAAATAGACATACAGACAATTTTTTTCATGATCTTTTTCATTTTTGTATAAGAATGTTTGCACAATAATTTCAATGGTTATTCAGGCTGCTTGTTAGCATATTGGTTAGAGTGCTTGTCTATCAGGTAGAAGTTTGCTGGTGCAATACTTGGTGAGTAAGTTAGTTAAGAATAAAACATAATGTATATGTATGTATAAATAAATAACATCTACAACATACTACATACATACATACATACATATGTATATGGTATAGAATTTAAATGAAAATACATAAGTATAGAGAATAAAGACGCAATTTATTTATATTTTTTTTATTGAAAAAATCAATAAGATAACCTCATAAAAACTACAAGATTTCTTCTTGATTTTTTCAAAAAGGTTTTCTCTATGAAATTAATAAGATTTCCTTATTGAAAAAAAACCATAGAGATTTCTTATTAATTTTGTTCTATTTTATGAGGTATTTAGTAGGCACTTTTTTCTCTGTGAGGATCTTCTAAACAAGTTATATCTTCGTATAAGAAGTTGGATTTTCCAAAATCCACTCCCGCGGATATATTCTGTATTCCACGTGAAATTAAAACCATATTTAAAGAAATCTTTGTTTTTCTAGTCTACACACTAACACAGAAGTAAAAGTTATGAATGAATGCAAAAAGTTGCAACTTCATACAACCTTCACAGTCGAATCAATTAGAAAATTTGTACCAACACCACTCAAAAAAAATATGGATTTTTATAGAGACTTTCTACTCAAGTGAACATTTTGCTTCATCTGGCTTAGCAGAAAATGTTTAGTTCACTAAACTAAGTTTTATAAAATGGCAATTTAATGAAAATGTGTATTTCACCAAACTAAAAAAAACTCGATAAAAATTAGTTTAAAAAAATGTATAAAATAGGCATATGCTCAAAAAATAAACAATCTAAAAAAAAGTAATTAAAAATTTAAAATTAAACACCATAAGAGTACGCAAAACTTTAACAACTTTTTCGATGTCTAAGAATTTAGCAAAATTATAGTTTTGTGCTCCAAATATATTCAATATGTTAGAAAAAAAAACTTAAAATAGTTCAGTTTGTAGTATATTCGAAAATTCGAAATTAATTGCGAAACATTTTTAATTTCCAAATCTTGAAGAAGTTTTGTTTTGATAAATGGTTTCAAATCAAGCGATGTGTATTTGCATTCATCCTTGAGCACAAATCTTAGCTCCAAAATTTATCCGAAAAATTTTTTGTTTTTTTAATAATATTGTTTTATTAATGATTTAAAACAAAACTGACCAAAAAATCAGCCTAAGGTAGCCCCTAGTAATACTAAAAAATAATACTAAAAAAACATTTTTGTTTACTGATTTGATATAACTCCAGTGCCTACAAAATATTATAAAATTTTAATGCGTTCGAAAATTCTAAATTTAAAAGGAAGCCAAAACTATAACCTTCATACATTTTTCTTTGCATCAAAAGTATCTCAAATAAAAATTAAAATATTTTACTACGAAAACTTTTCACTTCTTAAAAATTTCATTTCAATTCATCTCTTACCTTTTATTCCCTTCGAAATCTTCCAACTCTACTCGCAGAATATAATCCTCATTATTTGTAAGCATATAGATGTTTTCGTTACCCAACCAGAATTCTTTACCCGGATCACCGAAACCATTTTTATAATCTGCCCAATCACGGTTAAAGTTCTCACGAGGTTCACCAAAATCATCACGTCTTTGTATTACCTAGATTTTTGCAATAGGATTAATAAAAAAAGAAATGAAAGTATTTTCTTATTTTTTTTTAACAAAAACAAACTGCAAGGCTCCTTGTCTGCAGAAACACCCAGAGTCTCAGGCAGGAATCGAACCTGTGACCTTTCGACTACTAGACTAGTATGCTGCCTACTAGCCAAAAGGCCACTCGTCTTCATACTATAAAATCAATAAACTTACCGTCCAACCGCCGTCTGATACTTCTTGGTCGCAAAATACCTTTAAGAACCAATAGGTAGTGCCTCGAATTTGTAAATAGAAAACTCCCGACTGTTTCATACCAGCGTTTAATAAATCAACGCAAGAGAAGCCCTGTGAGGTGAACAAAATTATTAGAAAGTAATCTTTTCTAAAAAAAGAACAGGCTGTATCAGGATTTTTCTCGGTACTCAGAGAAAAACATTTCTCTGTTTTAAAATGAGCGAGAACAAATTTTGATATAAGTAAGTCCCGGTCCAGACTTGCAATTATTGTTGCAGCAACTTTTTGTTTTTTAGTGCAAAAGAGCGAGAGAGGAATACAAAAATAATGTAATTCTATTTCAACACTCTCACACATAGTCTGGACCGGAATTAATGCATTTTTTAATTTTATTTTGTACTGTACTTTTTTTATTGTCTAGGAAAGCACATTCCCCCATGCCCCCGAGAAAAGAAAAATGTGCTGATGCACTAGTGACATATACTTGCCTTAACATCCTTTAATGCCAATATATCCGTGGTGAATGTTGTATTCACCACCGAGGGTTTGTTCTTAACACTGGGGAAAATGATGCCGCCTTTACGTGAAATTGGTTTTGTCGAAGCTGCCGATGAAGAGGAGGAGGAAGATGATGATGAACTGCTGCTTGACGTTGCGGTCGACGATGATGTTGAAGTGAAGGTGGTGGAGGAAGTAGTTTGATTAGAATTAACGGCTGCAGCAATTGTGGTGGTGGGTGTTGTTGGTGTGGTAGAAGAAGAATATGTGCCAGAGACAGAGTTGGCCAACACTAGAGTGGGGGGAGTAATATTTGGTGTTGAGGAGGAAGAAGAAGAGTAGGTGTTTGGATTTTTTGTGGTGGGTGAAGGAGAAGAAATTGTTGATGGTGTTGGTGTTGCTGCTAGCGAAGCAGTTGAGGGTGTTGTTTGAAAAGTTGATGTTGTCGGAAATGTACTACTACTTTGTGCGGTGTAGTCATCAATGACGGAGTATCTGTGGCATAACAGTTTTAAGATACATATTTGATTTTTGTTTTGTTTGTTTAAAGAAAAATGTTAGTCTTATGAGGAAAAATGAAAATTAGTTTCTTTTTCTTTGCTACTGTGTGATTATGATTTTTAATAGATTAAAAGAGAAAAAGCTTAAGTAACTTAAGAGTTATTTAAACTTTTTCCAATTGTACCTTTCGAATTATCGAATTAAGTTTTGTATACTAACCTATTGGGATCATATTCCACCAAACGATCTATGGTTGGATCCATTAAAAGTTCAGCTGGCACTGGCCTTTGCGCTAATATCTGTACATCATCTTCCTGCTTCTTCAAGCGCTTTTCGACCATGTCCAAATTATTGATAATCAAATTAGTTTTCGTTTTTAAATCTTGATGAATCTCCCCAATAGCTCTTTCCTGTCTTTGAGTTTGCGTCAGCAAAGCATCCGATTTCGGCAATAAGTGATCAACTGAGGATTTTGTGCCTACAACAACATCCCAAACTTCGTCCATTTTCTCGGATACCGAGACCATGGGACGTATTTGTTTGACCAACGCATCTATTTTGCTAGACTTGATTAGAGGCAAAGCTGTAGTCGTGGCATTAACGTTATTATACTGCTCATGATGATCGACCACAGCTTCGTGTATATCACCCACCATGCGCAGCATACGGCCAACATTTTCCGAAACTATATTTATATGGAATTGTAGCTTTTTATCTATGTTATCTGTAGTATCTCTAAGTTCGCTCAACTCGCTAGAGACATGAGACATAACTTCAGCATTCATTGCCTTGGTGATTTCAATGACATTCATGCTGATTGGCTTCTTTTCGCTGGCCTCAGCATTAAACTCATCCACTTGCAAAAAATTGTTGTCGATTTGATTTTTCAAAATTTCCAGTTTTGAATCAATATCGCTGACTTTTTGGTCCAGCAATACCAAACGATTGTCCAGCTGTTGTGTGGATGAGGCAGAGGAAGTACGAGGAGAACGTCCGGTGGCTGCACGATTTTCGCCTGTATCAATTATATCATTCGATATTTTCGTATCTAAGGATCTTAGCTTCGAAATAACCGAATCAGTTTTAATTAAATTATCTGACACGCGATTATCCAAGATTTCCATACGTTTCATCATGTGTTCAACAGACTTGTCCAGATTATCAATACGCTTCAATTTACCCTCCAAGGTATTGATAATTACTTCGAATATATTTAGCAACTGTTGTTCTCTGCAAAATAAATTTAGCAAAAATAATTTTTTTTTTAGTCAAAAGTATGAAAATAATTTCTTGTAGTTCTTTTCAAACATAAATCTTATTTTTTTACTTGCTGAAAAGAAAAAAAAAACACAAAAAATAAATAAATAATCGTGCTTAAATTAACCCAGTTTAATGGTGCATAGCAGAACTAGATATTTCTTTCTTGGAATAAATATGTTGTGTTGCCACTTTTTAAAAGTGTTGCATGTAGTATGAATTTACGTGGTTGTTACTGTTGCAATCATATTATCTGTCACAACAATACATCAGTTACCAATCAATCTGTAATTGATTGATATTTGTTAAATTAAATTGAAAAATACGTGATTGAAATGGTCAAATTTATGGCGGCTTCGATAAGTTTCTTAAGGTTTTAGTTTTGTTTTGCTTTTTTTCAAGTAATCAAATATAAAATTCTGTATTCCACTAAATTTAATTTGTATTTATTTCGAATCGAATTGCACATAAAAAAGTTACTAATAGGATAATTGAAACCAAACAACACCGTGTCTTAAGCGGATATAAAACTTGCTTTTGAGCTCGCGAGTTCGGTATTTGATAAGAATGATAAAGTTTGGCATTAACCCTTAAGTGCATACCGTACCATATATGGTACATTATTTATTTTATGCAAAAAATCTGACAAATGTAACTGGGGCTCAGTAAAGAACACTTTAAAATAAAGAATGCTGCATAAGTGTTCTTTGAAATGGCGTTTAACATTTTGTGACAAAAATTATTGAAATCGAAATACCTGGAACGTGTTACTATTTTTCTGGTAGGTATTGTCAAGCATAACAAGAATCTGTATTTAAAATTTTCCAAACACCACCAAAACCTTGAGTTACAGGTAAAAAAAAAGGGTTTCGTACCCGTACACACTTATCAACCTCTAACTAAGTTGAACATCAACCGATTTTAAATTTATAAACGGCTATAAAAGAAGAGACTAAGACCTTTCGAACCATATATACTTTATTTCAGTAAACTTCAGATATATGTGTGGTTGGTGTATGCGAAAAATGTGGCTCTCAAAACAAACAAAAAACAAAGTTTGGCAACCAGTGTTGTACCAATTTTATAACTTTTGTTGATTTACGTCTCTTAAATTGTACTTTCATCATTCTGGGAGCTTAAATACATAGCAAGCGCATAAAGAACGCGAAAAACATCATACAGGAAGTTTTTTTTTAACAAAAAGCCTTCTAATAAAAAATTACTGTGTCAATTTTTAAGGAATCAATCGTAATTAATGCTTTATAAATAAAGTCATAAGTAGTATGGTTTCGGTACAAAAAAAAAATCTGCGTAAAAACGAATTTAATGTAGAAAGTTGCAAAAAAAAAATCTATGAAATTATATTTGGACGTTAACTGGAATAAAGTATATATGGTTCGAAAGGTCTTAGTCTTTTCTTTTTCAAATCCGTTTAGAAGTTTAAAATCGGTTGGTATTTAAGTTAGTTCGAGGTTGCTGCATACGTGTAGGAAAGCCCAGGTTTTTACCCGTAACTCAAGATTTTGGGGGTGTTTGGAAAATACCAAATAAAAATTCTGTGGCAATAAGGTAAAAGTGCTTAAGTCATATTTTACTGTTTTGCAGGAGAGCACTTTTAAGCTTTCTAGTCGATTTTGAAAAATTATTTCTTTTACAGTTAAATTGAGAAATTCCCTGTTAAACGTTATTTTCACCTTTGGTGAACGAAACCCTATTGTTTTCGCTACGCTGTCCGTCTGTCCGTCACAGGGTATTTTCTCGATAACGGTAAGAGGTACGGACCTGAAATTTGGACAGAGTGTGTAGACCCTTGGCCGATACAACAAAAAAATATGAGAGTTGGAAATTAAAGGATGTGCCAAAACGAGCGAGGAAAAATGTTAAAATCCCATGTAATATACATATAGGGTGTTTTTTTAGAGGTATAGAACTTCGAATTGAAATAAAACACAAGAAAATCGTTTTAATGTCCATAAATTTGGTTTTATTGGAAGGATAATTTTATGCCATTAATGTTTAAATATGATTTCGGGCATGTGGCCGCCGCGGTTGGCTCGAATAAAGCCAATTCTACAGGTCCAATTTTCAACCACTTTTTCGAGCATATGGGGCCGTATGTTGGCAATAACGCCACGAATGTTGGCTTCCAAGTCCCCTAACGTTTCTGGTTTGTTGGCGTAGACGAGCGACTTCACATATCCCCAAAGAAAATAATCCAATGGTGTCAAATCACACGATCTTGGTGGCCAATTGATAGGCGAAATTATGCGCTCATCGAATGTTTCCTTCAATAAATCGATTGTGACGTGCGCTGTGTGGCATGTAGCGCCGTCTTGTTGGAACCACAACTCATCCACATTCAAAATCTTCAAAATCTTCCATAAAGTTGATGGACAAAGCTCCAATTGCTGTGCACGGTGGCGAATCGATTCATTCGGGTCCTCTTCAACACTTTGCTCTACAGCGGCAATTGTTTCTTCGGTGCGCACTGTTCGACGTCTCTGCGGATGCGTATTATCACATAGAGTAAACGTAGTGTGAAAACGATCCATGGTTAACCGAATTAATTGCTCTGATGGACGATTATGTCAACCATAAAATGGACGGAGCTTGCGGTAAACTTCGCGAACTGAACCATTATTTTCGAAATAAATTTGCACGATTTGCAAGCGTTGTTCTTTTGTCAACCTGTTCATGATGAAATGGCAAACCAAACTAAATATTAATCACTTGACAGCTGACAAAATGGCCGCCAGTTAAAAAAGTGATGCCAACTTAAAGTTCTATACCTCAATAAAAAACACCCATTATATACAATTGTATGTATACGCACTTGAAATTTGTAAAGTTAGTGTATTTTTATACAGACTACAACAATAAACACTAAAATTTAAAAAATTTTAATTAAAGGGTGTACCATCAGTTAATGTAATTTCGACTATGTAATTTTGATAACTTGCTGTATCTTGGAAACCGTAAGAACTTCTTGAAATTTTCAAAAACGGTAAAACAAAAAAATCTCAAAATTATAAAATCGCCAAACCGAAAAAAAACCGGAAAAATCGCCAAAAGTAAAAAAAATCGCCAAAATTAAAAAAAATCGCCAAAACGATAAAAAAAAACACTGTATTAAAAAAATGCTCAAAGCCCAACGTACGGAACCCTTCGTGCGCGAGTCAAAGTCGCACTTTACTGAATTTATTTAATCACACATCGTTCTACACACTATAAGTAATATATTTAACGTGAAATATAACAAAGTATAACCTAAATTAAGATATTATTCCAAATGAGATTAGAAGTCTAAAAAATATATGTCGCAAGTCAAGGTTGGAGCACTACCTCTTGAAAAATCGCACAAATTAATTGAGATTTTGACCAGGGGTACTTTCGAATATACAGATTACGGAGGTATTATTAATTCAAAATCAGCTTATCTCGACTTAAGCACTTTTTCCTTTTTGCCACAGAATTGTCGACAATACCTACCAGAAAAATAGTAACCCTCATACCTAAATAAGAGCGGCAAGCGTTGCGTTAGCAGCAGGGTACGCATTTTCAGTACATTTAAATGTGAAAATCTTATTTGATTGTACTGAAAATACGTACCCTGCTGCTAACGCGACGCTTGCCGCTCTTATTTAGGTATGAGGATAACACGTCACTGGTATTTTTTTTGTCACACAGTATAATTAGTATATCTGCTATCTTTGTGTAGATTAATATGTACATTGGACACTATTTTATCGAATTTTACAAGTATAATTTTTCAAATAGTTTTTCTCTCCTTTTTTGTGTATAAAAACCCCGCAATTTTTCTGGAAAACAAAACCGATATTCCTGTTTAGGGACCAAATGTACATAAATAAGAATTTCTAGATATCAGTCAATAGTTCTGACCTCTTCTAAATTGTACAAGACACACACGTACATAGATATATTCTAAAAGAGCAGGTATATAAAATATATGTACGTGTGCCGGCGTTTTCCAAGTTTATGTCTGAACGTGGAGAGCAAAGCTGAACTTCGACATTAACTGAAGGTTATCCGCGAATAACGTTTTAAGTGACAAAATAATAATTTTGCAGGAGAGCCAAAAAACGTATTTTAAGGCAAGATTGTTTTTTTTCGTTTAAATTTTCTTAGCGTATCGAAAATAATGATAACTAGCATTATCTTTTCTTTTTGTATCTCTGCTACATTTATCAATTATTTTCGACAATTTTGTTTGCATGATTTATTAGTTACTTACAAAGTTTTCCACTGACTGACTGATTGTAATTGTATTTTGACGGCGATCAGATGCATAATTTTGGATGGTTTGATGTTAAAACAACGCAAGAGAGTTATGTTAATGGTAATCTGTGAAAAAACTGGTTTTTTTAAATTGTCTTTTACAACGTTATTCGCGGCTGTGCTTCAACTGTTATTCGGTGTTGTTGTGGAGTCTAATTGTTGCCATAATTTCAATTCTGAACAAAAATGCATTTTGATATCATAGAAATATATCATCGAATCTGCTTTTATCGTTTTTTTTTTGTCAAAAACAATCCGATCAGTTCAGTTGTACAAAAGGAAAATTTAATAAAAAGCGAAATTTCACTCACACAAAAAAATCCGTTCATTAAGATAAGGAGTTTCCAATCATATTGGATTCTATAACATTATTAGCTATTTATGAAAATATTACTTACAGTAGTTTTCCGATTTAACGAACCTAATTATTGTCAGGCTTGTTCGTTAAAGTGAATTATTGTTCGTTACATCCAGTACTAAATTAAACAAGTAAGAGTGCTGTATTCAGCTGTGCCGAATCTTATATACCCTTCACCAAAGTGCGTATATGTAGTATAGAGACACATACATAAGCACATACAAACATATTCGTTTTGTGAAAAAGTTTATAATTTTTTGCCCTACTGCAATTTTTAGTAAGTGACCTCTCGGTATTTTTCGATTAAATATTTTTTTTTTCGATATTAACAACGAGTTGAATATTTTATTCTACGCTCTGTATTTAAGAAATATTTTACATTCACCCTTATTTCAGTTGTCAATAACGACGTCACGTCATACAATATCAAAAAGAATTATTCCTTAAGGTTTTTTTTTTAATTTGCTCAGCACAAAGGACCATGTCCTTGAATAAATTTTATAATTCGGACTGTTCTTTACCGATAAATTTTATTTTTATCTGTATTTACTAAAAATGAAAAAGAACTTGTAACAAACTGTCAACCAAAGACCATCAATTTAAAACACAACTGTACTGAGAGCATAAAGAGCAACATGGCACAAACCTTCGTTTATACTTAAATAAAAATTTAACATGTATAAAAAAATTGAATAAAGTGCGACTTTGACTCGCGCACGAAACGATTTTATTTAAACGATTTTATTTAGTTTTGTCGCATTGGCGATTTTTTTTCGGTTTTTTCCAAAAATGGAATTGGGTATATATAGGTATGTCATTCCGTGTGTAATTTCCATAATATTTATATGCGACCCATAAAATATATATATTATGGATCCTTATGAATAGGGAAGACGAATAAGGCATGTCCGTCCGTCCGTCTGGTGTACGTGAAATCGGTTTTCCGAAGCTCCCAGAAAAGCTAGAGACTTCGTTCTTCGACTGGTGTATCAGAAATGGTCCGACTTAGATTGGTATTGAAAATCCGCAAAATAGAGCAGACGGTTGCAGAGCTGGAAAGCTTAAACTTGATTTTGCCATATAAAAGTAACTAGATAACACAATTTTTTTAATTTTTTTGTTAAATAAACTTATTTTATATTTCAGTACGAATAAAATTTGTATTAAAAATATGAAAAAAATCAAAAAAGCGTTTCCAGGGTTGGGAACTTTAACTTTTTTTATATAAAAATAACCTACTAAAACTAATTTTTCCTTTTTATATGTAAATTTAAAATTTCTTACATTCTTAAAATAAAAAGATTGGTGTAAGAAATCAGAAAAATTTTAAATTATGATTCCAGGGTTGGGAAACGTATACTTTTTGTGATATATAAAATTAGTTAGGTCTAATAATTTTTTTTATATTTTCATTTATAAATATATTTTATGTTTTGGAACGAAAAGTTGGGTATAGAAAATTTTAAAAATAATAACCACAGCTTTTCAGGTGGAAAATTTAACCTTTTTAGGGTTCCGTACTCCAAAGGTGAAAAGGAACCCTATTATTTTCGCTACGCTATCCGTCTGTCTATCACAGGGTATTTTCTCGGGAACTGTAAGAGCTACAGACCTGAAATTTGGACAGAGTATGTACACCTTTGGCCGCTACAACAACATATACATGAGAATTGGAAATTAAAGGGTGTTTCAAAACGAGCAACGAAAAATGTTAAAATCCCATGTACTATACATACAATTATATGTATATACACTTGAAATTTGTAAGGTTAGTGTATTTTTATAGAGACTACAAAAATTAACACTAAAATTTCAAAAAATTTAAATTAAAGGGTGTTCCATCAGTTAATGCAATTTTGACTATGCAATTTTGACAACTTGCTGTATCTTGGAAACCGTAAGAGCTAAACTCTTGAAATTTTCAAAAACGGTAAAACTAAAAATCAAAAAATTATAAAATCGCCAGACCGAAAAAAATCGCCAAAACAAAAAAAGCACCGAATTAAAAAATTTCTAAGACTAAAATAAATCGCGAGAAACCGGAAAAATTGCCAAAATAGAAAAAATCGGTAAAATGAAAAAAAATCGCAAAAATTAAAAAAAAAACAAAAACAGAAAAAAATCACCAAATGAAACAAAATCGACATAATGAAAAAATTGCCAAAATAAAAAACCCCAAAAAAAAAGAAAAAATCGCAAAAATTAAAAAAACCCCCAAAAACAGTAAAACATCGTTAAAATGAAAAAAAAAAATCGCCAAAATGAAAAATAAATCCCCAAAAACAGAAAAAAATCGCCAAACGAGAAAAAAGCGACAAAACTATAAAAATCGTCTAAACTGAAAAAAAACTTCAAAAAAGCAAGAACGCCACATTTAAAAAAACCGAATGTACGGAACCCTTCGTGCGCGAGTCAAAGTCGCACTTTACTGAATTTATTTTGATATTAAAGTAACTAAATAAAACTAGTATTTTCCTTATTTCTTTTCTTCTTTGTTCACTTAACATATTTTATATATTTTTTAAAGAACAAAATTGATATAAGAAACCAAAAAAAAAATCTAAAATGATGATTCCAGGGTTGGGAAAAGTGCACTTTTTTATATATAAAACTAATTAAATAAAGCTAGTTAGTTCTTTGATAATTAAATATATTCTATATTTTAGAAGTATTAAAACCAGAAAATTTTAAATTATGGTTCCAGGATTAGAAATTGAAAAAAATTGGGTAAAAAAATAACCAAAAATAATTATTTTTTCATTTAAACATATTTCATATTTTAGGAAGATCTTTACTCAAGCAAATTATTTAGTCGATAAAAACCAAGAGGTCACTTACTAAAAATTGCAATATAACAAAAAATTATAAATTTTATCACAAAACAAATATGTATGTATGTACCTATGTATGTATGTATCTGTATACTATATATACATACGTTGGTAAAGGGTATATAAGATTCGGCACAGCCGAATATAGCACTCTTACTTGTTTTAACTTAAACTGTAATTACATGTAACTGCGACATCATATTCCAGGGCCTTAGGTTCGCTTTTAATATTTTCTAATTATCTTTTGAAATCAGCCAATATACATGAGTACTCCTAATCCAAATACTACAGTTTATAAATATGATGTCTGCATCAGAGAAAACAGATAAAAATATGGTTATAAGTACTTTTTGAGTACTTTTCGGCCCTCAAACACCTATGAATGCGTAGAGCTAAAAATAAAAAAAAAGCTCAAATACAAACACACGCATTAATTTTAAAGCAAATACGTGTAACTATAAACATCCAACAATTATGTTTATACATGCAGCACAAACGACAGCAACTAAAATTTATAAGCGGGAGAGCTACAGTTACATGCATGAATTCAAAAATATTCTGACTATTAATCGACTACTTACGCGTGTATACAGGGCTATTTTATTAAAACATGAAAATAAAGCATGTTTTCAAGCAGCCATACACATTCCCACACATTTTTCATTCCATTTTATATACACAAATGTATGATGAGTGATAAATAAATATCTCGAGTATCAGTGTATTTTTTTGCCCCAGTAAAAATATACTCAGACTATAAGTATGAGAGAGAGTCAATGAGCTTGATACGCATGTGCCTTTTTATTTTTAGCTGTAGCGTAGTTTAGTTTTTTGCATAAAAAAGTAGAGATGCTCTTCTATGTTTGCGCTACAGTTATGATTATACGCAGTTACTAAAAATAAGACTATTTACTTATGTATAATATTTTTTGAGTAGTCATTGCCATTCTCTGGTTTGCATAGCAATTGGCAGAAGCCACATAAGCGCAATGCATTTTCATTCTTCTTCACTTTGATAAAGGCAAAAGCTGCTCGTTTCTATTAGTGTGACAACAACAGGAAGCCGAACGACTTTGCAAAAATGTTACCATTCTAGAGCCAAAAACCAAATACAAATTAGTACAAGGTATGTAGAAAGAAATGGAATGTGCATTGCAAGTAAAGGTGGAAAATTCTTGACTGCTACTATTTTGGGAGTGGCCTTTGTTGCAATGGCTATGCAGCGTACGATCTCCGGCTTTAGGCCAGGTATTTCCTGGGAAATGGCTATTGAACACCCGTTCAAAGCTAGCGAATGTGAGAAGGCGGCTAAGTAACCTGATGGTTGAAATAACGTCTAAAGTCAGTAGGAGATAACTATCTCTGAAACTTAGTTTTTATCAATAGAGTGTCCTAAATGGCTTGATCAGCGTAGTAGGAAGATGACAAATATACCCTTTGGAAAACTCATAATCAACGCTTGCCTGGAAGTTAGCTAGCAGCTCCAGCACCAGGATCGGATGAAGAAGCCTAATCAGCTACTTCGTATTAAAATTAAATGATTACCGAAATCGAAACAAATGAAACAAAACGATCTGATTTGGGACCCTATGATTCTTATAGAATCGAAGGGAATATATATGTACATCTAGAAAGAAAGTTTATATTTGACCAGCTTATTGCGTAAGTGCAACAAAACGGAGGAAAGTGTGGCATATGTTAAGCGATAGCTTGAATATTGGAAATTCAGTGATTATGGGCGTTTCTCGGGCTCGCTTTTCTTATTGGCCATGCAAGAGTTTAAAAAATTGTAATTAAGGGAGTGTAGACGAAAACATGGAAAAAGGTTAAAGCGTATTTTTGTAATGATCCCTATAGTTGAGTTGTTATGCACGGAAGTGCTTTAAATGTAAATAAATCGTCATTATTGCGCACTTTTCATAATTAACTAATGATGTCTGGTGTTCGACCACAAAGTAGACCAGTTGTAGAAAGTGACATGAAAAAATCTAAAATAATTTGTGGAGCAGTTTCAGCGAGAAAGGGACAACAGTAGCATATTTGTTATTAAGATGTTAACATAACAAGTAAGAGTGCTATATTCGGCTGTGCCGAATCTTATATACCCTTTACCAACGTACGTACATATATGTATATAGTATAGTATACAGACACATACATACATATTTGTTTTGTGAAAAACTGTATCATTTTTATCTCTAAAGCAATTAATAGTAAGTGACTTTTCAGTATTTTTCGATTAAATAATTTGATTCAATTATTTTATTTTCGATATTAGCAATAGTTGAATATTTTACTTTACACTCTGCGGTTAAGATATATTTTACATTCACTCTTATTTCAGTCAACATCGACGTCACGTCAATACAATACCAAAAAATTGGGGGCTTGTTTACTCGCTCTCGAGATGTTCAAAAATCGTGCTGCTATTTAATAACTCTAAAATAGTCTTAGTATTGCACCTCCATACGAAGTAAACTAACTTGTTTTACAATTTCCCGTATTTAATAATCTTTGATGTTGCAAAACTGTTTAGTGTCTTAATTTAAAATTCCCAATGCAAATATTATACATCGTGGTATTGTGAAAACGATTTATTCCTACAGGATTTTTTGATATTTGTTCAGCAGAATAGCGATAAATTTTATTTTTATCTCCATTTACTAAAAATTAATAGTTATTGTGCTGAGAGCACAATAAGCACAAACCTTCGTTTATACTTCAATTAGATATCCACAAAAAATTAAATATGTATAAAAAATCTTGAGTAATGATTTTCCTAAAACATGAAATCTGTTTAACTGAAAAAAAAATATTTTTGGTTATTTTTCTTACCGAAATTTTTTTCAATCTCCAACCCTGGAACCATATTACTGAGTTTTCTGTTTCTTAATACTAATTTATTTCTTTATAAAATATAGAATTTATTTATTACCAAAGAAATAATTAGTTTTATATACCAGAAAAAATTTAAGTTTTCCAGCTCTGGAGCTATGTCTTTTATTTTTCTCATTTCAATGCCAAACTATTTCATTCTAGGTCATAAAGTATATAAAACTTGTGAACAAAAAGAAAAAACTAAATTGACATAGTTACTTTTCTAAAAAAAACAATAAATTTTTTAACCCTGGAATCAACCTTTTAGATTTTTCTGATTTAAAAATTAATAAAATTTGTTAAATGAACAAAGAAATAAAAAAATAATTAATTTTATTTAGCTACTTTAATATAAAAAAATTAAAGTTTCCATCTCTGGAGCTGTAATTTTCACTTTTCTAATTTAATACGCCAATTTTTTCTTTCAGAAGCATAAAATATATTCAATTTATAAAGGAAAAAAGAATTATTTAGACCTATTTAATTTTATATAACACAAAAAGTGTAAGTTTTCCAACCCTGGAATCATAATTTTGGATTTTTCTGATTATTGATACCAATCTAGTTCTTTAAAAATACATAAAATATGTTAAGTGAACAAAGCAAAAACGAAATAAGAAAAAAACTTAGTTTCATATAATTTCTTTAATATTAAAAAAGGTTCAAAATTTCCAACTCTGGGGCTGTGGTTTTCATTTTTCTAATTTTATACGCCTAACTTTTCTTTTCGAGCCATAAAAAATATCTAATTTATAAAGAAAAAGAAAAAAATATTTAGAAATAGTTAATTTTGCATAACACAAAAAGTGTAACTTTCCCAACCCTGGAATAATCCTTTTTTATTTTTCTGATCTCTTACACAAATTTATATCTTTTAAGAATATAAGATATGTTTAATTTATAGAAAATATAGAAAAAAAAGGAATAATTAGTTTTAGTAAGGTAATTTTATATAACAAAAAAAAAAATAAAGTTTTCAAACCCTGGAAACGTCATTTTAATTGCTTTATATTTTTTTAATTTAAAATACCAATTTTAGTCGTATTGAAGTGTAAAATAAGTTTATTTATTAAAAAAAAATAAAAATTTGTTTTCGGTAGTTACTTTTATATGGCAAAATAAAGTTTAAGTTTCCCAGCTCTGTAATCGTCTGCTCGATTTTGCTGAATTTCAATACCAATTTATTTTGGAAAATTTCTGACACATCAGTCCAAGAACGAGGTCTCTAGCTTTTTTGGGAGCTTCGGAAAACCGATTTCACGTACAGATAGACGGACAGACGGACAGACGGACAGACAGACATCGCTTATTCGTCTTCCCTATGCATAAGGATCCAGAATATATATATTTTATGGGTCGCTTATTGATATTATAGAAATTACAAACGGAATGACAAACCTATATATACCCTTTTACCATTTTTTTGTAAAGGGTAAAATAATCAAGACAAACAAGAGAAAATCTGTATTTTGTGAAATGAACACGTGTACATACATACATACATACATACTTATTACTATTAAAAAGGCAATTAATAATTATTTTAAAATTATTGCAGATTTCATTTGAAACGTTTTTATTAAAAATATTAATTTTTACCATTTATTTACAAAAATTACCAAGCGAATGAGGTTACAAAGTATAAATTGAAAATAAGTTAAAAAATGCCCCCCCTCCCAAAGAAGGTTTAAAGAAGACGCAGTGACAAAGAAATCCGAAAACACAAATTATTTTCCGTCTCGTGACATCTCGGTATATCATCTGTGGTTCGACTTCCCTCGAATCCTTATGGACTTTTCACCATAGCGTTTTCTCAAATCTCAAGTTTAAGCCAATAAACCGACGGACTTCGGAATATTAAATATTTATGCATTTTATGAAAAATCACCATCAGAACTCTTGAGCTCTGCAAGCATGTGTTTGTTTTTATAGCGAATTCATTAATCATTTTATCGTTAACAAACTAATTTATTAACAAATTCGCAATTTGTCAAACTAAAGTGTTTGGAGAGCTAAAATATACCTGTACACACACACACACACACACACACACCCATTCGCACTTGCATGGGAAAGTGTTAATTTGTTTGGGTTGAGGAATTTTTGGTATGTTGGTGTTCGCTGGCCCAGGCCATGTGGCTAAAACAAAATATTTTATACAAAGTAGCAAATTATTAATGCAACGTTGTAAATTATTTAGGTTAAAATTTATTATATGAAAAGACACATAATAAATTAAAGTGAACTACTGCCACTGGTGATAGTGAATGAATTACGCACGTACTGACACACATACATACGATACATATGTATGTATGTACATAAATATATACGAATATGTAATCGAAAAAAATCCAAGATATTTGATCAAAAAAATAATTAACACTCGTATATGGCAACTAGTTGTCAATTCTTTCAATTCTCTAATAAGGTATTGATGTATGGGATCAAATACGTTAACAAAATTAAATTTTTATAGTCATTTGTCAAAACGAAAATTCGTGTAAAAAGAAATATAAAACAACTTATAGATACAAGGAGGTAATTTAAAGACATGACATACGCAAAGATATGGACACACAGGGCAACTATTTGACGAAGTTGGTGCGCGGTTAATCTTTTACTGTTTTGAACGGAAGCATTCCTTATTTAAAATAATATTTTTTCCACATACATTTAGAAATTAAAAATTATACGAATGGAAGAACAAAAAAAAAATATTTTCTGCACACGGCAAAAAACAGTAAAATATTTTTTTTAAGTCCGATCTTAAATCCGCTCAAAAAGTTTTCAATACTAATGTTAATTGCTTGAATACATTTTGTACTTGATCACACGTACGCTCCCAGAGCGAAAAATCTAAGAGCGTTGAATGCCTCATGGTTGAAGATGAGTTTTCGATGAAAAGTAAGATTAGTTTCCCACTGCTCCAGGGCCCATTTTAAGTTAAGCTTTCCACCCGTCCAGAACCATATACATTCATGTTACCGATGTGAAATTGATTGCATGCGACTCATGCCGTCCCTGCACATTATCAGGGACGGCTAATTAATTCTTTTGCTAATTTTTTGCCATTGAAGTCAAACTTATCCAACACACTGTGAAAAGTCATATCGATAGGATACTTCTATATATTCCCGTAGTTCCTATAAGGAGCATATGGCCTCACAGGATAGGATAATTACGGCGAACGAAAAATGGACGAGGGTTGCGGAACGCTGCCCAAACAGAATACCCATTTTGATGAAACAACATTATTATTTCCACGTGTTTTGGAGCTCCTTAGCCATCCATGCAGATGGAGCGTCAACAACATAGCCGCTATCAACTGTCAAATTTTGGGAATCCTTATTGGAAAACCCATTAGTAGCGATAGAGTAGCGAACTATAATCCACATTGCATCGGACATCTAATTATTCATTAGAGTTGGATATCCTTCTATCACCGATCACCATACTTTAGTATTTTTAGTCTTAAGATCGATTATATTTCATACATAAATGAAAAATATTTAGGATCTTAGAAAAAATGATCGCAGCCATTACAGAAACATATAATAGTTAAAGGGTCTAGTGTGTAGCAGAAAATAGCAATAAGTAATTAAAAAATCTTAAGTAAATACTCTTAACTTTAGTAACTGCGTATACTCATAATTGTAGCACAAACAGTTCGTACGCTCACATACTTGCTTCCAAGCAACTATGACTATAGCCAATTTTAACACACAATAGAATATCTACTTTATTTATGCGAACACTAAAATACTCTACAACTATAAATAGAAAGGCGCATTCGTATTGTGAGTATTGAGTGCATGCCATATTTATACTCGGAGTATGCTAATATCCAGAGTATGGATACATATTTATTCTGAAAAAATACATAATATATTCAATGTATTTCATTTGTGTGTGTGAAACAGTGTTAAAAAACTGCAGTCAAAATAGCAAAAATCCTAAGATTGTGCTATTTCTTCTTATGCTTATGCTTCTGCTTCTTGAAATACAAACAGTAGCAGTTAAATATTTGTATTTATTAGCGCATTCCATCAAGAACATAAGCTATTTACATAGAATTTGCATTCGTTTCTGTCTACTGCAATATCTTTAAGTTCCTTAAAACATTTCCCTGTTCCAAGCAAAATAGTGCGTCTCCAAGTAGTCTTCGGTCTTCCCCGCGAGCGTACACCTTGTGGGTTCCATTGCAGTGTTGAGTGTGAGAGTGTGGCCTAGCCAGTGGTATTTTCTTCTTCCGATTTGCGTATTGATGTCTTCCTGCTCAGAGATTTGTAATAGTTGTTCATTTGATATTGTGGTTGGACAAAAACTTTTAAAATATTGCCCAGGCAAACAGATGAAACTTTTCAGGTTACGTTTAATGGTTTGGTTTACCAAACGTGTTCCGGAGATTTTATAAAAGCATCGGTGGCGAAATGTGTATATTTGTTCGCAGTTAAAGCAAAAGCAAAAAACGAAATTTTATACACAACGAAGCACTTCAAAAGTCGTCATGTTCAACAGTTTTTAGTTTGACTGACTGCGACTTTTCAGACTCTGAAATGGAAAGCAATTTGTGCTTTGGCCTTAATCAGATAATTAGGAGATGAAATTTTGAAAAAATATAACCCTTAAACAACTGATATTATTCGCAAAATATTTTTGTAAAATTTGCAAAAAAAAAAGTAGTTATTAAACTGATATTTTGTTATTTGGAAGGTTATAAATTTCTAGTAAATATTTAATAAGAAATGTTTTTATCATAGTCAGCAGTTATTAAATTGCACTTTTCAGCCCTGCCTTGCCATCTATTTGTTGAACACCGTTGCCATTTTAGCGTTTTACCAATTGAATTTTCTGGCAGCACTGATGCTCAATATGTGTGCAAATAAAATACTCCTGCTTATAATCATGTGTAGCCGAATAAATACTAAGAGTATTTTTATACTTATGCGTACGATTGTAGCTGTTAAAGTATATAAATTTTAGTTAAAGGCGTACGTGCTGCATAATTTAAGAAATATGTATGAATATAGACGTTGGTTGTTTATAGTCTTAAGTATTGAATTTAAACTTGATATGTAGACTTGCATGTGAGCGTGGCTTTTATTTTTAACTGTACGCATATGTAGTTGTTTGACGGGAAAAACTCAAAGAGAACTTAAAACGTGCTGGAGAAACTATCAAATTGCATTATAATATTTTGCTGGATACTCTGAAGCAGAGATATGGGCGTGTTGAATTTTTTTAACACAACACGATGCGAACACGAATACCAAGATCTCCAACACGCACGAAACACGCACGCGAAATATTTTCCCAGCACGAAACTGTGCAGCACACATGAAATCAAATTGAATACATATTTCTGTTTAATTTCAGAGCTTTAAGCTTAAGAGTCCTCTACACTATCAACAAATTTGCTGCTTTTGCGTGTTTGATGATACAAAAAATGAAATCTTTACTTTAATGGAAATTCATGCATCCATACATATTTTACACCTAAAAATTTGCTCAACACGATATGACCCGATCACTCATGTAATCCGATTTTCACGAGCACTTTCTGTTGAGTCGTGCGTGTTCGTGTCATGAAAAATACCACGACACGCGCCCATCTCTACTCTGAAGTACTCAAATTTTCTATTTACTACCATAACAAAAAGCAAAAAAACTTCAGCCCAGTTATCTCAACAGCCTTTTCTGGAAAAGTCCTTGTGTAATTAAATAAAATACCTAAATATATTAGCCTAATTCACAGTCTTGTGCAAATGGTCTGGCATCGTAGCGTGTGCAAAATGGTATAGTATATTGGCGGTATTCAATGTTTGATGCAAATTATCTTGCGTAAGTGCAAATGCAAAATATCGTAGCTTTTTTTTGGATTGTGTGTATATTTTGTTGTTGGATTTGAAAGAAAAGCTGCGATATTTTGCATTTGCACTTACGCAAAACAATTTGCATCAAACATCGAATGCCGCCATTCTTAGTGGTAAGTATCAATATGCCATACCATTTTGCACATGCTATGATGCAATACCATTTGCACAAGATTGTGAATTGGGCTATTAATTTGTATGTAATATGCAACTACGAGTAAGCACCCATCTCTGATTAAAACAAATTTTGCCAAACAATCTAATTCAACTTATATTAGCTAACAGTTGTATTTGTATCACTTTAGTTTGTTGCAAATTAAGAACAAAGAAAAAATATAACATGCGGTTTAATGTTCTTCGTAGTATTAACTTAACCATTCGCATTTTTTTTTTAAATTGCAATTACTTTTTCATGCTTTGAAATTTATACTTTTGTCTGTATTAAAAACTAAAACTGAATGCAAAAAGCACAAACTGACTCGTTGATACTTATTCCAGTTCAGTGACTAAGTACAACGTTAGTGTATTTTATTTAATTCAAAGCCGAAAGTAATAAAATCACTATTTTGCATACTTCGCTTCAATTTACACAATTCTATTCGGCAAGTGCAAGTAATTCACGTTCTATCGCAATAGTTGCAAGGCAGAAGAAGAAGAAGAAGTAGGAATTGGTAGCATATTGCAGAGTTATTGGCAAATAAAAATAAATGCTATACTTTATACGAGGGCGGTTCGGAAACTTCTTAGCCTATGAATGAAAGAGAATATTTAGTTTTTCAAAAATATTTTTATTTTTCAATATAATCTCCTGAAACTTCAATACACTTAGTCCAACGCTTTTCTCGCATTTCTATCCCTTGATTAAAATAGTTTTCCTCAAGGTCTTCAAAATAGCGGTTTACAACTGTAATTGCATCTTCATTTGAGGTAAAACGCTTGCCAGCAAGGAATTTTTTTAGATTTTGGAACAGGTAAAAGTCACTGGGAGCCAAATCAGGAGAATAAGGTGGGTGGTCAAGCAACTCGTACTTTAATTCGTTGATTTTAGCCATTGTTAAAACACTTGTACGCTGGTGCGTTGTCTTGAGGAAAAATTCTTTTTTTTTGTTTGTTTTGTAAGCCAGGACGTTTTTCTCGAATTTTTACATTTAATTGATCCAAAAGGTTGCAATAGTACTCTGAATTTATTGTTTTAACCTTTTGCAGATAGTCAATCAATAAAATACCTTTGAAGTCCCAAAAAACCGTTGCCATAACCTTACCAGCCGATTGAATTGTTTTTGCCTTCTTTGGGCACTTACTCCAGCTTCAGTTCATTCTTTGGATTGTTCTTTTGTCTCTGGAGTATAGTGGTGGATCCATGTCTCATCAACATTTATGAAACGACGCTTAAAATCCATTTTATTTCGCTTAAAACGATCCAAACAAGCTTGAGAAATGTTCATTCTTATGCGTTTTTGGTCGACTGTTAACAAATGCGGCACCCATCTTGCAGAAAGGTTTTTCTCGATCATTTGAGATGCCCATGATATTAGCTTTTTCACGCACTTTTATTCGTCGATCATTTAATACCATATCATGCACTTTGGCTACAATTTCTGTTGTTGTTGCTGTTTTTGGACGTCCAATACGTGGTTCATCTTCAATGCTTGTACGACCACGTTTAAATTCAGCAACCCAATTTTTTACTGTTGCATATGAAGGAGCACTTTCAGCTAACACATTCACCTTATCATTATGAATTTCTTGTCCCGATAAACCTTTTATATGTAAATATTTAATGATACCACGCATTTCTAATTTTTCCATTGTTAAAAAATCGCGGATGCGTCTTTTGTGAACACCTGTTTCTATATGAAGGAGTTGCCAGATCGAAACAAAATTTAACATGTGTTCATAGCAGAGATGGAAGTTTCCAAAGCACTTAACTTTTTTCTGTTTATACCGCGCTTTTTGTGCTGGGGTAAGAAGTTTCCGAACCGCCCTCGTATAGGAGTATTTGTAAAATTAGTATTTTCTTTTAAAGTAATCGTTTGCTGAGAGATGCAACAGGTGTGTAGCCTACAAGGAGCTTAAATATCGGGTGTTTTTTTTTTGACTACCGAGCGCTTAACTTTATACTGGCAACATTGTTGACCTTGGGTTTAATAAATTTAACAATTATTATTGATTGTTTTGGGATTAAATTTTGTTTGGTAGTCTTTAGACATGCTTACGGTATTTTTAGTACCGAGAAAATTATATCTATGGCTAAATATGTATGTTAATTGAAATATTTTAACCAACTGTAGTTTTCAAGATATACAACAAGCACTTGCACGACAAGTATTAGCATAGCGTGAAAACAATTTAATCCACCCAAACATTAGCCCAATTCACAATCTTGTGCAAATGGTCTTGTATCGTAGCATGTGCAAAATGGTAGAGTATATTGATACTCACCACTAAGAATTGTTAAGTGGTGAGTATCAATATACAACGATGCAAGACCATTTGCACAAGATTGTGAATTGGGCTATTATTTCTGTATATCCATACTAGTTTCAGAGATATCGTAGAAGTTGGGGCGGAAAAATAAAAATTCTATATATAAATTAAGAAACAAACATTACATAAATTCACTTAATTGTAACAAACCAAAAAAGTTTGTTTAAGTAGAATCAAAATAAGCAAATTAACTGACAAGTGCCTAATTAGTAAAGAACAAACGAGAATGGCAAGACTGCTGTAAGCTTAGAGATGGTAAAATTGAGCTTTCATTACAAAAAAAAGCTCTCAACAAATTGAATACGATGAATCAAATATAATCAATTCACATATTCCATTTACAATAATGGCTGAGTACATAAAGCAGAAATCTACATCAACTGACACAACACACATAGTGGACCAAACACAAAAGAGCGCTGATGATGCAGGTGTAGTGGCCTTCGAAAACAGCTAGTTGTTCCGTTCTACTACGTGCTTGCCAGAATATTTACAATTAACTTTGGTGTTATTTGTTCATTAATAATTATCACATGTAATTTGGCATAACAAAGCGATACGAACTTTAGCCTGATCAAATTAT